>JARDVY010000035.1:9002500-9502835 GCA_029030555.1 Ornithoptera alexandrae
TATACCTACATATATTATATAACGTTCTCTATCCTATTTACTTGTGTGTGTGTGTGTGTGTGTTTGTATATATCGCTTTTTATGTATTAATAAACTCTGGCATGCTACTTGTGTTGTTTTAGTACTCACTGTCCGCTTTCACTAACTTTTGATGGTGGTAGGTCTCTGTTGCCGGGGACCGTCAAAGTACGTACCACCGTAACGCCTATTGTAACCGCCATACGGTAATGTGCGAACTGTGTTCTGGTTTGAAGGGCCCAGTAGCTAGAGAAGATACTGGTATAACGAGGCTTAACCTTATATCTTAAGACGACGAGCGCAATGTGGTGTACTGTATATTATCCTAACTAGCGCCACGTTGTTATAGGCAGGCGTAGCACTAACCATTAGGTGAACATCCCTTCGTAGTATTAAAAAAAAGCTACTGTAAATCTATATCTGTATAAGTAATACTGGTAGTCATCTTTCTGTGCAGCCCGATTAAGACATGATCCTAGTATTAAAGCGTATTACGATGTGACTGGTGAAGGGAAGTAAATACTTCGCGGAGTAAGCGATACTCCTGCTGGTCACCAAGTGATGCTACAGGAAATGCCTGCATCACCACATTTTCACCAGCCTTCAAGACGAGCACTGTTACATTATAGTAGATTCTGCTTTACTTAATACTACTACTACTACTCTGACGCGGCGACTCAAAGTGAGTCTTGGCTTCCGACACAGTAAAGCACCAGCGTTATCTGTTTCGCACTGCCTTTCGCCAGGCCACTGCTTGAAGCTCGTGTACGTTGTGCTCCACGGCATCCTTCCAGCGGTATCTGGGCTGGCCGTCTACGATCATCTCCCATCCTTAGCAAATGGCCCATCAAAAGAAGTTGTGGGCTTTGGCTTCCCCTCTGATATTCGCTTCGCCTACCAGCCTCCCGATTTCGATATTGCGTTGGACTCGCCACCTACCATCCTCTCTCTGAGTCGGGCTGAAGATCCTACGCATGATTTTCCTCTCGGTAATCAGGAGCAGCTCCTCATCTTTAAGCTTTACTTAATAAGTACAGAAAAATCAAACATAACTAAAAGCAATAGGAAGCTAACTTTCAATTGCTTTTCTGAAGAGTCAAGATTATCATCATTCCATCATATGGAGGTCCACTGCTAAACCTCCCTGCGTATGTGGTGGTAACGTATGCGTGGCATTTTTTAGGACACCGGAGTCGGGTAGTAATGGGAATATACTAATTGGTCTTCCTCATATATGACGAATCAATATGAGATGAACTCTTATTTAATGATAGAAGTATGGTGGGAAAAACTGCACTACCAAGTTAACGAAGTATTCTTCTCTTTAAATAAAGGACGAGATGAGCGCGACGTGCACCTGATGGTAAGTGATACGTCCTCCCATAACAACGTGGCGTTAGTTTGGGTGATATTCATAGCATCACATTACGCTCGTCGCCTTGAGACATAACACGTGGAGTCTCAACTACAGCACCTTTCAAACCGGAACACGTTAATGTTTGTCAGCTCCAATCGGCGCTGGACGGCGACCAATAAAATTTATTTTAAATTACACCGAATTCATATATATTTTAAATATAAACCCCCGCATTGAAAACTTGGGTTTGACATCAAAGTAAACAGATCTATAAATTATTCCTCGCAGTCATCATCATCATCAGATTACAGAGGTCCACTGCTGGACATAGGCCTCTCCCAGAAATCGTAGTATATATTATGTATGATTCCTGTTTTCTATTTTCGTATGCAACATGAACTTTTAAACCACCGCCACCAGAACCACCGATATCCCACACTACACTGTTCGTATGTGATTAGAGCTGATGGTGTGTTCTCGTCTCCACGTAAATGTATTTTAAAGAAAGGATAATGCAGAGCCAAGTCACAATCATCGTAACATTCATGTTGTACACATACTCCTGTGGCGCAGCGACCCAAAGTGAGTCTTGGCCTCCGACACAGTGCACCAGCGTTGTCTGTCCCGCACTGATTCTCGCCAGTCCACTGCTTGAAGGTCGGGTAAGTCATGCTCCACGGCATCCTCCCAACGATATCTGGACCGGTGGGCTGGTCGACGGCCTATCGGGGTTCCGAATAACGATCGTTGATCGTCTCCGATCCTCACCAAGCAGTTTTGTATATATTGTATTAAATAATAAAAAATATTCTGTAGAGGACTTTGTCCAATGCTGACGAGGAATGATAATGTTCTTACAGAAGTTCATATTTGTAGCTTATTTACTGCTTCATACAGCTGCTGTAACTTTAAGCAAAGAATAATATGATTTCCCGTTAATACTATAAATATATATATATATAAGAGAAATTCGTTTCAAATCATTTGTTTACTGATGGTAGGTCTCTGTCGCTGGAGACCCTCTAGGTACCACAGCGCCTATTCCTGACTGGATATAACGGGAACGTAATGTGCAGTATATATTATCCTAACTACCGCCACGGTGTTATGAGCGAGCGTATCATTTACCATCAGGTGAATGTTCCGCTCGTCTCGTCGCTTAATTAAATAAAAAAAAATGCAACAATAATTATATCTGATATTCTTTATTGTTCTCCAGTGTGTTGGACAACATCATGAACACTCGCTACCACAGCCCGGTGGAGATGTACGCGGAGCTGTCGGAGCTGGAGAACCGGTACCCAGATGTGGCCGCGTTCAGATCGGGAGATGCGCTGCGCACCGCGGCCTTGCACCGCCTGGAGCTCACCGACCAGGTGAGGTGCCGACGGGAAACTACGAAAAAAGGAAACTAGTTTGTCTAATACACCAATATACTATTATTACGCATGAAGGTACCTGATTCGATTTCGTGTCACCATGTTAAAGTTTAGTTGGTCGTAGAGGTTACGTAAAATCTCCCCCGCCCCTCTCTCATATTATTAACCTGCTGACATCATCATCATCAGTCAATAGACGTCCACTGCTGAACATAGGTTTTCCCCAAAGATCACATACAGTCAGCATAGCCTACGGTACCCCTGGGCATTATCCACATCAGATTCCCGCCTTGTCGTGGCGGAGGGGCTTAGTAGTCGTGGCTGGGTCACCCACGGTGAAGCGAAAAGGAACCTACGTGGTCGGCCCGATGTGTATGTCCAGCCCGAGGCGGCCGCTCCAGATTAAAGCTCCGGAGATCCACCGTGAACTCACCTCGGATGCGCGCCGGTGGGCTGCAGGGGCGGCTTTATGCGGCCCTTTGCAGCCGAGGTGGAGTCGCGGGCCCTCTGCGAATAAGCGGTGCCGCACTGCTGATGCGGCAGCGGCGGTGGAGCCTCAGAGGAAAAGGAGTGTCGTTATTGTGATGCGCCGCTCTCTCTATCCTCCGCAGCCATATAATGGGTGGCGGCGAGCCCAAGATCGGATCCGCCGCAGGGAGTCGAGAGAGTTTTCTCTCTTGACTCCCATGGTCTCTGGTTGACGGGTTCGGGGGAATCCGTTGCCCGCGCGCCTGCAAGAGGCCGAGAAGGAGGCACGCTGTATGTCCCAGCATGGCCTTAAAGAGGTGAAAAGAGAGGGTTCTTCCCTCCCTCCAGAGGTGAGGCTGTGTTCTGCGGCCAGCGCTGGCGGAGTCGCGGATGTGTGCCAGAGCGTTCCGGTAACTCCGCCTTAAAGCGACGAGGTGGAAATTCGTGGGGGTTTTAGTCGGTGCAAGTCCGACATAACCTGACTATTCCCCCGCGAGGACGAGTATGAGCAGGCACTTCCCCCACGTTAAACAAAAAATAAACCACTGGGCATTAGAGACTATCATATGTAGGGGTTCATATGGGGGGATTTGAACAATTTCCCACCACGCTGGCCCAATGCGGGTGGGCGGGAGCCAGAGCTTCGTTTGTTTGTTAGCAGGGTGCACCACGAGCAGGTGAGGTTGGCTTGGGTCCCGTGAGTTGTTGTGCGGCCATTGGCAAGGTCGCAATTTTCTAAACAATGATCATCTAACTCCTCAACCATCGTCATTGGACAATTAATAACCTATGAAATTCAACGTTACTTGCCTAACTGCAGCATGAGGTTAGTTCATCGGTTCAGACACGAAGGTGTGTTAAGACTGGACCGTCCTTACTACCGATTAGTTAAGATGTTCATACAACGCTTCGGCTGGTTGAATTAAGATATTGCCATTCAAAATACAAAATGGGGATTCTGGGTCTTTAAGAGAGGAGTGAATAGGCTACTTCTAGACTAGTGCGGCTTTACCACCAAAGACTATATCGCTGCTCACCATCAGATTTGATAATAGCCAAGCGCTAGTCTACACAATAAAAAAAAAACGGTAATGATAACACTTTATATATTAGTAAAGGGGTGTAAGGGGTTCCGCCCAACATCTTACGGAGCCCAAGTCAACCTCACCTGCACGCAGTGCACCCTGCTTGATAATAGACGGAGGGTCTGCCCACCCACCAACTCGCACTGGACCAACGTGGTGGGTTACAGCCCAATTCTAACAACCGATGTGGAGATCATGGGAGGAAGCCTTATTCCATCAGTGGACGTCTATCGGCTGATGATGATTTATTATTATTAGTTATAGGCGCTGCACTTGGTACAACTGGTGCATCCGAAAGTCGGGGAGGTACAGTAAAATATCACCAGTAAACTGGGAACATTACTGCGTTAATAAAATGTTCCGTTGTTACACCACAGGTCGGTTCACCAGAGGAAACTAAATTCCGCATCGCTATAATAAGCAACTTGTACGCCTCCCAAGGGTTGGGCCAGGAGATGCTCCTAAACTTCGCGCGCCACATCACCACGGCCTACACCATCGGGGAGCCGGTCCACCAAAAACTGCTCCGAAACACGGTTCTCCACTTTATCCCCAACATTGACCCGCTCTACAAAAAAGTACTCGAAGGCTACGAAAACACTGACAAATGTGAAATGTCTCCGCTTGAGGAGGAATTCGGTGACAGTGTCTTCGACTACCTCACCAAGGATGACTTCAACCCTCTTACTAACTACACAAGGGAGAAAGCGTTCATCGAGCTATTAGAAGCGGAGAAGTACGACCTGATAATAGAGCTGTCTTCGGGCACAGAGGATGTTTCATATCCGGAACTCTCGAAAAACATCTACGAGCAATTTGCGAGAAGGTTCCAGGACGGTAGGACGCCGACCGATCGCTACCAGTGCTCGGAGCGCGAAGCCGAAGTGGCTCATGGCAACTTGATCGACCTGGTCTGCGAGAAGTACAACACGCCGATAGTGGCGGTCGGACTGAGCTGCTGCAAGATGCCCGCGCCAAACGCCATCGGCTGGGTGTGGAGGGACAGCTTGCACGGGATCATGAAGCTTGTGGAGGTCGCGAACACCGGTCAGTTAAGTTGACACTAAACTCATAAATATCAACTTATTAAGGAATGGTCCTCGTCAAAGTCTTTAATGGGGAATGTATCAGTATAATGGTGATGGAGATGATATGTTTAAATCACCACTTTGTTCTGCAAACGTTAGTTTTAGTTTAAAGGGTTCTTACCCTTTGAATTTGCTGCGGATTGTATTGGGGAGACGAGACGTACGAACAGATTCAACCCCTTGTCTCACCAGTGGCAATAACGACAGGTGCAAGGTGGATGATATATAAACATTCTAACTAGACTAATTAACATAAAAAAACAATTTGTATAATCAGGTGTGAAGGGCTTCATAAAGAACGAGGAGGGCTTGCCGATGCGCGAGGCGTCCCTGGCGGTGGGCGGCTCCACGCGGCTGTACCGCGCCAGCGCCAACCGCGCGCACTACCGCGCGCTGCTGCCGCCCGGCGACTACCGCGTCATAGTGCACTGTCACGGGTACAGCGATCAGGTGAGCACACACGCCCACGCACACACACGCACACACGCGCACACACACGCGCACACACACGCGCACACACACGCACAAACGTAAGTTCAGTTTACGTAGTTATACACTCGCGTGCAACTGAATCGACTCAAGCCGTATATTGGTATACAAGTTTGATTTTTCGGAAAACAGCTTTTCCGATTTTTGTAAAATAAATTTAATTCAAAAGACTGATAACTTGTTACATAATACAGCAATTTTCAAATAAACAATGACATAACTTTTTAAATATATACCGTCAAACGGGCGTTACAGAAATTGCTAGTTGCGGTACGCGCGAGTTACGGGACTAAATCACATATAAAAGTCCACGTGACCCATATTTCTGAGCAGTCACTCGTCAGACGTTGAATCGCAATCCAATGGACACTACCTCAGAAGCAGCGGCCCAAGTTGTAGCTTTGTAGCAAGCGGGCCACAATCAACCGCAAGTCGCTCGTGAACGTAATATGAGCCAATCAGCTGTTTCACGAGTATACAGAAGGCTTCAAGAGACTGGTGGCTTCATTCGGAGATCACAAATGAACAGATACCGGAGCACATTTGAGACGGACGATCCCTTCGTTGAAAAATCGTCATCTCACGGGCGTTGATGTGTAACAGGAGCGCAGAAGGTTTCGAGGAGTGGCCGGAAGTCAGTGGACAATTAGAAAACGCCTTAGGAAAATCTATTTAACTCCAAAGCGGCCAGCCAGAGGCCCGAAACTGACCGTAGCTCACCAGCAAGCTTGTCTTCAATTTGCTCGTGAACACCTCAATTGAACTATTGAGCAATGGACCTCCATCCTGTTCACTGACGAGAGCAGAATGTCCCCATGGCAACGACAGAAGGGGCCGAGTATACAGGCGTCCAGGGGAACGGTTCGCGTAATGCTGTTTCGCTGAAACAGTATCATATGGCGGTGGTTCAATCATGATGCAGGCTGGAATATCATATGAAGAGAAGGCCGAGCTTGTTTTGGTGCCTGGTGGCGGTTGGAGAGGGGGTCTGACAGCTCAAAAGTACGTGGAAGACATTCTCCTCGATCATGTTGTATCTTATGCAAGGTATAAAGGAGAAGATCTTGTATTAATGCATGATAATGCTCGGTGCCATACAGCAAGTGTTACTCGTCAGTTTCTTGAAGAGGTGGAAAATGAGATGATGATGTGACCAGCTCGCAGTCCTGACGTGAACCCCATTGAGCATTTATGGGATGAGCTCAAACGGAGGGTTCGAGCTAGAGATACGGCACCATCAAGCATCGTCGAGTTCAAAATTGCGCTAGAGGAAGAATGTAATATAATACCTCAAGATTTTATAAAAAAAATGATAAAGTCCATGAATCATCGCATGCAAGCCGTTATAAAAGCAAGGGGGGGGGCAATACAAAGTATTGATGATTTTAACTTTTATGAAAAATATTTTTTTTATTCATTAACATTTTTTATAGAATAGATTAATCTCATAACAAAAAAAAAAAAACAAGAAAACCGGGTAAGACATTTTCTGAAATATCAAACTTTTATACCCATATACGGCTTGAGTCGCTTCAGTTGCACGCGAGTGTAGTTCGCCCGCAACTCGCGGCTCCGTATGGAGCGGGCAAGTGGCGCACCCTGTACTGTTGTGGAGCCGTCGCTTGTCCCTTATTGCGCGCTGTCAAAGTTTCCCTCTCACAACACGAACTGTGGTCGCACGTCGCAGCAACTGAGGTGGCGTGTGGTGGAAGGTGTCGTCAAGCAGAAGGACATTGTGCTGCGAAGAGTGAATGCTGATCATCTCCCCGCCGCGCCGACGGAGGAGCTGCCGGTAGACGACAACCCTGACGTCGCCTACATTACCGGTAATTAGATTTTTCCATCAACCCATTTTACAAAACATGCAGCAGCTATTCCTGCTTTTAAGCGGCAGCGTGACAATGTTACTGTCTTCTAGTTTGTACAGCACTCTAGTTAATAAAGGTACAGGGGTAACGAGATGTCTTGGTGAAGTCATCATTCATCATTCATCATCATTATCAGCTTCCCCAATGTCTTCCAACAAATGCGATTCTCAGCTTCTCGCATCCACCCACTTCCGACCGCCCTGATGATGTTTTCGGTCCATGTGGAGGGTGAGCGTCCTACACTTCTGGGACCTATACGCGGCCTCCACTCCAAGACTTTCCTCCCCATCGGCCGTCACTGACACGAGAGCCATGGCCGACCCACTGGTACATCAGCTTGCTGATTTTGAGAGCTACGTCGACAACTTCAGTTCTCTTTCAAATTTCTTCGTTTCGGATGTTGTCTCTTAGAGAAATGCCAAGCATGGCTCTCTCCATCGCTCGCTGTGCTACTTTGGATCGGTGGACCAGCCCGACGGTCAAGTGCCATGTCTCTGCGCCGTAAGGGTGGAGAAGACGCACTGGTTAAAAACTTTCATCTTGAAAAATTGTGGTATTTGCGTGGTGAGGGTGTGGCGGAGTTTAGCAAACGCTGCCCAGCCGAGCCAAATGCGTCTATCGACCTCTTTGTTGGAGTTAAGTTGATTGTCTGTGTGTGCGTATTAAATGCGTGTTGGTGTGCGCGAGCAGGTTTCACGTTGGACTACAGCGGCGCCCCGCTGGCGGGCGCGCGGCTCAGCGTGTACGCACCGAGCTCCGTGAAGCCGCTGGCCGGCGGTGCCAGCGACGCAGCAGGCCGGTACCGCGTCGCGTTGCCGGCCTCGCACACGGGCCGCGAGCTGCTGCTCACCGCCGCCGCGGACGGATACGTGCCCACTAGCAGGCACGTCACGGTAAGTTCAGCACTTTATTCAGCACCGTCAGCATCAGCCCGCCGTAATCCATTTAAGCATGCTGCCAGTCGTCTGTCGCAGATCGTTCGCTAAAAACTAATCTTCGCTCCTAACCTATCGGTATTGACCTTTTTTACCTTACTAAAAGAATAATGTGAACTGAAATCAATGGTGCATCATCATCGTCATCATCAGCCGATAGATGTCCAGTCCAGGATATAGGCTTGCCGCAAATAGCTATACAAACAGTCGACATGGGCTCCGGTACCGCCGGGCACCAGAGGCCGTCGTTTGTAGGGGTTCATATAGGGGGATATGGGCCACTTCCCACTATGTCGGTTGGCGGGAGCCAGAGCCTCATTTGTTGATTAGCAATGCGCACCACGAACAGGTGAGGTTGGCCAGGGTCCCGTGAGTTGTGTGTCAATCCCAGTACAAAACCCTTAGAGGCCAGTGAACGGCGCCATCTTGAGATGACATTAATGAAAAGATACAAGAATACTCACATCTTACACTTGTGGTAACAGTTTAAACATTTTTTTATATAATTTAACTATTACGTAGTGTAACCGTTATAGTACACAAAAGAGAACAAGTATAATCGTTGTGTAACTAGAACACGCCGCTGGATGCAGGCTGCGTAGGAGCGATCGATGAGGGGATCTTTGGGAAATGCCTGTGTCCAGCAGTGGACGTCTACCGGCTGATGATGTACTAGTACACGTATACACTCGCCGAGTCGGACGACGACATCACAGCACGTCCACGCGATCGGGCACACCTTACGGAGTGGTGGTGCGACAATCTGTAATGTGATATCCATGCATCAGGTGAGCAGTGAGCGCAGACTCACCCCGAATGTGCTGCTGAAGCTGGAGCGCAACGACGCCGTGCTTGGCATGCCGCGCCTGGTGTTCGTCATGCTGTCAGGTAACTTCCAATCCAAAAGGTTATTAGTTATTACTTTTACACGTGCGTCTGCGATCTGAATTCAGCGTTTAATAAAATAAGTGTAACACTGAATATGCGGTGGGCAGGTGCCGTAGGTGTGCTGGTGGTGGTGCTTGCGGCGTGGTGCTTCGGATGCCGGCAGCGAGCGCGCGCCTCTCGACGTGACTACCTGTTCTCGCAGCTGCCGCCCGACAAGCGGCCGCTCTGCGGTGACGGCTCGTACGGTACGTACCACCACATAATGGAGGGAAGGCGGTAATGACGCATGGAACCGAGTCATGTGTATACCTAGGGTGTAAGAGTACGTGCTCATCGCCACTACATACTGGTGGTAGTTCTCTGTTGTCTAGATTGTCTAGGTACCACCGCAGCTCCTGTTGCAGCCGACAAACAGCAGTGTGCAAACATTACTATATCCTAGTTTAAAACTCGTTTTAGTTAGTGATATTACTGGGGTAAGGAGACCTAACATCTTACGTCTTAAGGGGACTAGTACAATGTGGTGTAGTATATCATCCTAATTACTACCACGTGGTTATGTCAGGTGAACGTCCCGTTCGTCTTGTTAATTCGTCGATTAAAAAAAAATTATCCCCGACCTAGACCTCCTGGATAAGCCGTACTATGACGAAGAGGATATACCGCCGTCGGAGACCGACTCCGAGGATGAGATCGTACTGCTGCGTTCCGACCGGGAGTGGAAGCCGGTGGAGCAAGACGAACGCTAACAAACATACACTGCAACTGATATTTATCTGTAATACACCGTCTGTCCCGACCGAATGGTATGCACGTTAAATGCAACAAATGTACACGATCTGCCATGTCGGCCATTTTGTTATTAGACGAATGTTTCCTCGACAGATGGTAAAACTATGAGAAAATATTTTGTTTGTATCCTTTTACTTACTTTTTGGACAAAAATTATTTTCCAATAATTTATTATTTAAATGGTATTTTAATTTATTATATATTATTATAATTATTGATTTTAGATAAAATATTTTGCGATTTGTTTTAGTATTTTTGGCGCAAATAATACTATCCGCAATATCTACATTGTTTGAAAAAAAAAAGTTTACATATCATTTAATCAGTCCATAATTGTGTTTTAAAATTTATTATATAATTTTTTTTAAAACAATTAACGACTGCGTTTATGTCCGACATTATCTATTAATTTATGATTTTTTTTTTGACCTAACCTCAAACTGTGTAATGAATAATATTAATAGTTTTTAAATAAATTTTCCTTCTTATTTCCATTATGCCTTACAAATAATACTTCAGAATTTCATGTGAAATTAGAAATAGTTTTAATTTTATGTCTGCATTAAATTTATGAAAACACGTACAGTGGAAAAAAAAAATTTAGTGATTTAGAATGAAAGTAACATTTCACATACATTTTAATTGATCTCTACCATACTTTGATAAGACAGTATTAGATTTTTTTTCTAGTTATTCAAATAATCGACATTATATATATTTTTTTTGTTTAGTGGTATTACATTTAGCGTAGCGACTTTAGTTTTTTTTTCATTATATGATAAATGATATTAAGCATGATACTATAAGCACTATTACTACAGTAACCGTAACTATATTTGATATCTCCATTTTCTAGTAATTGTTAAATAAATTTAAGCGAGACTAGGCATTAGTTTTTCAATACAGTATAAAGGTTCAAGTTTTTTCAACGAATCATCTCATTTCAACATTCCGTTAACAATTTCAGGATGTAAACGTCCATTCCGTATGTCAATGGCATTTACTTTCATTGTGAACTTAATTATAGCTTTAAAAAGACAATAAAATTATTTATATGCGACATATTAATGATTTTGTGCAATATTTTATTATATCAAATATAAACTTAGTTTTTATGTATGACAATTTATATGGTTAAAATACCAATTCAATGTTCATTAAACGGTTCTTCAGATAGCTCAGGTTTTAAATTATTTAGTTTATTATTATTATTATTTGTATCCAAAATAAAATAAATCTACTTATATACAAATATAAGCAGACATTGCCAGTGTATAGAATTATTTTATATCAGTAATGTATACGTGTAAATGGAAGCTGTGGTAGCTTAGCTCGTTAAGAAGTCGTATCCGTTATGATTGAAGAGTAGCTGCGGGTTCAACTTTGCCGGGCTTAGCTTTAGCTTCCGGTGAATGAGTACGTCGTGAAAAAATCGACGTGTTCCAAGAATAACAGCTTCTGTGACATGTGCCTTCCGCCAACACCCACTTGGCCAATGCAGTATGTACATGGACTTTACTCCTTGATCATCATTAAATCAATTGCATGATGTAGATACTTTTCAAAGCAACAGCGTTTAATTAAACCTTATTTATGCTCTTTGTATGTTACATCTTTGAAGATATTTTTAGCGATTACATTATCATAAACTAATTTTTGAGTTATATATTATGATACAGAATATTTAACGATATTTAATATATTTTATTTGAATATATTTATGAAAGAATCTCTTATATTAACAAATTTACGAATTTATAATCAATATAAAAAATTAAATGATATTAATGAATTGAAATTAAAGAAAATAAAATATTGGTGCTATTGTAATGTGAAACATGAGTTATATGACATTGTGATAGGTCTGTGTTAGTCGGATCAATGCTTTATTCAATAAATATTATATATTACTAATTGTGTTTCATTATTAACACTGAATGGTCCTCGTGTACCTTGGCTTATTTTAATCTCCATCATAATTTTCTTAACTGATGGTTTTCGTAACTGTCGGACATAGATATTGATGCTGCGTTAAATACATTAAAACTATTCGTAATATAATCAGGGACATACTTTATTCACTATTAAAAGTGAATTAATGTTGATGATATTGAATGTATACTTTATTTAATATATAAGAAAAATATTGTTTGCAAAAAATATAGCGGCTTTTTTTCTCTTATTAACGGTTTGGGGTACGGGTATGGGTAATGGTTGTAAAGGAATAACTTACATATCGCTTTTTTCAAAATCAAAAAACAATATGAACACTAAAACAATTTAAATAGTTATTTTTATTTACATGCTATCAAGTAATTTAACTGTAGTGATACAATGGCTAATCATTTCCGTTTTAACATGATTCGATTTCTGGGTCACATATCTTCTTCTTCGTCTTCTTGCCGTTTTCCCATTCTATGTGAGGTCAGCACAGTATGTACTTCTCTTCCACATCTCTCTATCAGCCGCCATATCTAAATTCAGACTCTTCTTACACATATCATTTTTCACACAATCTATCCACACATTCTGCGGTCTTCCTGTACCCTTATAACCATCCATATTCATTCTCATTACTTTCTTTGTTATATGTCCTTCATCCCTCCGCATAACATGCTCGTACCACGCTAACCTCTTGCTCCTCAACTTCTCTGTCTGTGGTGCAACTTTCAAACTTCTAATATACTCATTCTTAATTTTATCCATCCTCATCACACCACACATCCATCTTAACATTCACATCTCGACCACATGTAATCTCTTTTCATCCGAACCCTTGGTGGCCCAACACTCAGATCCATACAATACGACAGGTCTAACGACCGACTTGTAAATCTGTCCCTTAAATTTGAGAGGCATTCGTGGATCACAAATCGTTTCAGTGACCTGTCGCCATTTCATCCAACCTGCATTTATTCGGCTTCGCACATCTCGATCAATATCGCCGTCGCATTGTATGAGTGAAACTAGGTACTTGAAATCGGAGCAGGTTGGTAGGGATACACCATTTAAGGCGATTTGAAGAAAGCTGGTGGGACGGCGGAAGACACAGAACCAATTTTTAATTTTGGTCCTGCTGATCTTGAGCCCAGCGTTCTCTAATTTGCTTAAAATGCTCTGCACCTCGCGTTCGTCTTCCCCGACAAGTACGATGTCAAGTTTCTGGGTCACATATGAAGGAACTTAAGTGGTATGAGCACTTGTTCTAATTCTATTTCAATCAATTCTATTCTAATTGGCCTGGTTAGTTAATACCCTCATGTATATTTATGTCTATAAAAGTATTACTGTGTTCCGCCTGTTTATGTATTGACAGAAACCAGAGTATTCTGGGTGGGCAAACTTTATTATCCACGACCTCTTGGTCACATACCTTCAGGTGAAATTGAATTCAAGTCTTAGATTATGATGAACAAAAAAGGAAATATTTTTTTAGCTAAGAACTGTAGTTTCATTTACTTACTGTGTTGGGTACAGCAGGCACACGTAAAACCAAAAGACTAGTTTTTCTATAAAAATACTTAAAATAAATTAAAAATATGGAAGATTTTAAAATAAATAAAAATTTCTCATTTCTTATTAATATTTTCAATGCAAATTAATTAGGTTATTGCAGGTTTTATTTTATATGTAAGTTAATGTTAAAATTACTCAATTTTTAATCTGAAATAAGTTAAGAGTTAAGAGTATCCGAACTTATTCCTTATCTATGGCACGCGTTAAGTGATATCACTTGACTTATAAATTTTGATAACGCTGAAATAAATAAATAAAATACATTAAAATTAAAATATTTACGATGACAATTATTGGACTTACTTGAGCGCGTCCAATGTTTTTGTGTACTGTTTATGTTACTTGTGAACTCTTGTAATGGAAAGACCCGCAAACAGTGTTAACGAAATGAGTCGACGCGCCGGAGAATTTCTGAGACGTGTAAACAGAATCACTGATGGGCCGCTGACAAGAAAAAAGTTAGTAATATTACTTCTAATTGTCATATTCTTTATTCTTTATGTGGGGCCTTCGTTGATGAACTGGCTGTTTGAGTCGGAGAGTACGTCAGTAAGCAATCAAATCGTTTGCCAAAGGAACTTCTTAAACCCCTTCCAAGAGTTGCTTCGAGATTACGACGCCTATTTAAGACAAGAGACAGCTGCCACTTTAACATCTTCAAGACATAACTACTTGCCATACGTTGGTAACGGATTTTTAGGGATAGCCTTAGAACACGACTCTCATTTGAATATAAAATACGGCAGGACTTTGTCATTGCCGGTATTCTATCATCCACTGTACATTGTCGACGATTATGACATGAAGGAGGCCACTCTTGTTGATTACAAGAAAGGTATCGTCCACAGATTTCAATGTAGTAATACAGGCCTGCAAATATCATACCAATATTATGCGCACAGAACAATACCATCTCTTTTCGTTCAAGAAATCCTGATCAACAATCCAACGAATGCAGGTAAAACTTTACACTTATCCATACCAAGAGTTTCCGATTGGCCTACTTCAGTTAAGCAAACATTAAAACTTCACCAAGGTGTAGATAAAAAGGAATATGAGGTGGTCACAGGTATGGTTCAAGTACCGGATACTGAAAAGGTTATTGCAGTGGCTGTGGTTTGCCGGAAGATGAGCAATGTTGTTCAAGTTGATGCAAGAGATGGCACTGATATTCTTATTTTAACAACTATTCAATACAGCAAGCCAATCAAACAGGGAGATTATGCAAAACAAAAGGATATTGTGGAGAAAAAGGCTATTGAAGAGATGGAGAAAGTTATCGCATTAACTGGAGACAGAACTGCTGTGAGAAGTTTGAGAGAGAATCATGCTCGAGTGTGGCAAGGATTGTGGTACACTGGATTTTACATTTCTGACTCTAAGGCGGAGGGAATTATCAATGGAGACCGTATTAATGCGACTATATATGCTATTCTCTCACAAGTCAGGAGTTATGAACATGAGGAGAATATTAAAACAATTATGAGATCAGACATATTGCGGTCCTTAACTTACTCCGAAGGCTGCTATGAAGGGTATTCAACATTAGATGCTTTTAATTTGTGGAAACCTTTGAACAATCTAGCTAATTTAAACAATGTAGCTAGCGTATGGCTGCTCACATTAGAGAAGCAAGGCTGCCACAATTTACTTAAAGCAGGTGCCAGTGGAGTGAATCAAGCCATGGTGCTGAGCTTTGGCAGTTTGCGGTTCAGTAATCAGCATCTTGAATACAACATTCACCCATCAAAACTACACAGAGACTTCCTGTTTCGCCGTATCAATTATGGCAATATGACACATGTGAACATAAGTGTGATATTGCAGGAAGACAACAAGGCTGCCATATTTGTAGCATTAGACAGATCAGATAAAACATACTATGCATGTGATGCGGGCTGTCTAGACTCACCAGTACAGTTAGGTCCATACAGAAAGTATTTCCCGGTGAAGGTTACTGAGCCGTTGACTGCAATCTTGTATGTAACAGCTGACAAGCAGCACATGGAGGATCTGAGGCATGCCATACATGTCAGAGAGGTGGTGGAGGCTCCAGCCCACGAGCACCATGTTATAGCAATGCACAAACACGGCCACAGCCTTGGAGGATTGAACCCATTGTTCTGGGTGTCTATAATTGTTTTAATTGTAATATTCCACTTGTTCCTGTGCCGGATAATCATGAATGAATTTTGTGACAGTAGCGTTAGTTACAAGAGACTCTACAATAAGACTTGAAACCTTAACAAATGCCTTTCGCTTTTTTTACATTATTCAATATACAATTTATCGAATATTTGTAAAGAAAATTAAATAATTTGTCATGGGGCAAAGGACTACATCAAAGATCACCTGCACTCATCGGGTCTCTTTTACTTTGTTATATTCAGTGTCGCCAGCACCAGTATTGTTAATTGAATTATAATATATTTATATTGAAGTGAGTATACATTTAGTATAGTGAGCTGAAAAAATAAGCTGTTTTATTTAGCTAACTTGATATGGAAGAGATAAATAACTAAACACAACAACCCAGTAACCTATGTATATAACTGCAGCAGGGACTGTGGCACAGTATCCACTCCCACAACTCAACTGGCCTTCGATGAACATTCACTCTCATATAACACACAGACGTAATTTATATTACACAAAGATTTTAAACAAATCTGTATATCTAAACAACACTTAAATTAATTAACTTTTTTTATTTCATGTTAGCTATTTATTTATCTATTATATTTGTAAGGAATAATTCTATTGGAATATTATTCAACATATATTGATACAGATAAAGTAGAATTAAGAATGCATCCATTTAAATACTTATATTATCTGTCGAATCATCTAAATGATGACAACACCGTTATAGATGATAAAGTTAACTAATTTTGCTGGATAATATTACTTATGTACTAGTAAATGTTTATAGTAAATAAACTTTTTTATTTTTCTGCTATAAATATCTAACAAACAGACATATAATATCGAAAAAATATACTTTTGTTTGATTTTTATGTTTACTTTTCAATGAAAGACAAAGGATGACTTTATTGTATACAGATTAAATAATACATATTTATTCAATGCTTTATAACAGAAGATAGATAATTATTTTATTTTATAAATTTAAAAATACATTGTGATCTCTGAAATGGAAATGATTAAAGTAAACATTTTTTTTTGTAAATAATTACACTGTATTTAGCTAGCACTGCTATGGCGGAGCATTTGTCTGCAGCTTCAACGACTAGCCTGATAACTGTCTGCGGTACTTCACAGTTTCAGAAATGTGAATTATTTTATGAAATGGAGAATTCATGTTATTTTATTTATTGTATAATTTTTTTATAAATATTGTCTAAATAATTATATTGTGTCTAATCCATCAGCTATATGAAATAAATAGATAATGTTGGAGTGTTTCTATTTGTTTACGTTTAAACTGGACAATGTAATAATTTACTCTAAAAAATAACAAGTTTTTTGTATCATCAGAGTAAATGTCTTTTACGTTTAGTTATTTGTATGTATAATAACGTAAAATTAAAACCACTGCCGAATAGTCAGGTATATCATTAAGCAAATATATAATAATACAAATCATATAAATTTAATCTCACCCCGTCTCACCATCACCCTTACCCCAGTAGCCATCTATCTATAACAAATGACATATTAACCAATTTGTGCATTTTTGTGATATGACAACTTGTATCTTAAGAAATAATTTAAATAATATCTGATTGCCTCCATGGAGACTCCAGCTCGCTTTATTATGAAGGTCTCTGGTTCAGTTCTGGGGATGCTTGTGGTATTTAAAAGGTGGTAGTTTTTCTAAGTCATTGTCTATTTACTTGTATCGTATACTCTCGTCCCGTTGCCACTATATACTCTGTGAAATTAAGGTCCAGCGTTAGCTTATTGTTGATAAAAAACTACCATTTTCAATGCCTCATCGGATAGATTAGCTGGAATGTACGTGGATGTACAATGTAACCGGCGTGAGGTCAGCTTCATGAGTGAATGTAAACAAGTTCAGTTCGTTCGTGTTGTAAATAATTAATTTACATTTACACATAGAGTTATTGTTGTTAAATAATGTGGTGTATATTTTTTAAATAAAGCAAAGTTGTATGTTTGATGTTTTTGTTTTCATTTTGTTTGCTATTCAACAAACTGGAACCTTAGTGTGGACCTGTGACTGGACGTCCGCGTGTCATCACGAAGCGGCGACGGTTCTTCGTGTTCCCCCAAGAACCAGTAGTAGGTTGCTGCTGCCGAAGACGGTCTTGGTACCAGCGCAACTCCCATTGCAACCGGCAGACAGTAGTGTGTAAACATTTCTGTGATCCGGTTTGAAGGGCGATTTAGAAAATCAAATTATCGATGTAACGAGACTTACCATCTCATGTGATGCGATAAGTGTCTTGACCCACCGTCAAATACCTTTTCCTGATACATTTGAACGCCGCTGAAGACCCCGTGTTTACCGCCTTTTTTCTATACATACCTGCTCACTTCAAGATTACTTCAGCTGAGCAGTTATGAATAGAAATCTGGCGGTAAACACGGGATGGTCAGTACATACCATGACGGCACCATAATGGCATACATAGTATATGATGGTCTCCGGGGAATAAGAGTTGCCTCCGCAGGCAGTTGTAAAGTGGGGCGACTGGATAGATAACACTAGAAGATCGGTGAATACGATATCGACGAAAGGAATCTTTCCAAACACTTCCATCATCATCATCATCAGCCAGTGGACATCCGCAGATGGATATTAGCCTCTCCCAAAGACACCCTCTCATACATCTGTACAAACAAGGAGTATTCAAATGAAACACTGGATACAATTTCATTATAAATATATTTACAAAATTCAGCACGACTTGTTCATTAAGGCACATTGCAGGTCATCCAGTTGCGGTCATACGGAACACGAGGGTTTATATCTACAGGTATGGCCGAGGGCAAAGGAAACACAATCATACAGCCAATTGTTTAGTACGTAAAAAAAATAGTTTTAGTTCGTCGCGGTTTTCGGGTTGCATACTAACTTATACAATACCAGTGAAACAGATTTGATATTACATGATAACTTAATCTTCTGAAGGTACCTCTCCGACTAGCCAAAGTTGGCGATAACTTAATGTTAAAGTTAATTATCGTTAACATATATTAGTAATACATAGATTTTCAGCTATGTAGACTCAAAACGATATCTCGGAAGCCGTAAGGTCTGGAGACTTTAAATCTGGAAGGAATAATCTCTTTTCGGGTATAGGAGAGTTTGGAAGGAATTTTACAAAATGTCCCCCTTTAAAGGGGTTGCGGACGGGTAACAGCTAATGTATATATATAGTAAAGAAGTAGAAGAGACGAGCCGCTAACTCATTACAAGACATCCTCAAACGAGCTAATGACATAAATATAAAATAAAATTTGTTAATCAGATGTTGATGGCGTTTCCTGTTCCCATATTTCCTGTCTTCAGCTATACCATAAGCATTGTTGTTCATATTAGTTTATACAGAAAGGTACAATGATGGTTAAGTTTGATATATGCTCTAACAGCTCACCGACATGTTTAATGCATATAACTTTTACATCCGGTCTGTTAAGAAACATTGATAATGTTTATATAAGCATCACCAGCATCCTGGTCCTCAACTTTCTTAAAAGCATATCATAAATAAAGTAATTGTGAGTTTTCATTCAATATTCTTGTTTAACTTGCTGCGATAGTTTTTGACCATAGACAATTATTTTAATACTCAACCAGGCAAAACTAGTACAATATGTTTCTTTATATTTATATATAACATAAAGCTTTACATGACCTTACTGAACTTATGGCAGATAAGACAAATAAAAAATTGACTCTTCCTTTGTCCGAGTAGATATATATATAATGAAAATGAGTTTTCTGTGTTCGCCATCACGTGAAAACTAGTGAATCCGTCCACGTCACGTGAATCTAGCTATCCGACGCGGAATGATCTGTAGATGGTTATAGGATATTTATTGTTACAATTTCATAGATACCTCATCACTTTATTTCCAATCAACTTTTACAGACATTTTCATTCGGTTGCTATGGTAACGGTTGTTGCACAAAGTCGCTCTAAAGGATATTTCGGACAAATCACAAGTGTTATTTTATATTATGGCCAGCAAACCGGCCAGGGAACATCTAGTATAATTGCGGGGCGCGCAATCTAAATGCTCCTCGGCCCTATGCAATAAAGTTCAAATTTACACCAAATACATCTCGAGTAAGATTTGGGCTCGGCGCGTTTCGGGCCCAAATCCTTCAAAAATGATTTTTTTTTAATCAGGATCGATTATTTCTCCGTCCCATCATCAAAGGTGTCATTAGTGCAATCGTCCGTCTTCGTTTTCGGAAGCGGTCTCCCAACACACAGTATATATATATATGTATGTATATATGATGTATGTGTGTGTGTGTGTGTGTGTGTGTGTGTGTGTGTGTGTGTGTGTGTGTGTGTGTGTGTGTGTGTGTGTGTGTACACATTCATTAACAGGTACATTTCTTATAAAAAAACATTATAAAGATATATTACTTAAACTTTAACATGGCGGCTTAGTACAGCCGCGAAGGAAACAGACGGATGTCGACATCCAACTCGTGTCACCTGTAGTGAAATGTACTTATTGTTTAATTGTACTGTTAATACGTTTAACCGCGGCCGCTGCACCATCAGGCAGTTGGACTGGCTGAAGTTCCATCACCATCGTCAGCCGACAGACGTCCACAGCTGGACGTAGGTCTCCCCCAAAGATCTCCACATCGATCAGTCACGCGTCGGCTGAAGTATATTTCACTGAAAATAACTTCAACGGTCCTTTTTTTAACATGCTAAACAACGGGACAAATGATACCATCACCTGATGTTAAGTGATACGCTTGCCCATAACAACGTGACGTTAGAATGATATACACTGCATCACATTGCGCTCGCCACTTTATGACATAAGGTGTTAAGTGTCGTAACCCCAATAATTTCACTAGCTACAGCGCCCTTCAAACCGGAACAGTCATGTTTGCACACTGCTGCGGTGATACCTACAGTCTCCAGCAACAGCCACTTCCAACCAATTATCGCCACTGATAGTACATTATGAACTGCTACAGCCCTGGAACAGAACCGCGGAGCTCCTTGTTACAAGGCGGTCGGCTTAGCTGCTGCGCTAAGACGGCTAACTAATGGTTATACCGTATAAAAAAAAAGTTATATAAAAATATATCTCAGCAAATTTATGAAACAGATCTATCAGAGGTCTGCGCGAGCTGCAGCATTATACAGTAGTCCCCTGTATAACACGGGTATTCCCCGTATAACACGGGTATTCCCCCATATAACGCGGGGATTTCCCACAATTCTGTACTGTGAAATTTATAACGATTTGTAAAAGTTCATAATTAGTGGTTAATTGAAATTAACTGTTTTTTTTTGTTCATATGCGTAAGTTTTTTACTTTAGTTTGATTTTAATAAAACGTACATATTTCGTTCATAATAGTTTTTTTTTAACATTCGATTTAAACCCCTTTTAGCCAGAAAAGTTAAATGTAAATAATTTATACGTAACGCGTTATACGGGTATACTCCTACAACGCGTTTTCCAATAACGCAGAACCTATCCACCGTGTTATAGGAGGGATTACTGTATATAAACACAATCGTACCGCGTCATACAGACGTACGAACTTACAACGCTATTATATATATATATGATCTATGATTTAATTAGGAAGCGTATAATAATAACTAAAACTAACAATTACTATCTAGTTATTAATCATTCCTCCTATAGAGCATAACGCTTTGAGAGACGGGCTGACTGCGCGAGATCAACTCACGACAGACAGGAGAGTTCTGCAGATTTAACAGGATTAATTAAAAGGCTCCAATACAATTATTAATGAATGAACCTAAAAAAATCCAAATTAAATTCCAGCTCGAAGGACCATCGGAACCAAAGTTAAATTTTCGTTGTTATTCATATGTAACCTTAAATAACTTATGTTACAACAACTTTTGTATTGTAACTATAATTTTTTTTTATTTAATTAATTCCTCAGTTCATTTCTGTAAGGATTTTTTAGTGGGAACCTGGATAGTTTGTCACCGGATGGCGCTTTAACATATTTAAATCGGCGAACCATTTTTAAGTGGCAACATTTAAATTTTCAGATACAAAATAAATATCCGCCGGCAAATACCAACCAGGTTCTATTGACGGTAGTAATTATTCTTAAAAATTAACTATGACAAAGGCGTTAAATAAACTAGGAACACAATTATTGTCGATATGCAAAGCTCTTTAAATGGTGTTGCTATAATAAAAAATGGAGAGCTGATGAAATACAGAACATTGTTTTGTGCATGTGAACATCGCGAGAGAAGTAATATTAAAAATTTGGAAAAAAATTTTTGTTAGGATTTTGAAATAAATAAATAAATATAAATTTACCTTGATGCAATACAGCACAGATAATATTTACATAGTATAAAAAAATTCAGACTTTGTAATTATAAGGCTTTTGTCTATAAACCAAAGATTGCAATAAATAGATTTTTACTTTGCTACAAAATAAACCATAGAGTATAACCAAGATGGCTGTTCTATAGAAATATGTCATAGTACAGATAATTGTTTGCAAAAATATTACTTTAATGTATTTCAAAGATTTAACTTTAGACGGCTCATATCCGTTTCCTGGATATTAGCTGTCTGAAGTTTGAGCTTTTCATCATTCGATTGGTAACGAATAAATTAGTTTTTTTTTTTTCGGATAAAATAATACTGTTTTTTTTTTATTCGACGTAATGTTGAGACGAGCTGGACGTACACCTGATGTTAGGTAATACGACTGCCCATAACAACATGGCGCTGCTGAGTATGTTATACTCTGCGCCACATTGCGCTCGTTGCCCTGTGACCTAAGATGTCAAGTCTCGTTACCCCAGTAATTACACTAGCTAGTGCGCCCTTCAAACCGGAATACAGTTATGTTTGCACAGTACTGTATGTCGGCTGCTATAGGTTCTTCAGTGGTACCTGGACAGTCTCCGGCAACAGAAACCTGCCACCAGTTAACTATTACTGTTTGTTGTTGTCTATTCGCGACTCTTACAGCTTCCTCTGACCGGTCAGTTCTCCATGATATCAACATATACCTAATTTTTACTACATCGCTTGTATGTAATATACACAGCCCATTTTATGTTGGCACTGCTGGATCTCGAGTCCGCGATGAACTCAAACTAAACTCGCCGGATGCGGTACGTCCATGGAAAGTGTTGATATCCTCGCGACGTTTTTCTTCTACCGGAAACTCGAGCTCTGTAAACTGCACTATGACCACACGTTGCTCGTACCTTGGTGTAACCGGATGAGGCTCTTACACTACTCGTGGAATTGTGTCTGCGAGACCACTCGGCATCATGTTACCTGAAAATGGACAAATTTATGGTAAGTACAGTGTGTATATAACATACTAGCTGTTCCCCGTCTGCTTGGCTGCTTGTAATATATAAGTATTCCTCGAGAGCAACTGCAGTCGCAAATGACTTTCTACACCGACCGTTACCATAGCAACCGTAAAAATAATACCAAAGGAAAATGTTTATGAAGGATTATTAGGAAAAAAATTGATGAAGGATCTATGTAATTTAAAAAACAGCCTATAATCATATCTTCACATCATTCCGCGTCGGATGCTCGTGTTCCTGTGTCGATATGTTCACTAGTTTTCACGTGATCGGCAAACAAAATCCATTTTCATTATAATCAACATCATCCAACAGACATCCACTACTGGACATAGGCTTCTCTCAAAGATCCCCACGTCGATCGGCCCAGCATTGCCACCCAACACCACATCTACCGGTACGCGGGCACCACTCGGGGACCTTACTGCCCCATCGGCCGTCGGTCCTTCGAGCAATGTGCCCTGCCCAGTACCACTTAAGTCTAGCAATCTTTTGAGCTATGTCGGTGACTTTAGTTCTTCTGTGGATCTCCACATTTCTGATTCGACCGCGCAGAGAAACTCCGAGCATAGTCCTCTCCATTGCCCTCTGGGTGACTTTGATCCTTTATTTAATTATACATATATAAATATATTATACGTCGCCGAGTTTCAGCTGGCATCATGCGGGAGGGAGCCAGTGGACGCGCACCGAGCACACTTCACCATCTACACCGTCCGCTGTCACTTAACATGATCATGATGAAAATGATGTTTAGTATAGTTTTTATAATATATTTATTTTTTATTTAATTACTGTTAGATTCTAATTATTCATTGTTTGTTTTTTTTTTATATTGCTTTGTAGTAATTCAACACCAGAAAGGATCAAGTCGTTTTGTTCAGCCGAACTGGAGACAGAAAGTACTGCACCATCGTCAACCTTCACTAGTTGGTGAGGCATTTTAAGAAGAAGAAGAATTCAACACCTGGTCCTTACGATACAGATGTTTGTTCTAGTTTAAAGATCAGTGTTAAAATTATCTTGTATATTACTTTTTTTTTGGAAAATAAATATATTTTGTTTTTTGCTTTATGACTAGACATTTTTTAACTATTTTTTTTTTTTGTTAAAAAGTGGTAACACCCGCAGTTGATCAACTTACAGCAAAAAGGAATGCTGCATTCCTTACCCGTTTTAGGGGAGCAGAACTAATCTATAGGAGAGAGAGAGAGAGTGTGTGTAGATGAGAATGAAGACATGTAGAGAAATGTTGAGAAGCTTACCCCGTCACAGCTGCTCGTAGAAAGCGACGCGCGTGTTCGCGGAGCCCTGCCGTAAGCGGCGCAGCGTCGCGTACTTGTCGTCGCCGTGGCGCGCGGCCTGCTCGTGCGCCTCGCGCTGTCGGTCTGCGGCGCCCTCCACGCGCAGCACGGAGAACTCGCAGCGCAACGACTCCAGCTGACGTTGCAGGTGCTGCGACTTAGCGAGGTACTCAACCCTACAGACGCGGAGAGCCGACACCGCAAGTTATATTATATATTCGCTCATTTAATATTAACTTTTAATGTAATTAAAGAATGTTTTTTTTTTAATACTTATTATATAGTTTCATAAATGAGTATTAGAGGTGAATTGATTACTCTTATAAAGATCTCGTTAGACTAGAGAAAGATAAGAAGAAACAGAGAAAGTGAGTACCTCTCCTTTTCAATCTCCAACGAGAGCCTATGTATGTGCGGGTCAGAGTCATCAGGCACCAGCTGGTAGGAGTTGAGCTCGGTCTCTGGCGCGCCGTTGAGGGTGGCGCCGGGTGAGCAGCCTCCGGCTGAGCCCGCACCTCCTCCGGACGCGCCCGTGTCTGCGTCGCCGCGCGCCTCCCCCAGCTCCGCGGGCAGGGAGCACGTGGAAGGGAACAGGCTCGACGGCACCGTAGAACACTGAAATGATTAGGTGAGAATTTTTATATGAAATTCCAACTTCAAATCTATTTGCTACATTAAAAGATAAAATAGGTGAAACGAAACAATTTTTATTTCTTTATAAATTAAATATAAAATTAGTTCTGTTATTTTTTTATTTGAAGCAGCCACAAAGCAAGCTAGTCTTATCCTGATGGTTAATGATATGACCTATAACACTTGTTAGTTAGGATGATAAACACTCACATGATGTAGTGTCGTCTCCAGAAATTTTGTAACATCTACACATAGGTGACTAAGGTAGTGTTGACTAACCGGCGGCAGGGAGCCGGTGGACGAGCTACTGAGGAAGTTGATGAGTTTCTCCTTGGCTTGTTTCTCTGCTACCCTCGCAGCGAGCAGCTCCGCCTTCAACCGCTCCGCCTCTGCGGCGCGCTTCTCCGACTCTTCCACCAGCCGAGCCGTGAGGAATTCCGCCTCCCGGGTCTTACGTTCTAAGTGCACCTGGCACCAATTAATGGAATGTTAACATGTAAACTAGTATTTCGCATGTTTGTAAGGAAGTATGGATCACCTTCTCCTCTTCAGTCTTGATGGCGGAGAGCCTCAGCCGTGCGTTTTCTCGCTCCACGTCGGCCGCCTTCTGTGCGAGGAGCGACGCCTCCTCCTCTGCCACGCGACCCTTCTCCGCGAGCAGCTCCGCGGTCTCTTCGGAGCGGCGCTGGAAAAAGCATAAAAGCAGTTTTACTAGTGATAGGTCTCTGCTCCCGGATACCGTCTAGGTAGTTACCACCTATTGCAGCGCCTATTGAAGCTGACATCCAGTACTGTACAAACATTACTGTGTTCCGGTTTTAAGGGCGCTGTAGCCAGTGAAAAACTGGAATAACGGCACTTAACATCTTCTATCTCAAGGAGACGAACACATTATAGTGCTGTGTATATCATCCTGACAAGCGAGACATTGTTATGGGCAAGCGAATCAGTTACCATCAGATATTGCGCAGTACGCTTTAATATACTCACGAGCGCCTCGTTGGCGAGCCGTATCTCCTCTTGATACTGCAGCAGCCTCTGCTCCATAGCGGTCCTCTCCCTCTCGGCGGCTTCGCGGAGCTGCTTCTCCCTCGCCAGCTTGTTGCGTTCGATTTGACGACGCTGAAAATAATCAGATGGTAAATAAGACATTTATTATAAATAAATCATCTTCGTCTTTGGAGATGAGAAAGAAAGACTGCTTTTGAGGATATATTGACGTAGATTTATCAGGCATGTTCTATCTGGACAACCTTTGAATTATATATATTTTATGTTAAATGTAAAACATTTTGTTTACTATTAAACTTAGAACTCAAAACTAGTTTACATCAAAATCAATTAATAGCCAAGTGGAGATCTCACCACCAATCGCGGTTGATGAGACGAGATCAATAACTTTATGGTCATCAGCCGATTGACATTCAGTATTAAGCATCACTGTTATTATAACATTTTAAATAGCTGTAAATATGACATTTTTCTGTCATGAAATCATCATTATCATCAGCCGCTAGACGTCTACAGCTGGACATAGGCCACCCCTAACAATCTCCACACCGATTCACCCCGTGCTACAAGCAAAATCGCCAGGCACTAGGGGTCGTCGTTTGAAGAGGTTCATATTGGAGGGATTAGGGACTTTTTTCACCACACTGGCCCAATGTGGGTTGTTGAAAGCCAGAGTCCGATTGCTGATTAGCAGGGTGCACCATTCATTTGTTCTGCATGCGGTGTAAGGGATCCCGCATAATAACTTAAGGGACCCAAGCCAATCTTACCTGCTCATGGTCAAGAAATTGATAAAGAAAAATGTAAGAAATAATAACTTGAATCTTGTAGTCCTAATATCCGGCTCGAAGGTCCACACTTCCATTCAAAGCTTATATATTTGTTGAATGGTATTTGTAAACTGTTTGTAAGTAGCATGCCTGCCCTTAACAATGTGATGCTGGTAATGTATCACCTGTTTCTCCTCTTTCGCCTGCGCCTTCATCTGTTGCACCTCCATCGTGTCGGGTTTCCGCCGCCTCATGTACAGATCGTGATTGCCGATACACAAGTCCAGGATCTGTGACCATAGACATCCATAAACAACAAACCATGAGACGTTCATAACATTTACTTGATTAGACCGATTTCAATAGGCACAACGTCCTTCAAACCGGATCACAGTAATGTTTGTACAGTACTGTATGGCTGTAGAGTAGGAGCTGATGTGGTTTTAGATGGGGGTGTAACGGGTCCTGCACATTAACCCAAGCCAACCTCACCTGCTCATGGTGCACCCTGCTAATCAACAAACGAGGCTTTGGCTACCGCCAAATCACATTGGGCCAGCGTGATGAGAAATAGCTCCAATCCCTTCATATGAACTCCTACATACGATAGCCTTTAGTGCTCAGCGGTACTGAATGCCATACTTACTGTACCTGAATATCTTTGGAGGTGGCTTATGTCCAACAGTGGACATCTATCGGCTGATGATGATATGGTTTTTGATGACATCTGGCAATAGAGACTCTCCTCCAATAGCCTCCACCGCCTTAACAAATGAAAACTCTTTCACCACTCACCAGTTTGTTCATGCCTTTTGGAGAGAAGAAGATGAAGTTGGTTACACTCTTATCAACAAACTTGATGACGAATTTCTTGTCATCGAAAGATATGTGCTTGATCTCTGACCATGGGAAGGTCGTTTTCGGCGTGAGCTTGTTGTCCTTCTCGTAAATATTGAGGCCGAGAGCCGTCACCCCGAGGTAGAGGTCCGTTTCCTTTTTGTTCTGTAATAATCTTCAATTCAATTAATTCATCAATGTGTTTTGTGGTTTCATTATCAATATCCACAATCGGCTCGCCATCTACAACGGGCTTATAATTGACCTCAATTTTACATTATGTTAAGTGACAATGGGACCAGGGACCAAGAGTAATGTGAGGGTAGTAGCTAGCTGGGCAGATTTAGAATAACTCTACTACCAAAAAAGTTACAATGTCCTGCCCCGGAATCAAACCGATGACCTGTGTTAGAAGAGCACTTGGCCATTGCATGTTGGCTGCAATTAAAATATGTAAATTGTTGTAAACTTTGTTTCCTGCAATTTAGATACTATCACAATCTATCAAGATTACTATAATTTTAGTATACAGTTAGTTTACAAATAAATATTACATAATGAGAACTGAAATAGTCATCTAACAGCACACAACTTCGAAACTTTACTGGCAGTAGGTCTCCGTTGCTGAAGACCGTCTAGGTAAGTACCACCGCAGCTTGTATGGCAGCTGACAGAGAGTACTATGCAAACATTACTGTTACGGTTTGAAGGGTGCTAAGTAATTAGTAAATTTACAGAGGTGAGTCTTAAAATCTTAGGTCCTGAGGCGTCGAGCGCAATGTGGTGCAGTGTATAACACCTAACTAACCCATAAAAGATATATACTTTAAGTACGTAATAAGACTCACATTGATAGCAAAATAGTTAACTCCGTACATATCCAAATCTTGGGCTATTTTTAGATACTCCATCTCCGCTTCATCCCGCGACATACCCTTGTGATCAGCGTACCTGAAATGTAAATTTTCATATAACCAAAAAGAGCTTTATATAAATGTGTATATAATGAAAAAGCTGTTTAAAAGACACATTGACTACCAAACAAAGAAATCTTCAATTAAATTCCAATTCTACTTAGAATATGGATAATAGTACTGTTTTGTCATTAGGTAAGTAGTTCTCTACTGCGTACCGGTAGATGTAGCGTTGAGAGGCCTCCCACAAGGTGGACCGACGATCTGGTGAGTCGCGGGATCCCACTGGATATGAGCAACGAGGAACCGATCGACGTGGTGATCTTTAGGGGAAGGCCTATGTCCAGCAATGGACGTCTATAGATTGATGATGATGATGATGATGTAGTCCTGTTTCTCTCTCACTCTTTGTATATTTAATTTGTTTAGAGAGAGAAAAGTAAATTTCAATTATTATACCATATTTTAATGCGGTCCTCCCACATCTCGGGCGTCATCTGGTACTGATCGATGACCCTCTGTGGCAGCAAGTCCTCGCTGGCGAGCATTCCGGGTTTATATGCACTCTCGTCATAGTCTCCATACTGTAAAACAATTAATTATATTGATTAGCAATATCTCACTTTTACCTTCACTGCTTCCTCTTTCTCAAAAAGATGTATAGTTATACTTATAAAGCAGTGATGATATAATTGGACGAAATCACTTTAGTTCAGTTCTTTTTGTTAGCGTCAAAACATTCTACCTGACTTACTGCTTCATCTCTCTCATGTCCTAGATTGACTGATAGAAAATGCCCACAGGCATTAAGTCTGCATTTGTTACTTACGTTTATATGTCACAATAAAGATTTAGATTAAATATATAAAATTATGCATCATCTTCTCTCTGTACTTTATATTAATCATAAAAAAATATTTCAACAGTAATAATTAATACAACTTAATAAAATAAACATATCTTTTACCTTAGCTTGTACTGCATAACTTGCCAACAAAACTGATGCCTCAGGTGGACAGTAGATATCCATACTGAGGATAGCTTGTTTCACTTGCAAGAACAACAAATGCTGGGTCACCTCTTGTATCAATTCTTCAGCTACATCCTCTGGGTAAAGCTTGCAGAGTAACATAAATGGTGTACCCGGCATTTGAGATACACATTGATCTTGTACTGAAAGTATACAAAGTTGTAATAGCCTCTTACATAAATGAATAACAAAAGGCTGGTAACAAGATATAGCAAAAATTGATAACAAGAAGTTATAACAGTCCAAAATGTTTTTAAACACAACAGTACAGTTAACAAACTCACCTCTTTTGTCCAACTTCAACCAACTTATAAAGTGCTTTGTATCCTCAAACTGAAGTCCAAAGAACCATGTCTCCCGCAATCCTATTGTCCTGCATACTAGATCAAACAAATCACGTCCAGTCGCTCTCCACTGCAATAGTTAAATAATGAACTTTACATAGTATTTATCACTATCACTAAAAAAAAACACATGTAGTCCGATGAGCACATAATCTAATACAAATTTTTATTAAATGCTTCTATAGCACAGCAGCTGACCACTTCATTTTAACATGGATCTTTCATTTGATTCTGAATCACACACATCATAATAGCAAAACTGCATTTCAGCAGTTATTTATGTCAAGACTGTCTATTGTATATAAAAATCGTAAACACAAGGGACTCCTTAAGACATTGAGATATCTTAACAATATATCAGAGGTGCCATTAAAACAGTGGGCAATGCTAACTTTCTAGTTTGGTAATTATACATAATAAACATTTTGAAATTCCTGTTTATATGAATAATTATGTTACTGGTTGTTAGACAAATATTTGTGATTAAAAAAATTATTCAAAATTCAGGTGCCTAAATTGGCCAAAACCCTTGCATTGGTAATGTCAGTAACACAAATATTCAATAAACATCATAAATAACGTATTTTGTGCATAAAACTAAAAACTTGTTGAAAATTATCATAACAAAAGTGTTTTGTAATAAGAGGAAGTTGTTATCAAAACACTGTTTACATTATTGATATTTACAATAAATTTGATACATAGTGCTCTGCACGACTTGCAATATGACCCCAGGGTCGACTTGAGACTCACAGCACGCATTTCGCACTAATGTGGGTGAAAAAAAAAAAACAAATTTATAACAGTAAACATTATCAGATTTAAACTTATCAGCCTGGAAATTCTACCTCAAGGTTAAACTCCAACTCTGCGTCCAAAGTGCATACTTTCACCGGAAAAGATTTGGGAGCCTTCTTTCTTCTGAAGGGCGGCATCATTTCTTTACATAATTACACAGTTAATAGAAACTTAACAAAACACAAGCGATAGGTTATAAGAAATGTTCCAACATAATACTCTAACTGTATGCAACACCTAACGTTTACGTAACGTACGGCCGGTTGAAGAATGCGCGTAATTTTACATTGCGTACTATTTCGAACCGATAATATTTACAAACAAAAGGAACGTCAATGAAACAAGAATGCGAGGCTGTATGAAGAAAAATTAGTCAGAAAACCTATGACGTTTCGTTTAACAGCATACAATAATTGTTTTTAAAATCACAGATTATATAAAATCTATAAATTTATCAAAACATCTGCAACTGGATATTAATAAAAGAAGTATTAAAAATATATTGCCTGATGTGCCTGTAAATTTATTATAAGTAAATTGCAAACAAACAAATTTTTAATATTATTTTAAAAATTTTTTGTTCAGCTTTCTAATAAAATATATATATATGTATAAAAATATTATCAACGTAATTATTACATTAATTAATATTAAGATCTGAGTACACATAAAAAAACTTCATATTTTTTATGTTTAATGGTTGCTCGAAAAAAAATTCTGCCAAAGGCATCGGAGTGACAGGAAAAATCTTGACAGTAGTTATTGTCATCAATATGTCAAATTTCTTCATAACTCAAACACGTGCTGTTATTTTGTATTCGTATAAAGTATAAAACCATATAATGGGGAAGTTCCGATCGAAATTGAAAGGGAAAACAAAGGGAATGCGATGGCGAAAAGGCCAATCATCAAATTCAAATCCTAAAACACAGAAATACAGAGAAATGGCCAAATCCCGGTTTTTTCAAGAGAATCTTGGTATAGTTAATCATCATACATTTATTTATTAGTCGTGTTAAAAATGAGTACTTATAGAATAAATAAGGTTACGTTGTTCAGGGCAGGCGTTTCATTTACCATCAGGCGAATGTACCGCTCATCTCGTCGTTTAATTGAATAACAAAAGCTCCAGCTTAAAAATTATATTAGCTTTAATACTGTTGCTGTGGCTGGCTGGCCTAATGGTTAGAGCGTACGGCTTTCCTTTCGAAGATCGCGGGTTTGAATCTCGGCATGTTTAAGTTATATACATTTGTGAACTTTAGTTACAACAGCAAAATATAAACGGTGAAGGAAAACATCGCGAGAAATCCTGTACATGACTTAGAATTTATTCTAAGATGTGTATGAAGTCATCCATCCGCATTGGACTTGTGTGGTGACTATGACCCCATCACCCTCATATTGAGGGTAGGCCTGTGCCCCAACAGTGGGAACGTAAATTGACTGTTACGGTATACTGTTATAAATAGGGTATAATTAATAATTACGGGATAAAGTTAAATATTAGACTAAAACATTATTTACAAGTGATAACCTATATGAAAAATTTATGTAATTTAACACTTTTTTTATAGGAAATACTGGATTGACACAACAGGCTATCTTAAAACATGATGCTATGATAACATATGGGCATGGCAATAATAAACAGAAGTCAGAATCAGAGAATGAGTTAGATATAGCTAAGGACTTTGAAAGTATGTCAGTGAAAACTGGTGATGAGAGTTCAGAAACTGAATATAATGGCTCAGTGAGATCTGGTACCTTCAAAACTTTCCAGACATTTGCTTCAGATTGGAGTCAGTGTTCTAATGTTAGCTTCAGCAAGTGAGTACTTGTATTATTTTTTGGACTGTGAAGAATTTACATAAAATTGATATATGAGAGCTATAAAACAAAATTGCTAAACTTTGTATTCCCAGATTATTGAATCGATTTGATTCAAATAATGTTGTCCACAAGGAGATGCTGGCTGTGTTAGCTGCGGTCACTGAAGTCATCAAAGAACAAGGTGGCAAAGAATCCACCACCGAATACTTTGCTGCACTGGTATGGTGTTATGACATTTGTTTCATTACACACTGTTTTTCTGAATGACTGTCTGAATATGTTTAATCAGTGTTTATTTCTATGATCAAATGGTAGTGTGTAAATATTATTATATTCCAATTTGAAGAGTTTTATACTTAATGAAAATGGTGAAGTAATGATACTTTGTATTTTTCCTAATGATAAATGGATGCTGAGTAGACTTTGTATATTGTGTTACATAACCTTGAGTTTCAGATAGAGTTCATTCATATTTAATATCAAATAAAAATCCTAAGAGCCCTTGTTCCTTATGTTAGTGAGGACTCTTCTAAGCCATATAGTGTATTTAAAATAATTCTTGATGTAATGTTGATATAAATTTGTAAATGCTTGTTTGTGATGAGCTGCATAAAATTTTTATTTCTCATTATATTATTGAAGGCATCTCTAAAAATAATGCATCTTGGAGTAAACACATTTTTTTTTCAGGATTTATCACATGATATTTTAATCATTATTGAGAAAAAAAAAGCTAATCCAAAAACTATTTTTCCAGATGCAAACTATGAAAGCATCAGAGAATGACAGCAGTCTAGTTGCGACTGTATCACTCCTATCAATGGGAATCAAGTCTGTAGCCCAAGCTGTTCTCAGGAAGCAGTTTTCAAACTCTGCATCAATATTCATTGATCTATTGGAGAAGAATGCCCAGAGTGAGAATGGCACTCTACTGCGGAGTGCTATAGGGTGCTTGTCAGTGCTCCTCAAGGCTCAGGAGTACACAGTATGGGGAGATTCATCAACCATGAAAGTTTTTGACTCTGTCTTGGCATTTACTTTACATTCGAAACCAAAGGTATTTAAAAATTTGTTCTATAGTTTTGACTACTTGGTAGTAATGATTAAAAATTGTTTAATTTACCATCTATTAGTAGATAATTGTTTTTAAAATGAAAGATAACAGGTGGTAGATCAAGTAAAGTGTGCTTCAGTGATATTATTGTTAAAGAAATACAAGGTGGCGCAAAAATAACCTTCCGATGTTTTTTGGCTGTAATTTAAAAAACAAAATGAAAAACGTTGATTCTTCTTGTGGATTATTTTTATTTGGTCTTTTAATTTTTTTACATCAAGTCGAGAATATGATGTCATGTAATTGGCCACCGCCACAGTTGATTGTCATTTGAGCCCTTTTTAAGGCATTTTCCATCACTTTGGCTAAAACTTCCGGCGACAGGTCCTCACATTCTTGACGGGTATTGTCTTTATGAGCTGCAAGAGTCTGAGGCTTGTTGACATAAACCCGCGACTTCAAAAAACCCCACAAAAAGAAGTCTGCAGCGGTCAAATCAGGCGATCTTGCTGGCCAGTGCAAATCGCCAAAAGGGGAGATTAGGCGCCCGGGAAATGCATCCTTCAGCATATCGGTTGTGGCACGTGCAGTGTGTGCCATTGCACCGTCCTGTTGGAACCACATTGTTTTCCAATCCCAATTCATCAAGTTGCGGCAAAAAGAACTCGTTCATCATTGCTCTGTAGCGCTCACCATTCACAGTAACCGTTTGGCCCGCGACGTCTTCAAAGAAAAAAGGTCCGATGACTCCTCCAGCGAAAACAGCACACCATACAGTGACTTTGAGCGGGTGTAATGGCTCTTCGTGCGTTACACGCGGATTTTCAGTGCCCCAGAAGCGTAAATTTTGCTTATTTACGTACCCGCTAAGACGGAAATGGGCCTCATCACTCATGATTATTTTTGATGAAAAATCATCTTCCTCTTGGTGGTGATTAAGGATGGCTTCAGCGTATGTTAGACGCGATTGGCGGTCAGCAGCTAACAGCTGATGCACCGTCTGGACTTTGTACGGAAACATCTTCAAATCTTGTACCAAAATTCGCTGTAAAGACCGTCGACTGATACCCATTCGCTTGGCACGTCGTCTGGTCGACGTCGACGGCGCTTCCATGACATCCTCGGCTACAGCAGCAATATTCTCTGCAGAACGGCTACTCCGGGGTCTGCCACGGCTGGTAGCATCTCGTGTTGTGCCAGTCTCTTCGAGGCGAGCGGCTAAACGTCGCAGTGTTTCACCAGTAGGCGTTGGACGGCCAGGAAATCTGCGACGAAATTCACGTTGTGCCAAAGTCACCGACCGATTATTGGTCAAATAAATAGTCACCAATATTCCGCGTTCTAGAGCAGTGTAGCGTAACATTGTTTATTAACGTGTATTTCGCATGTGTTTACTACACAAATGTCAAAACAGAACTGACATTAGGGGCCAATCGCAAAATTTATAGCATTTTCTGATAGGAGGATTACTTTTGCGCCAGCCTGTATATGTTTCATGATTTTTAAACCAATACTTGAAAAGAAACCTATTTACTAAGGCTTCTGAACTAGGTTTAGATGTATAGTTATATAAATATGTTACAGGTTCGAAAGGCAGCTCAGCATGCAGTTACTGTTATATTACGAGGAAGCTGTTTTATGATACAGACTGAAGATCAGAAAGTTAAGGTACGTATCATATCATATGGAAATACAATAATGTTAATAGATGTCGAGTCAAGTCTTTAGGAAGACGAATCTCCTATTATATGAAATTTACAATGTAGGTAGAAATTTATACATCCATCTTCTTATCTCGCCACTTTGATATATAAATGAGAGAACTTTAAAAGATATATCATATGTTTATTTGTTTGTAGGTTCCCAAGTTGCATCCGGCATCTAACAGAGTAGCTGAGTTTTGTCTGACACAAATTAAATCGGAAGCTCTGCTTTCAAGCCACCGCACCATACTCCACATCCTCACAATGCTCCGTGATGTTCTCTGTGTATTTAGTAAGGATTATATTAAGGTGAGGTATTTGGTATGCTATGAAATGGCTAAAAGTCATAGGTTTGATGATTAATAGAATAATAAAAATAAGTAATATTATGTTCTAAGCAAGATGTTCCAACATTGCACCATCTGAGTAGGTACAACTTGAATACCTGTTCTTATAGCATTCGGAAGTATGCAGATTTTTTTCCACATATTAATATAAACTTAATTGCAGAGCATCTGCGAGGCAATTCTGTCGCTCATGACACACAACAACATCTATGTGAAGACCTGCTGCATGCACACGTTGCACGCGATGCTCTCCGTGCCCCAGGAATCGTCCAACCTGACGGGCACGCTGGCAGCACAGCTGGCGAGGGCACTGCTTGCAGCTCGCCCGCCTTCCGCCGACGTCGGGCAGATCTTGGCGTGGGCTACAGTGGTGCAGCAAGCGTTGTGCTGTCTGTCGAGGTGTGTTACTTATGAGATCTCTTAGGAAGGCAAATGTGGGAATCTATCGGCTGATGATGATATTACTTTTTAGAGAAAACATATTAAAGTTAACTCTGTAACTAATAACTTTGTATTTGTGCTGTTTTTTTCTGATTCTATTTTTTTATATTCAGGCTGGATTTAAATCTCTGCATTCCCAACCTGCCGCCGTTCATCAGCATTTGCGTCACGGAGCTGTGGCTCTCCGATGTGCCCGACGTCAACTCCGCTTCAACCAACGCGTTGAAGGTGAGATGGTTATGTCAAACATACCAGGGCACTGGATTTCGCTCGCTGCCTGCTGAACTTCAGTTATATTATTTTAGTAGGCAAAATATGTGTGTAGTACATAGTTGTAAAGGTAGCGAGTAACCCATAGCAATAATGGTGGATGTGCTAAATAGATGGTACCTCTGTTGTCGGAGACCGCCTTGGTAGGTACCACTGTAACCCCTATTGCAGCCGACAAGCAGTAGTGTAAAATATTGCTGTTCTTCAATTTTAAGGGAACTGTAGCTACTGTAATTATTAAGTTAAAACTGAATATCCTGTCTCCAGAGGGCTGGCATAACATATTGTAGTGCATAACATTCTAACTAGTGCAGGTTATTATTGTCGGACGTATTACTTACCATCAGGTGAACGTTTCGATTGTCTCGTCGTTTCGTTGAATAAAAAAAAATAGGTTACTTATACGGCTTAACGTTAAATTTGTCCTTTCTGGATTATTATCTCAGTAACTTTACTTCAAATACTTATTTTAATATTATCATACTACTGCCACAAAGTAGACAATATACAGAGACACCACTTAGTACATGCAAATGATATCATCTTAATACTGGCATTCCAGTCCCAATCCTAATAGATGGCACCACCAGTGAAAACACAAATAATACGATACGTGGTGCCATCTAGTGAGACACTAAGGATACTATTATATATGTATATTATTCGGAGCCATTTTTGTTGTTCAGGTTCAGTTTTTACAAGCCAAATTGTATTTAAATCCAAATGATGTCCAGGTACAGTGTTTCAATTGAATCGTGGTGAGAATCCCTTTCAAGTCCGTGTTACTTAGTCGGGTCAAGTAAAAATCTTCAAGATTGTAACAGCTTAGCGGATTCAACTCAAACGACAAACCGAATGTTGAACTGATGTTTATAATAACAAAACCATCAAAACCAAACGGACGAACCGTGTCGCCAGATCCCGATACACAAAAATCGGAAGGTACGTTTTAAATACATGGGCGAGGTAATAGAAAAATAAAATACGGATATTGGATTAAAATAATATTTAAGCATTTAAATGAAAAACTGAAATCTATGGAACAAAATGTTGAGTGCTAGTACGTTTTCACCGATCGCCTGTAATTTGTTTTCTAAGCAAGTTTCTTTCTGCCTTTTCTGAGTGGTTCGCAAGCTATTGCTCATTTCGTTCGTACCTCGTTTATAAATAAGCAGTTTTCACCACGAGCTACTATAAACGTTTTAATTGGTTTTTTTTTTCACAAAATTAGAATAACTGGTCTGCGTTAGTTTAAAACAGAATGCGGATTATATTGTCAAAATAGAGGGAAAAAGGTGAATAGCAGGGTGACTGGCAACACTGACACAACGTTCCGGTTTTTGCGATCTAGCGTCACAATTTATAAAACAGTACGATAGCCTCATAGCTGAAATGTAGCCACGTGTAGCCTATACTTTTCTATTCGCAATTGCATTGGTTATGGTGTCTCTTATCTTCAAATTAAGGAGTTGAATTAACGTTGATATGAAGCTGTGTTTATAAAATATGCTAGTCTTTATCTTAATCTCAATATTTCTATTTAATTAGACTTATTCACATATAATTTACAAATGTAAATGGTGGTGCCATCTATTGCCGTTTTTTTGTATTAAATATAACTAGTGGGTGATGGTAGCCCATGCTACTGGTTAGTGGCTGAGATATTAAAGATTCTCTGTTTCAAATGGGAATCAGAATTATATGGAATTTTCTCTGCTGGTAGTCTCATTTATTGCGTTAGGAGGCGCTCAGCTCGCACACCGTGACTCTGTGCAGTAAAGGAGCAGCAAAGCTCTGCCTAGCATCTTTATTATGCTACTTATACAAATTCTGATATAACACTAAATGCAGGCGATACTTCTGGACTGCGTGAAGCCGGCTATGGAGTTGGAGGAATGTTTTATCAAACACAAATCGCACATTGATTCAATATTTAAAACCATCAGCACTGGTCTAGACAACCCATTCAACCAGGCTACAAGACACGTCGTCATGACCATAGCGGTTTGCTTCGAGGTGAGCAGTTGACTTCTTTTACATCTTTGATAGAAAGTGTATATTGTAATTAATTATTTCTTATTATGATTGCCTAACGTTACAGATAGGCAATGAGAAGTTATCCTATATACTCGGACCACTACTGAAGAAGCTCAATGACAGGAAGGAAAGTCACAATTTTCACCACGACAAAGAAGTGGAACACGCCACGGGGAGTGCAGTTAAAGCGCTGGGTCCTGAATTCGTATTAAGGAATATACCGATAAGGGATGGAGTTGATATAAACTTAGACAGGAGCTGGCTCTTGCCCGTACTCAGAGAGAAGATAGTGAATTCAAACTTAAAGTTTTTCGCGACGGAAATCCTCGATCTGGCGACGTTTTGTAGGAGGAAGTCGCGTGAATACGCCCAAGAGAAAGACACGTCGCGTGCACATACTTATGATCTGCTCTGCAATCAATTCTGGGCCCTTTTGCCGAGCTTCTGCAACAGCCCGAGAGATATTAAAGACAGCTTCAAAGCCATAGCTCGGGTGTTGGGCAACGTGTTGAAAGACAATCCCGAATTTCGTCTATCAGTCATGCAGGCGCTGAGGAAGTTAATCGCCTGCAGTGTAGATAACGAGGAGGATAAGAAGGAGCTCGGAAGGTTCTCCAAGAACTATATGCCTATATTGTTGAACATATACATGTCGCCTGCGAAAGGCAGCGAGGCGGAGGGTCAGAGGCTGGCAGCGTTGGAAACTATTCAGGTATATCCAGTTTTTCATTCACCAATAAAATATGTATAAGTCATTCAATAGATTCCTATCAATTTCCAAAATAGTAGAACACTCAGAATTGCTTAGCTGACATTCGGTGAACTTTTTGATGATGATGGTAAGGTCCAATGCAACCTTGGTTATATAATAGTGATAGAATATTTTCCTCTTCTCTAATCCTGTTGGTTCTCATCTCAAGACACAAGATTATGATTTACTTCTTGAGACTTTAGCGTGTAAACAATAATACATTGCCAAGGATTGCTAGGTCTGGCCTAGATCGAGATTTTGTGTGCTGTAGCTTTATGTGGATATTTAATATTCATAAACTTTTCTTTTTAACCTCTGGCACGGATAGTTTTTAGCAGAGAATATATTTTCTAGACATAGGGCACAGATGCGTTTATCAGGTGGTTCATTTTGTTGGGAATCTTCTGGAAAATAAGACCAGCATTTCTTCTAAAAATCATAAAATATTTCCTGTTAATATGTATCTTATTTTCTACATTTCAGGTATATCTAACAATAAGTGAAGAAAACGTTCGAGGGGAATTGTATGCGAACGCACTGCAACAGCTGGACGCATCCGATAAGAACCACTTCCAAAGAGAGTCCATATTGGATATCATTCGCCTGCTGGTACTCTACCAGTCCAGCGAGCAGATCGCGATATTATTTGACAAGTGGGTGTTTCCATTGTGTGAAACAGTTTTAGAGGATCCTAAAACATTCAAGAAAACGAGAAAGGAGAAGATGGTGGAAGAAGGAGAGGAAAAGAAACAACTGAAATATAAAGAGAAGGCTAAATTACTAGAGATGGAGCACAAAAAAGCGTATAGGATATTAGAAGAGATCTTTAAATGTGAAAATGAGTCATGCAAAGAATTCGTGAAGCAGAATTATAAGAAGATAAAGAAGATGCTGATGGGTTCTTTGAGTAAAGTGGCTGACAGCAGCAAGGCTGCACGTCTGAGGTGAGTCGTTATTGAAATTTTACTCTTCTTTATCATTGTTTTCTGACGAGTCTATGTTGCATTAGTAAAGGTGACAATGCTTCTTTGTTAAGTGATAATGAATAATATGCTTTGTCATAACAATGTGGAGTTAGTTAGGGTATATGCACTGTTACGGTTACAGCGCCCTCCAAACCAGATTACAGCGGTAAGCGGTAGCAACCTACCACCTCTTAAACTTCAACTTTCATTGCTACTGTTTGATATGTAAATGTTTATCAGATAGCTTATTTGTAAACATGATTTCCAGGTGCATAGAACATTTAATTACCTCGACGCCGTACCTCAGCGCGGAGAGTAAGCTGCTGAAGAACGCGATCGCTGAGTCGGTCGTCTGCACCAAGGACATCAACTCCAAGTGCAGGCAGTGTGCGTTCAACGTCATCACCACCATCGGAAACGTACTGAAGTCGCAGGACGGAGGTAGGTTATTAGCACTACGACACAAGAGGAGTCGCAGAGGACGCACAGAGTATGGATTGGATTTTAGTTTTTTTTTTTATTCAATTAAACGACGGAACTGGCGGGACCTGGTGGTAAGTGATACGCCGCATGTGATAACACCGCATTAGTTAAGATGATGTATACTGTATCACATTGCGCTCGTCGCTTCAGACATAAGATGTCAATTCCCGTTACCCCAGTAATTTCACTAGCTATAGTGTCCTTCAATCCGGAACACACTATTATTTGTCGGCTACAATAGGCGCTGCAGTTGTACTTACCTAAAAGATCTCCAGCCACAGAGACCTACCATCAGTATATAGTGCGTCTCAACAATTAAGGCTTTTGTCTGTGACAAACTATTGAGTAGGATGATTACACATCGTCATAACGTTACCACAACAGCTGAAGACCTCAACCAATTATCTCCTTAGCAGTTAAAGATCACAACAATCTATTGTTGATAAAAAATCCTTTCCAGGAATGCAAGCGTTCCTGGATATGTTATCGTCAGGGCTGTCCGCCCCGTTGCCGCGCGTGGTGAGCGCTACGCTTCGTGCGCTTGCTTCCGTCCTCTATACCTTCTCCGAGGATATGGGCCTGGAGAACGTGCAGCGCCTACTCGACACCATTGCGCAGATCATGCTGCAGAACAACAGGGAAGTGGTCGCCGGCGCAATGAGCTTCCTCAAGGTACATCTCCCAGAATAGCACGCAAACAAAGGTTTATTGCATCATAAAGTAAACATTTTTGTAATAAAAAAAATCTCTGCAGGTATATACGAAGGTTCTTCCGACTGAGGTACTAGCGGGTAGCTTGCCGTTGATCTTCAAAACCCTCTCTCAAATGTCTGAAGATTGCAAGAGGCACTCCCGGCTCGAGATCGGCTACTTTCTAGCAAAAATGAGCAGGAAGTATGGCGCGGAAACCGTTGTGAAACTGATCCCTCGCGACGACGAGGTTATGTCGAAGCGCCTGAAAAATATAAGGAAGATGGAGAACCGGAAGAGGAGGTTAAAGGATGAAAAACTGTAATGGATATCAATTTTACTGTTTTTGTGTTTTTTATGTTTTCGAGCCTTTCATCTATTAATTTAACGTTTTTAATTGTAATTCTTCAGAAGCCAGACGGAGTCCAATTTCGAGGCAGACATGGCAGTCAGAGGCGCATCCACGACCCTAGAGGATATTCTGAAGGACTCCGATTCGGAAATGGAATATCTCGACGAAGAAGAGAAGTCAAAGATGAAATCGAAGAGAGGAAAGAACAAAGCTTGGATCCAGGACGACACAGAGGAAATTGTGGACCTTGCTGATGTATCAGCGGCAAGGAAGATTACTGGTAATCAAATAATGTATTGACTTATACATTGAATGATTATTTCTTTAGAAAAGCATATGCCTTAAGCATATACCTTAAAATGTAGGTTTTTATGTCTCGTTACCACAGTAACTTAACTAAGTACAGCACCTTTCCAAAACGACCATGATAAGTTCTGCACATTTTTGTTTGATGGCAGAAATAGGTGATAGGTACATTTATAATTAGTCCGAAAACAAAAACCTACTATTAGTAATATTAATAACAGAGACCTAGAAATAAATAGTATCCTTACAATTAGCTTCAAGATAATGTGATAAAGAAATGTCAGATATTTTATAATTAACATAAAGTCTAGGATGTCTGAGTGTAAGTAAGCGTTTCCAGTGCCGTTCTAAATTCTTATTATTTTTGAACCCAGCGACTGACCCGACGCAAATGAAGAAGGTTATTGAAGAGAGAGCGCAGAAGAAGAAAGACGGAGGTTTCCGCACCGCGGCCGACGGCAGGCTGATCATATCCGACGACGTGTCCGACGCTGAGGAGGAACCGAAACCAAGCGGCGACGTGGACAGCGACACAGATGATACAGGTGGATTATCATTAATTTCTCACTCCCCCCCACTCCTCTCTTAACCTTCCATTTAAAATGAAGGTAGGCAAATATGAGCAGTAACACACAACTTTGAGAAGCTGTGGACTGAGGCAGTGAACTGTTATGTAAATATATTGGTATTTGATTATAAACAAATACAACAGTTAATCTAATCTTCTTCTTCTTGTGCCTCTCCAGTAGTGGAGGTGGAGTGGTTGGCCGTCAGCTCGGCGAACTTCTCCCGATCTTGTGCCAAGCGACAAAGTTGTGTTACGCTAGCAATATTTGTCCATTGTCGGATGTTACGTAACCAACACTTTTTCCGACGTCCAACTGACTTTTTACCTGCGATTTTGCCCATCACTATTCTAGTAACAATCACCAATTTCGCGGTGGTTGTGGTAAAGGTGACTTCAGCTATGGGATTGAACAAATGTATGTGACTGACTCCACAGACGACGAAGAAACCGACGCGCCGCCGTCGAAGCTGCTTAAACCAGGGGCGAAGCGCCGCTACGACGACATCCTGAGCGTGCGCAGCGACCGCAGCGGGCGCAGCGCCGCCACCAGCAAGTATCGCGCCGGCGGGAAGGGCATACATAGGTATGTGACGTGCCAACATATAGCTCGTTCCCATAGCATATTACCAATGTTGGGATTGCAGATGTTCCCGTCATCATACTTGCAATATGTACATACGATATCCTGCAGGCCAGCACCTCACATTTCCTACGTACTCACACACCGTTGGCCACGGAATAAGAGAATTTCCTCACTTTCCGTCAGCCGCCAACATCATTTGATTCCTCCATCGTCCACTGTTGAATAGAGCCATGATTTAATTTATTTACATTTCCTTATTCTTTTTCCGCGTCTTGGACCAATGAGCTGCTTTACTGGGTAAGTAGCTAGAGTTTTCTCTGGCCCTTCAACCCTTCGCCAAATACTTATCTATCGACTTGTATTCATCAGTTATTACTTACACAAGTAAATCATTATTTATCCTGCAGGCCGCTGGGCTCCGCCACCTCCGTTGCTTCAACAGTTGGCACGGAGTACAAGAGCAAAAAGGCTAAGGGAGATATCAAAAAGAAAGGCAAACCAGATCCTTACGCCTACCTGCCGCTCTCCAGGAAGAACCTGAACAAGAGGTAAGTAAAAGGAGGGGATTGATTGTTAAACAAATAACGATATTTTCACTATTATCTTTCAAGTATAGTCTCTAACTGACTTAATTTTCCTTTCTTCGTCAACAGGAAGAAGGCGGTTACCACAAAGCAGTTCAAAGGCATCGTGAAGTCCAAAACGAGAACAGTGAAACTGAAGGCGAAGAGGAAATGACACAAAAATGGATATCTATTACTAAACGGAAACATAAAAAAAACTAGACCAAAGTTGGTTAAGCCGTTTTTATAGCCTCACAACGATGCACTCTTTGTTATATATATATGTATGTATATATACATACATATATATATGTATGTATATATACATACATATATATATATATGTATGTATACATACATATATATATACATATACAGGTTAGCAACCAACCAACCTTCTTTTCGTCTGTTGTTCTGGTACATTGGTTTAGCTTGCCTTCCTGAAAGACCCTGGTTGGGTATTTTCATATCGATCTAGCTGCCATCAACGTATTCACCATTCAAGGCGTCACAATCACTTAACATTTAGTGAAGGCGAGCTACACGTATCCGTGTGCAAGCGTCGCTTAAGCTGTTCCGATAGCTTATGTTGAATTTAGTTGAAACTGTAATTACGTTCCTACCTATAAAAATAAGTAATAACCTTCCAATAATATAACATAAGAATAAAGCCGTGATAGCTCAAGTGTCGCACGCACTGTGCACGCTCGATACAGTGCGGGTTTGATCCTCACTGAGCTTAAGCTTTCGGCCAATGACAAGTGGAAATCAACATGATCTAAAAACAGCAACATATATGAACATTGTCATCTACCAACCTACACTTGGCCACTGTTGTGGACGGTTATTACTTTCTCCGTTTGAAAGAAGGCATTTAGTCCCATCAGTGGGAAGAATAAAGGAGTTGTTAATTCCACCTACAATGTAAAAACTAGATAAAAAATTGACCCAACAGTGTGCGAGCTGATAGGCCACGTCATTGACGGAGTGGCAGGGTTGGAAAATAGGGTTGGCACATTCAACTATTAATATATAGTATACAATATGTAAAAGAACAAATATATATATACGTATATGTTATACACCATTTGTGAACAAATCATTCAAGTGCTGGTTGATTTATATTATAAAACCTTTGACATGTAACACAAGTTGATTAACTTCAAGCTGAAACTAAAGTCTGTTAAGTTGACAACCCCTGTTATATTTTGGAAATGCTTCTTCTACTACCCCATTTAATTGTTTCTTTTCTTAAAAAAAAAAGTACACCTGTGTGCGCGGCGGTAAAGTGCAATCTCGAGTGTATCGTCAAAACGGATGTTGAGTAATGATTGTAATTTCCTGTTTAATAATAAATATTTTTTCTATTAAACCGATTGTTTGTTTTTAATCTTCCACGTGCTTCTATCACCGCTTTTTTTCCGTGTGGATATCTTGTATTGGATACTCCTTTGCTGTGGAAATAACGGAAGAATTATACTGGATACCTACCAGGTAAAACTCGGTGGTCTTTCACTCAACGTTTTTGAACACAGCAACACACAACCGTGGTTCCGAGAGCGAGAGACCTTGATAATGCTGCATCTCGGGATGGAACCTGAGCTCTTCAGCCAATGAGACCGTTGATAGCAAATCGTGCTTACCCAGAATACACAGACTAGTATTTTGACAGCCGGAATACATGACCGCTGTAGCAGATTTACAATAAGAAATTGCTTAGTTCTTTGCTGGGTGTCAATAACCACACTTCACAATATTTGTATCTGAATCGAAACAGGAACCTCCGTGTTACAAGTCAAGGAGTTAATCACAGCGCCAGGGAGTGTGAGTACCTCTGGTAAGCGAATGATAAAAAAAATTAACTTGGGGCTATCCGAATCGAAGTGACATTAATATTAATGCAGCTAATGATGATGATAGGTAATTAAAATAATCCAAACGTTTATTAATAATGTGGAAAATCTCACAAATTCTTCCATAAAAGTATACAAATTTGTTTTATTAACTAATATGAACCTTTTGATGCCCACTGTTGAACGTAAGCCTCCCTAAATGACGGTATCCGTGGTACTCGCCATGGGATGCGGCGGAGAATGTTTGTGAAAGTCACAGTGAAACCTACTTCCTTGTTCTCTAGAATGACTTATTCATTAGTTGCCTTTTAGGAAGCACCGAGGGTGGAGCGGCTGTGGGAATATTTCAACCCGTTTTTCCACATCAAGTAAACCTTTCTCGTGAAGCGATCATTAGCCCAAATAAAATCGGCTAATGAGCTCGTTGGGTTTTTTTGGAACTAGTTTGTGCCGCGTGCATACGAACACACTAATTACAATCCGGTGAAAGCGTTCAATCTCATAACTTGACCTTAATTCAGACCCCAATCATATTATTAATGTAACATTAGCATTTTAACTAAGCTACCAGCCATTTTTACTAACCAGGCTTTATATTAATACGTTTAAAAATAAAAAAAATACCAGCAATACCAGGTCCTTAAGATCATAAAGGAGACGGTGAGGTAGCCCTTTGGCTGTAATTCCACCATTTTGTATATTTCGTTTTCGTGTGTGCAAATAAAGTTTTAATTAAATAAATAATTTATATAAAGAATGAATTATATATATTTTTAAAAGGTTTTTTTCTACTTGACCTGAATTTCACATGATGTTAAGTGTCGATGAGGCCGCAAATGACGACGCATGCTGGCTCAAGGCACCAAAGCTCTCGTGTTTACAGCGGAAATACGGCGATTATGTTATGCGGATATATTTATAATGTAATAGTTATTGTTATTCAGGCGGGTTCGAAAAACCCTTCCACCAACCAAACTACATCATGCGACCCTGTAATCGAACCAGGGACCGCCGTGTTACTAGACAAACGCCTAGCAGCTGCGACACGAAAGTTGTTAGTAATATAGTTATTACTATTATTAATATAGTGTAAGTCACCACCATTAAGTTATTGCCTGCCACAACATCTCACCTGACCGAAGGTTTGGTTGGCAGATAAAGCCCGTCTTTTATATACTGTCACAGTATATTTAGAACTACAAATTAGAACGGGATTTCAACTTTAGGAGTGAACAGATCTGGACCAGTGCGCTTTAGCATTTAAAACTACGTATTCGCTTACCATCACATTTTTTTTATCTTCGAACAGACTACACGGGCGGGCTGTTCACTTGGTGGTAAGTGGTACCGTTCATAACAACGTGGTGCTAGTTAGAACGGTACACATAGCACTACATTGCGAACATCGCCTGAGACAAAATGTTAAATCTCGTTATCCCAGTAATATCACTAGTTACAACTTCCTTCAATCCGGAAGGCAGTAATGTTTTTACAGTAGTTTGTCGGCTGGATTAGGCGTGGCGGTGGTAGCTACCTAGGTGATTTCCGGCAACAGGAACCTACTACCAGTACATTCGAATTCCTAACTACGCCTTCAGCTCGACGTAAAACAGACGACAGATTAGTAAAATGTTCACAGGAGACCTATTTTAATCATTTAGGTTTTCTAATAAGTAAAACGGCTAACTTCAGCGAAATTTCCTCGCTTCGAAGTAACTATTGCAAGTAGGACTATCCTGGGTCTTGTATAAAGATTTTTTTATACACAGGTTTACTGACTAGTCACGCTGATCGCCAAACTTCACTAGTTGGAGAGGCACTTTAAGAAGAAGACGAACTAGTCTGTTCTAGATCTGTCTAGACATGTACTACGTACGCAAACTAATCAGTAATAGTAACGTAGTGTTGCGGGTAAGAACTAACATAATATGTGAACTAAAGTGGCATTTCTATGATGGAGAAGAAGGTAATGCTAAACCAGAATACATAATAATAATACTGTAATATTGACGAGTCGTTTAGTTACTAACAGAACAGCTTACTGTTGAAAGGGATAATATCAAACTAGGTCAGATTCAAAAACCCTACCATCGTCGAAACTTCTTCAGGTGCCTGGAACCGAATCAGGGACTGGAGGATACAAACTGGATGAGGGTTCTAAATAAGTTTAATTTTCACCTTAGCAATCTTATAAGTAGTGTGATAAAGTACCACCAGGGAATTGTACCACATCATAGAAATAGGTACAGACAAGATTAATAACATTCACCTGTTCATGTACTGGTACCATCACTGTGGTAAGAAATTAACTGCAAAAATCCTAATGGTACCCACTTACCATCTCTAAAATCTCCAGCTCACAGATACTTACCTGAGCTTCACACACGCTGCTTTCTGGCAAATGTATTTTGCCTCCTCCTGTTTTGAAATCATGTCATCATGTTGCACGAGTACTCCACAATATTCACAGAGCAAATTCTGATGACAAAATTTCATCTACACTTGATACATTCATATTAGATATATTTAATGCACCGGAGACCTCAGAGAAAACAATAGTATGAATAAATATTTTAAAGAATCACAGATTTGATATGTTCACAGACCTGGTGCTTCGGTGACATGGCCCACTGTAAAATTTAAATGAAGATAATTGTTTTTTTTTGTATTTGTTTGCAGAGAATATTTATGTAAAGCAAGCAAATTACCAGGTAATATTGATATTTATATATATATATAAATTTAATGTTTATGTTTAATCATTGTTTAAAGATTATTCAAATCTGTAACGGAATAAAGAGCTCATCACTCGTTCCCCATGCTGGGACTCCTGGCCCACTTTCATGGCATGAATAGAGTAAATTTATCCTGTCAAAACAGCTGTAGCAGTGTTTATACTGAAATTGATTTCAGGAAAGAATTATATAAGTTTGTAAAAAGATTCTCTTTTATTTATGAAGGTTAAACGATTTCAGATAATTTGTGACATTTGCTTTTTTATTATTTCACACAAACAGCCAAACGTACATTTGCCAATCAACTCCTCCAAAACCCAACGAACAAAGCAACAAATAAAAGAAAACCATTGCATTGAGTTATTGAGGTATTTGCCTTTATTCTCAAAAGGAGGCAATTCACTATTACGGATAGACTTAATTCATACTATTTATATTTTTACATGGAAATTTCATTCATCACATTAAACATTAAAACCTAGGCCATTGCGCAGCATCCGTTGCAGTGTCAACAGTGTTCAACGATTACTCCCCAATAAAATACAACCATTCTGCGTAATGTGTTACTTATTTGCTCAGCGAGCCGCAGCACCAGGGCAGCGGGGAACGATTTTAGAAAAATTCTTACAAATAATATACAAAATGATACAAAGATTAGTTCGCGTCTCGTCGACAGACGGATGAGATTTCACGTCGCCATCACAACAAACTCCATGGGAGGGGGGAAATTCGTGATTATTTTACATTCATAATGCGATTCGATTCTTTACAGAAAAATAAATATACAAATATATGACTACACAACCGGTGATTGCTTATACGGCAGTTCAACACTTCTCGTCGGCGAGCAGCGGGTCGAGAGCGAAGCCCAGGTCCAGCAGCGCCGGCGACGGCCGCTTGGCGCTCTTTATCGAACTCGACCTGGGCTTCCTCTCTACATGAGCCAGGTGCCCGTTGAGGGTATGCCTCATGCCGCCAGTCCCGAACAGGTCAGTCAACGTCTGTTGCACGTCTTTGCCCCCACTGGTGGCACTACACGTCACTATCAACTTGCGCACTTCAGGCTTGCTGCACTTGTTCGTGTTGTTCAGGTGCATGCTCTTTGACAACGCGAGGGAGTTCTGGTAGTAGTAGTTGTTCGCGGCGCTGCCGGGCTTGCAGGTCCGGCTCAGCGAAGACTTGATGTTGCTCCGGACCGTCGCGAACTTCTTGCCCAGGGTGACGGCGCTGCCTGCGTGCGACGCGTTGAACGTGCACAGCGCGAGCGGCCGCGGACACGATGTGTACCAACACACGTCGCTCGGCACCAGCGGAGGAAGAACCTCCGGCCTCTCCTCGGCCCTTGCCGGGGGCGCGGGCTCCATCGGCGAGGTTATGCCGAGTATCGGGACGTCCGCCGGGATTTCCGCGTCATCGGGCAACAGAAATGGACCCGCTGGCAGCGGCTGACTGAGCAGTGAGGTAATACTCGATGTGTCAGGGAGCAGCGAGTTCGGGTCTTCCACGTTGAGCAGGCTCGCGTATATGTCGTTCACCTGCTGCTCAGTTGCAAGCCCGTTAAACGTGCTGAGATCTAGGTTCGTGTCTAGGAGCGGTGGGAGGTGGAGCGGCGTCGTTGCCGGAGGCGCCGGCGCATGGTGGAGCAGCGACGCGGGGACGGACGAGACGGTGTTCGCGTCTTTCGAGGCTCTGTGCTCGGCCAGAAGAGTGTCGAAGGGCTTCGACCTGCCCTCCACGGTCCGCCGCAAGGACAGCGCGTGCGCTTTGCACGTCAGGGACCTCGTGCAGGGCTTGGGGTTCTCGGCGGTGACCACGCCGCAGTGTTTGTTCGGATCGTATTCTCGTAAGTTAAACTTCGATTTGCTCGTCTTGGAGCGCGCGTGCGACTTGGTCGACGGTGTGCTAGGCGCCACCGGTTTTAAAGCTTGAGCATTGAGTACGTTTGTTTCTATCACAGATGACAGCATCGGGGATGTATCAGTAGGAAATTGTAAACTAGATAAATCTGTATCAGCTATTGTATAAAGGGAGTTTGCATCTACTGATGTATATAAGTCTTGAGATTGCACAGGGTCAGTGGTCTGAGGAAAGTTGATTTCTTGCATATTGCCAATATCTCTGATTATGTTCTTCCAATCTGCAGCATTTGTTATGTCGTCAGCACTCTGGATCCCCTCTGAATTCATTATCGCAAATATGTCATCTGTAATATTTTCACCAAGGGGCAAGTCTTCTGTATCTTGTATACTGACAACTGGTAACTCTCCACTTTCCATGCTAACTTGTACTTCTGCCGTTACCGCTGCTGAAGTACTTGGTTCATCCAAGTACTGCATTTCAGACTGAGGTAACACTATCCTAGACAGTGGGGCTGTTGCATTGTGTGCAGGGGATGTTTCCAACTTCACTGGGTGAAAATCTGCAGGAAGAGGAGGTGGAGGTATTTCCTTTTTGTGTCTGCTTCTGTTAGGGGCAGATTTGAGCTTGACAGTGGGCGCAGGCGGCGGAGGAGGGAGAATGGGGTCACATCCCTTATGAGACTCCTGTAAATGTCTATATGCTGCACTGCACTTCACTACCACTCCACACATATGACACACAGTGGCATTCAAATTGTCCATCTGCGGGAACAGTCCGTGGAGACTCATGCTCCCGTATTTGAGGCGATTGAGGCCCGCGCGGCGATAGCGCGCCTGACCTCTCTCAGCCTGCTTATACGGGTGTGAGTCGTGCACCCGGCGTACCGATGCGCTACCCTTCGGCTCCACCGCCGCCGGCGTCGTAAACACACCAGCATCATCATCACGGCGCGGCGACAGGTGTCCTATTTCACTAATCCATAGATCCCAAGGCTTCTCGTTGCACTTGACAGGACTGACTATCTTCGCCGTGAAGGGAAACTCACCGGACATATTTTGATGTTTACAGATGTTACGCTCGAGAAATTCGTCTCGCGTGTACTCACGGGAGACCAGCCATAGCGATCGTCTTCTTTGATAGGTTATTATCCCATATCTGCCTCTACATCTCAGCTCGGCAGACGCGGCGCTTGGGTCACATCGTACCGTGCTCGTTCACTTCATTATTTACACTCTAGTACACTGAACGTGTTATGATTGTCTTAGCTTTTATATTTACTCAGACAGATGATCTAGCTCACTGACAGCTGATTATGCAGGTTGTAAGTTTTTCTTCACCACGGGACACTTCCATCTGTCGACAATCCTTTCTACATTGTTTTTCGGGCTCAAACTAATTAAAAGTTATGTTTGTTGACTTAATTTTATGTTATATTGTACTTGCTACACACATAAAAAATGTCTAAAATTTCTGTTTGGTGGTAGTTGTGATTTACTACAGAAAGCATCAACACTTTTTTGAGTATTTGTAATAAAGCACAGACCGAATCTAAATTTCTATAATCTATGGTCATTCATTGGGAAGTTTGAGTGACGTGACAAGCTACGATCTGTGACATACAATGCCATAATTATAAAAAAACTTTTGCATAAATAAAATTGAAAAAAGATTATAATGTCAACAAATTATTATTAATTATTGCAGAAAATTTTTTGCGTAATTAAAATTGACCAGTATGTATATTTAGTAAAAAAAATAGCATTATTTAAAACATAATAATAAATTAACATTGAAAATATTGTTTAGTTTACTTAATTACTTATTATTTAGTTTAAACTAAGGGAAAGTGTTATTACGTAACATTAATAACAAATAAAAGTAGAACTATAATAAAGTTATTGCAAAAAATTTTACTCAATTTATTTTGGGCAGGCGTAGTAAAATAAATGAATTTGGTATTAACGTATTCAAATTAACATTATTATTATAATCAATTATCCTATAGTTTTTACAAACTGGTATAAAATATTGACATTTAAAATTAATCGATTATACGATCTGATATTGTCATTTGTCACAAGTGACATTAGTACTGTCAAACTATCCACTCAAAATTCGGCTAATATGTCATTTACCCCATAAAGTGTATAGCAGAATAAAAAAGAAATGTCCAGAACTAAAAAGTGAAAAGGGGGCTCGGATAATGAGTATGTAGTTCAAGTTTTGTGCCTTTTAAATTAAAAAGTTAATTTAATGTCGTTCAGAAGCATTTGCAGATCAATATTCTTTGGTATTCCCATGGGCATAACATTTCTGGACACAGTTGGCTATGTCGCTAAAGTTGAAGGTATTTCCATGCAACCAGCTCTAAATCCAGAATCTACAGACTCAGATTTTGTGTTCCTATCGCGATGGGCTGTTAGAGACTATAATATCAGGCGAGGCGATGTGATTTCCCTCGCATCCCCTAAAAACCCCAATCAAAAGATAATCAAACGAGTTGTGGCGCTACAAGGAGATGTAGTTAGTACCATGGGTTATAAAAACCAGTATGTTAAAGTTCCTGAAGGTCACTGCTGGATAGAAGGAGATCATACAGGCAACACTTTAGATAGCAACACTTTTGGTCCAGTAGCACTTGGATTAATTAGCGCCAAAGCCCTCTATATAGTCTGGCCTCCTGAACGATGGCAAAGACTTGAAACTAAGCTACCTGAAAGTAGGAAGCCACTTAGTATAGCATTATAAATCTTAGTGCTAATAAATGTATTTTCTTCTCCATTACTAAGAAAAGTCTGACTGGTAATTTAGAATAACTTATGTTGTTTTTGGTAACTAAGAAAGGTTATTTATTTAATTTATATAACTTTTGAGGTAGTGAAATAAAACTTTAATTATATTTTAAACAAAATGCTTTTTACTTGTAATAAAGGATTAATCAAACTATTTTGTGTTTCTCCAACTTCCTGTGACAAATTGATTAAAAATTATAAATGTATTATAATTACTTTTGGTAATTGTTTTGGCAATGGCCTAAGGCTGAAGTCATTTCTGTAGTGCTATTCTTTAATGGAAACTGTATGAATAAATTACCTCATAATCCATATTCATTTGTCATTATCATACACAGAATTATTTATAATATTTGCTCTAATACCATTATTGCATATAATGGTATTGGGCTTATTGTTTATTAAAAGTTCCTAATATTATTATTGAAACTCAAAAAAACATCAAAACATTAAAAATTATTTCAACAGACTTTCTCACATATTCTGTGTACAAGATAATATCCATAGACTTCTATCATCGTCATCTTTTAAGTTAAAGTGGAAGTACAGAAAAGTTTTCATTAAATTAGATACAATATCAGTAGATTTTTAAAATTTATCTTTAAATATTTTTGCAAAATGTTAAACATTTTTTTATATTATACACCTCTTATTATGTATTAGATATTTAGAATAACGGAGATTATAAATGTTAATAGTAACTACATGTAAATTGGAAACCTTTTATTTTTTAAGTCCGTAATCAAGGTATACCACTACTTATTTGATGATTACAAAAGCACGATCTGCAATGAAGTAGCGCCAAGTAGTTGTAGTCTAAGATGAGTTATACATTCAAATTTATAGCATTTATAAAATAATTTTATGTGTAATCAAACAATCAAAGTTCAAATTAGAGAAATCTTTGATTATCCCATATTTTCAAAGAAATATATCTTTTATACATTAACATATGCATTTAAGTAAAATTCTATGTTTTTAAAGGAAACAGCTTTTGTTAAAAGACCAATTTTTAGGTTATTATATTTGGAATTACATAAATTTATATTATTCAACAATACAGTTTAAACCATTATTTTCTAAAATAGTTATAATACTTTCATAGGACACACCTTTGCGTATAATTTTATACAATCCAATATTTGACAAGTCCACAACAGTGGAACCCGTTCTATTCTGTTCCAAGCCTTCACTTAATACCCCGCCATCAAACACTGCACCTAAATGACTATACAACTGTTCAAACTCTTTTATGGACAATGTAGAAGGCTCATTGCTAAAATTAGCACTGGTTAATGCCACAGGTTTGTCAAATACTTTAGTTACTCTATTCATGAAATGGTGGTTAGGTATTCGAATACCAATTTTTGTAGTTTTTGGGTTTAAGAAAGGATTATTTAGTTCTGTTGTTCTTTCTAGAACTACAGTGACTGGTCCTGGTAGTAAAGAGCACAGTAAATTATCACATAAGTGCTCTGCTTTCCCCCATTTACGTACATCTTCAATATTCGTGACACATATAGCAACAGGCTTTGTGGAATCACGCCCCTTTATAGCATACAATTTTTTGATAGCCTGGGGACAATTAGCACTGCATGCTAATCCATATATAGTATCAGTTGGCACTGCAATCACATGTCCCTCACCAAGGTATTGGGCTGCTTTTACATATGCTTTTTCTTCTGAACATTTAATCATCTCTGCCACCTTATCCCTTTTCATTTTGGTTGAAACTGTCTTATTTCCATTCATATATTTATTTAAATAACTTAACCTCTTAAGAAGAATCATACTTTTTATAACAGTATGGACTGACTAAATTCAATCACGCCAGTTGTGGGCGCATTCATGGTTACAACAGCGATAAAAAGTTGTCATAGGCTCATCAGCAGAACGTGTTTGCAATTGCATAAAGTAAGCTCTGCCATGACCACACTTAGGGCATACTGCATCTGTAGAATCTACGTTTTCCCAGGCAGCTGCTCCGCCCATAATATAATCAAGCTCCTGGAAAAAAACAACGTCCATGTATTTTTCAGGTGTGTTGTTATTTGTTCGAGCTGATTAATGACATTTGTTTTGGTATTTAATCATAATAAAATTTATGTGATTAACACTTTAGCATTAAATCAGATTAAAAACGAAGTTTTATTAAAAATGATGCAATAAATTTTAATATTACCTTAAGTTTAGGGAATGTCCTCGAAGAAACTTTTTTTATAATATTGTATACATAAGGGCACGTGTTACAAGCGTACCGCAAACCTGACTCCGGCCTTTCCTCTACAATAAGAATATTGGCGCACGTAGGACAGAATAGCATTATATTCTGACATTTATTAGCACTTGCAAGATTATTCTGATCACTGATAAAATAGTATCGTTTTTTTTTTGTGCAATTTATTAAATCTTCAGAATACCACACATACTTTATACTCTTGTCGGATCTATTTCATGATTAAATTTAAATTCTGTCAAAGTGACATTTTTAGAACTGATAATCTTTACACGTTTGATCTTCATAATTTCTATTAAATATTTATTGTGATTTTTGTATTAATTTGATATAAAAAATCCATTGTCTGACAATTGTCTAAATATGAAATAAAGAAATATTTTTTCCCTAAGGTTTTTCGATCTAAAGTTATTTGATAAATAATGATGTAAATAATAAACCATAATATAATCTGATGAAATACATCCTATAACTGTCTTTTACGTGACAGGTATAAAATTTTATTAAAAATAATTGAAATTAAATATTATTAGTTAATAACACTAATTCACGAATATTGCTTATTATCGATGTCTCGGTACTAAGTGAATCGCTATCGCGCACGCGGACGGTCCGCATGAAAGAAACACGCACTGCACTGTAAGTTGCTGTAACGCAAGTACACACATATAAACACCGGGCCTGTAACTATACTGTAATGTGAAATCTCCGATCGCGGCAGCAGTTTGACGTTTGTTTCGACTGTAACGCTCGACTGGGTGTATTTATGAAGCGAATTAATTGTTTTTTCCATTGTTTCGATCGTGATAAACTGTGAAAATCCAGTGTGATCGTAGCCGTGTTCAAAAATAAACATTAAAAATGATACGATATTTATTAGATAAATTTTGGGACAAAAATATTTGGCTGCCGCCGAATATCACTTGGGACGATATAGCTCCTGGACCTGATAAGCCCGTGGTTTTAAATGATCACACACATCTCCTGTATCAACTACCGTTGGCGCTCGTACTTATAATTTTACGATCTTTATTAGAGAAGTAAGTATAACACTCCAATGATTTTCATCAGTAAAATGTGTGCCAGTATGCCAATATTTCATTTTGTTTCTCCTTCAGTGAGTCAATCGCTTTATCAGTGAAATCCTGTGATAAAATCACGCATGTTTCCTATATCAGTGACGATATTTTCTATTAATTTTTGCATCGTAATTAAAATTTAAGAATGCGCGCCATATGCTGTTGTCAATTGTATTGAATTTATTTTTAGATTTCATTTATTACTTTTTACAACTTTATATTTATAACAAATAATTGTAACGGGTTTGATATTTTTATATCTTATTTCATCTTTAAAATTTAATTCATGCAAATATAAATTGTGTCAGTTTATTTGTTTTTTTTTTTGAAGAATATCAAAGAATAAAAAATAAGATCACTTTTATTTATTTATTCCTGATATATATATATATACATATATATTAAAATATATATATACATAGATATATATATATTAATATATATATATATATATATATATATATATTTTAAGTCATATTTTCTGGAAAATTATGTTTAAAATTGATTTAAAAACATATGAAATGATCCTTGTGTCTAGTAATTCATATTTTGTTTCTGTAAATATTTTTTGTTTTTGTAAATATTTAAAAAATTAATAATTCTAAAAGTTTTTTTTATTGGTAATAATTTAAAATTTGATCTAATTTTACATGATGTTAAGACTGTGTCTGGAGATGGTTAAGTGATTCTCACTTTCTTATGTTGACAGCCTCAAAACAGCAATGCTGTTAGGCTGGCAGAATTACAATGTGGGAGCAAGCCTGGTGGGTTTGATCCTAAACACCACTAAAATTCAGCAACACACAGCTCAGGAACTAAAATATGATCACCATATTATAAGGCAAGTGGCGAGCCCCTGTGCCATGGAGGCAGTTAGTGTTGCCATATAATGTTTAATCAACAGTAGTCTTAAGTTTAGAGATCTAAAACACATTTTGTAATGTTGATTAAAAATTCTAAAAAGTAGTTCAATTAATACAAAGCATTACAATTAAGTTTATGAGGAATGCTATTACTTCATTCAAATATATACAGATTGCATTAACAATTTTGGTATAGCAAGTTTAAAAAATTACATAGTGTATTTTGGATGTTTGGTAATTAATTTTTTGTAGCAAAAATATTAATGTTTAATGGGTGATCAATAATTTCTTAATGTATCTAAAATAATTGACTGAATTCACACACTGTAGAAGTGAAATTTTGTATTCTGGTCAATTTGTAAGAGAATGAGATTTATCTCCGTGAGGACTTGGTAAACAATTTTTTTCAATTTAAGTTTAAAAGCACAAAAGACAGAGAGATTCATGGAAGAATGTAAAGTAAAATTTTAGTTAAGTAAAAAATTGTTGGTATATTATAAAAATAGCTTTTACAATATCTTTTCATTGGTGGAAGGTCTCTGTTGCTGGAGACCGACTAGATAGGCACCACTGCAGCTCCTATTTCTGCCGCCGAAACAGTAGTGTGCAAACATTACCATGTCCCGGTATGAAAGGTGCTGTAGCTAGTGTAATTATTGGAGTAATGAGGCTTAACAACTTATATCTGAAGGCGACGAGCGTAATGTGGATGTTATGAATACCATTCTATCCATGTTGTAATGAGCGGGCGTATCACTTACCATCAAATGAACGACGCGCTCGTCTTGTCGCTTCATTAAATAATAATAATTAAAAAAAGACTATCTAGGCGGGTAACATCACAGCACCTATTGCATCCAAGAACATTAATGTGCAAACATTACTGTGTTCCGGTTTGAAGGGCACTGTGGCTAGTGTAATTACTGGGGTGGCGAGACTCAACATCTGTCTCAGGCAATAAGAGTAATGTAGTGCAGTGTGTATCATTCTAACTAACGCCACGTTGTTACTTACCATCAGATGAAAATCCCTTTCGACTCGTCACTAAATTGGATAAAAAAAAATATCTTGGTTCGTCTGCCCGTGTACAGGGCCCGTATGTGGCGGTGGTGCAGTTGGCGTGATGCGGACCGTAGCACGAGGAACTGACGAAAGATTCGGAAACTAGCTTTAGCTTAATCTCTCAAAACATACACCCTCTAAATAGATACCTATAAGCTATAATACCAGGAATTTTATGAAGATCACTTTTAGGAACTATCTAAGGGTTTTTGTCTCAGATTGTCATTATTTAATGAAGAGAAGAAGAAAGGTGGGGAGAAAGAAAAAGTTTTGGTTGAGGAATATCAAAGAAAGGACTGGCATATCTGAGGCGTCCGAATTGTTCCGCCGAACCAGGGATAGAAAGAACTGTACCACGCTGATCGCTTACCTTCACTAGTTGGAGAGGCACTTTACGAAGGAAAAGAATGAAGAGAAGTAAGCACACTTGCCTTATATCAGAATGGTGTCAGGTTCTTAAATGGTGTTTAGGTTTTCCAAACTGCTCTGGCTCGGTACTACTCCCATTATCAATCTGCCATCATAACAGTATCGCTGTGGTGCTAATGATGGACGCATTGTCGGAAGACGAGAACTAAAGATATATATAAATTTACTTCATAGTATAACTTAGATTATATCGATATGTATATATGTGGCTTATATTTTGATGTATATATTTATAAGTGGTTCATCCACTTGCTTCTTCGCCAGGGTTGACTGGCAGAAAATGCCTCTGAAACATTAAGTCTGCCCTCTGTACCCGTAGGTTAGTGTTACGATAAGAATAAATAAATAAATGTGCTTGATCACTGATAGGTCTCTGTTACCGGGGGCCATCTAGGAATTACTGCGGTACCTATTTCTGCCGCCTAATAGTTGTGTGTTTTTTATTCGTGCGACCGACGATACCAGCGGAGACGTTCACCTGATGGTGAGTGATACGCCCGACCATTATAACGTGGCGCAAGTTAGGATGTTATGCACAGCACTAGAAAGCGTTTCTCGTTATCCCAGTAATTACACAAGCTACAGCGTGATTTAAACCGGAACACAGTAACTTTTGCACAGTACTGTTTGGAAGAAATAGGAGCTGCATCGGTACCAACCTGGACGATCTTCGGCAACAGAGACCTACCAGCAGTAACAAAACTCAACATCTTATGTTTCAAGGCGACAAACATAATGTGCTGCAGTGTATATCATCCTAGCTAGCGCCCCATTGGCATTGCCAAGCGTATCACTAATCATCAGATGAAATCTCGCTTGTCTCGTCGAAAATATGTTAGACGGTTTGAAATTACCCGTAATAAGTACTTTGTAAACTCGATTGTCAGAGCGTGCTCCTATCGTAAGTAGGTTGGATACAGAACAGTGGGCTCTTTACCCCATGTACCTGGACTAGTTTCTTCGTTGAGTTAAGGCATATATACATTAAATAAGACTAGATGCAAATAAGTGTAGCTTCCGAATCCGAATTCGTGTACATATTTCAGTACTTAATGTCATGCTTGGGATACATGTTAACCTGCCGTTACATCACCTATGCGTCACGAGGTAAGTCAGAAGCAGAAGTTCCAAGTTGCAGCTTCAGAAACAACTTCAGAACTTTCAAAGTTTCATATTCAAACACTACATTAACTTATACGAGTATCGCAACATGTAGTTAAGTTTTACGCTTAGTAGTGGAGCGACGTTGGATGTATCGTTAATATGGTCAAGTGGAAAACTGTTTCACTCTCAACATTATGCTCATCATCATCATCAGGAGTCTTCTTCAAACTGAAGTCTGGCGATCAGATTGAGAAAACCAATTCTATCCTCAGCTATTCTTTCCAACCGATAGTATTTAAACGCGGTCTACTACTTTATACTATACTCATACTTACGTGAGAAGTCAGTAATTAAGAGTCTAAATATAAAAAAAAGTTCATTACCAGATATCGCCATGAAAGTATCATCAATATAATCAGCTGATAAACGGCTACTGCTGGACATTGCGCTAAAATAAATCTAAACCTTTCGGTATTATCTAACCCAATCTCTGATGACTAGTAATCTAGACAAGGAATATTAAATTCAGAGCAGACAGATCTGATGACTTCACTCATTGTGAGTAGACACTAGTGGTACTCTGTGATGATTCTGTTGGTAAATGCAGCGAATCTTCGCGCCAAACGATTTGTGGATGCGAGGGTTCGTTTCATCGAAAAGGAAAAGGAAACCGACACAAGCACAAGAAATAATTTAAAGTCATGGGACTATCAATCCCCAGTTAGTCAGAATTGTCGATTATAACCATTACTTACTGGGGGTGTAAGGGGTCCCGCATAGCAAGTCACGTGACCCAAGCCAAACTCACTTGCTCGTGGTGCTTCCTGCTCATCAACAAACGTTTGTTGTTGGTTTGGCTCCCACAAACCCGCATTGGGCCAGCGTGGTGGGAAATGGCCCAAATCCCCTCATAAAAACCCTTACAAGCGAAAGTCTGTAGTGACTGACGGTACTGGAGGCCATGCCCCGATCGACGTGAAGATCTTTGGGGAAGGCTTATGTCCAGCAGTGGACGTCTATCGGCTGTTGATGATGAACCATTAGTTTCTCCTTGTGGTAGACGGGCTGAGTTCCTAGGTGGGAACATTAATGGGTTTTATTTTACTAGCGGTACAGTGACTTAAATATAGTTTTAATTCTCCCTTGTTCTAGATACTGGTTTGCACCGTTCGGAAAGTCACTAGGTATTAAGAACACTAGACCAAAGAAAGCACCAAATAATCCAAAACTAGAAGCGGCCTACCTGGCGTCGTCCAAGATTAGACATAAGCAGGTATGTGTGTGTCTGTCTGTTCTTTTACTATATCTAGATAAACCGCGCTGACGTCATGCTATAGTATATCTATTTTGTCTACATATATTACCTATCAATAATTTTGATACAGATTGTTGGTAGGTGTGTGCGTCGAGGTGTCACACAAATCACAGTGTATATACCCTCGCATACATGGATCCCCACACAAATGACTTCAGCTATCGATCAGTGCACAGAGCTACGAATGTAATCGCTCCTGCTGTAGGAAGTCTACGTCTATTTTACATATGTTAGAAAAAATATATATTTTACTGAACATTTATTATAATGGAAGTACACTAATCTCTGACATAGTCTCCGCGAACAGGTCTATCACCTGGCGGCGTGACTTAGAATTTATAGTGTAATGTTCTCGCCAATTATCAATAATAACTTCTACATTCTTTATTGATAGTGCTTTAATTATTATCTAAGTAGGAGATATATTACAAAAATACGTAATTTGAAGAGTTATCTTTCTACCATTCAATCTATCAGTTGCAGTACTAATAACATCCTATCTCCCATTTGATTTACCATACAGTCAATCCATACTTCCTTCGGCCGTTCCTCTGTCTTTATATCCATCTGTTTTCCTTGTCATAAACCTTTCATTCTCTCATGACATCCAAACCATGTCAGTTCACTTCTTAAATCTTAACGACTCAATTTTCGACTTTTCTTACATATTTTCATTACGGATGTTATCCTTGTTATGTCACACATCGTTGTCAATATTCGTGTTCCTGTCATTTTCATCCTTCCTTCATACTTATCTTTAATCGCCGAATACTCACTACTCAGTGGTGGTAAGTCTCTGTTGCCACAGACAATTTAGATAGTTACCAACGCAGCGCCCATTTCTGCTGCCAATCAGTAGTGTGTAAACATTACCGTGTTCCGATTTAAAGGGCGCTGTAGCTAGTGAAATTACTGTGGTACCAAGACTCAACATCTTGTCTCAAAGCGACGAGCGCAATGAAATGTCGTGTAACAAGCTAACTAATGCCAATTTGTTCATCATATCACTTACCATTATGTACACGTCTTGCTGATCTCATCTCATCGCTTCGACGTATAAAAAAATAATACAGGATTATAAATAATTATCATGGTTTTATAAAACATATTCCTCAAGTATGAAGACGTGTCCTTGCATCATTCCATCCGCAATTCCTTTATCAGGTTTCGTGCATATTACATATTACCACAAACGGACGGATGCACAAGGTGTCTTTAATATCGATCGAATGAGTTTTATTTGATAGGAAGTTGGTTTTTGGTTTGTAATGAGACATACACATGCCTATAATATTTCGCAAACTTGTCGATAAGATAACGCGCCGCAAGCCGTAAGGCACGCCTAGGCGCTTAATCCAAATTATTATTTCCTTGTCTTTGATATCGTAGCTTTAAATTGAATTACTATAATTACTTACTTACTACCTTACGATATATATCACCAAATCGCGAGGTGCCATGGAGTACAAGCAAATCGGCGTATGATTGAAATGGAAGTATTTTCAATCTACCCGTTATATGCGTAATAAAGAAAAGTTTCCCCTTAAATTAAAAAGTAACGTTTGTCTGTGGTTCATTATAAATTTTTTAAAGACTGTTATTAATGCCATAAAAATTTCTAGAATTCGGCAATTAGACTTTTCCAGATGTTGAAAGATGAGTAATATTATTAGTAATCGGACTGACACAAAACTCTGATGGTAAGGTTGGCGGCCGCACATAAAAGTTCGTTAATGTCTATTAATGCAAATGACTATAATAAGTTGGCTAGTTTTTCTTCCATGACCTAAAACCAAAATATATCATTAAGATATTTACTTAGTTTCAGTAATTGCAGTGTACTTTACTATACTTTATTCGGAACTACAAAAGTTTGGTTTTTAATTTATGTACACGAAGTTATTAATTGAAGTTTATGAATAAATGAATCTGTAATTTAGTTTACCGAAGCGTTGTCTGTGCGTAGCCACTTATCGCAATTCGACTTCCCATCCCCTTTCCCTTACATCAAATCGTACATTCGTATACATACTATTCCTATTATCATATTACTAGCTGATAGAGGTTCACTGGTTCAGCTGAATCGATGATCTGGTGAAGGTCGTGGGAATACGCTAGATGCAAATAGCGCTGGACCGAGAAAGTGGAACATCTTTGAAGAGGGCCTAGATCCGACACTAGTTCAGCCGTGTTACACGTGGTGTACAAAGAAATCCAAGTCACGCCTCGAAAATAAGTTTTATATGATAATTAAATTTTCACCATTCAAAACGTGTACTACTAATAAAATGTGCAGATTATATTTTAATTAGGGATCATGCAAAAACTGTAAAACTTGTAATTTTTTTACAGTTTTTATAGTGGAATTTATTAATTTTACTTGCTAATTTATTAATAATTATTTAACTAAAACATCCATTTTATGTCATTTCATTTCATTAAAAATAGTTTTTAGTAATTCATGAAAAGCATTTGATTAACCAGACCTTGAGACCTTCAAGCAGATTAGTAATAATGTAGACAATTTAATATGACTCTTTATTAAAGAACTAAATGACAATACTAGACTAATTGATCGCAATTAAAAATAATAAAATAACAAGTTTACATGAAGTCGGAGGGGGTTCCACAAGGTAGTATTTTAGAGCTTATTGTTAATACGTATATATATATAATATTTTCTTTGCCAACACACTTCATTCTAATGATGATTGTCTATTGCTTAAGTGATAAATTATTAGTCCTGAACGGTCTAAAAATAATATAAATAAATGGGCTTGTTAACTTAGTATTTGTACTTTAAACATTTGGAAGTTTATGTGAAGATAAAGACAGGCAAATAGGACTCATGGAAAATGCATGCTTTTGTCTACGATAACGTTAATAAACTGTAACTAGTTTACAAGAAAAAAAAACAATGTTACCCTGCGGTACACGTCCTCTTATCACTAGTCATCGTGACATTCAAATTGAATATGGACAGGGAAACGGAGCATGTCGTTTACAGTTTAATTATTGAATAGTTAAAGCGACGAACATTTACTTACACGACTGCAATACAACGAATTAACGTCATGTTATAACATCATAACGATGTAAAAACGTATGGACGGTCTTATCACTAATAGTGATAACGTTCAGTCAACCTTTATAATGGCAGTTTAGAGAGGAGCTAGTGTTTAATGGGGAGGTAGACGGAGATGTACCAAGAGGAAAAAAATAAATGTATGTAGAGTTTTGTTTTGGGTGCTGCCGATGGGCGACTCTTGCGCCTACAGTACTGTCTGACTAATTCATAGTTGAGCTGGCAAAAGACAATAAAGATGTTTACCTGTTAGTATTAGGTCAACGTGGCGATGGCAATAAGGTACTAGTTATAAAGTTTACACAGTACCACATTGCGCTGGTCATAGCTTTGATATTTGTGATGTTAAATCTTGTTACCAAATAATTTTATTAGGTAGTACAGCGTTTTATACACTGTGGATCATTTGATCATTAGAAAAATTTAAAATGGACAAAAAACAAATTGAGTTCCGAACAACTATTTGTGATAATAAAAAACTGCAATATATGTGGCTGTCGGACTTGGCGACGATTTATGCGAAGATTCACATTGAAAACACTCTTTTTGGATAAATGTTTCTGAAGGTTTTTCAGCAGAGGCCAGTGGAGGCGCAACAGAGTTCTTTAACTGATTGATGGTAGACACTACTGTTCTGCTATTTTCTTTTATTAGTAGAACTAAATGTTTTTGATTTTAAACCCAAGGAATACTCCCTAATTTGTACCTAGCAACCGTGGCGGATGGAATCGGCGCACGTTGGCTCTTGCGAGGGTTAGCTCGTAAGAACGTAAGCTGCTGGCTATAACATGATGCTAAACACTAACGTGGATCTAAGGCGTACATGTATTACTTAAACAATAACAATATTTCACAAACGGAGAGTTCTATATATATTTTCAAAAAAGCTGTTTAGATATTCACTGTCATAACTCTCACATGTTTTAATTACTATCACGTCTGAAAGTATCGTTATGTTGTATCAGCATGACAATTTTACGGTTGGGATGTATTATTTACTATCAGATAAGATTTAACTATTGCCTTTGTAGATTTGCGTCTAAAACGCCTTTTAACTGCCTCTGTAGTTCAGTGGCTCATTTCTGTGCAGTTTAAATGGTTTTACAGTTATTCCGAAACCCCTACCAACTGCTACCACTCCCATACTGAAAATCTGCCACCATGACAGCATCGTTGTGTTCCGACTGTTAACATATGAGAGCTGGAGTGTTAAGAGCTATCACGCCTTAAAACTTACGACCATTTTATAACCTATCATCACATGTAATTAAGGTCAAGTGTTAGCTCAATGTAGTCAAAAAAAGTGAAAACTAATTATCTCTCCTCTAACTACTACTAACAAATGTAACATTTGCTGTAATTGCTAAATCGACTAGGCCATCAACAAATACCTAATTCTAAACACCTAAACATGATATGGGGCATGGTGTGTTGATAACTTCTCCTAGTTATTCGCCGACCAGCGCTTGGTTAAATAGTTAACGGTTGATGTGAACATTGCAATTATAATGGGTTAAATGTGTACTTCGATGTCAAGGCTCGAGATGGACTATTGTAATTAACTATAAAGGAAAGAGATCAAAAAAAACTTTGTCAAGAATGCTCCGTTGCATTTTAATGACAATTAAAAATCATCAACAATTTGTACAATATTTGCATTGTTTCCATAATTTTGATTGATAAGGAAAGCTCTGACCTCTCTCTCTCTCTCGAGCCTTTATTTGTGTGATCACTGTGTGTGCTTGTAATTACATTATTGTGTATGTTTTCTTTACAGTTCTATTTGAGCAAGGATGAGGTAAATGTTGCACAGTTTTTGTTTCTATTTTCACACCTAGTAGCACGCACTGAAAAACCAATGCTTCTCAAATTTGCTGAAAAATTACAGCGCCTCTCACATTAGAATACTGTAACGTTAGCACATTATGCAGTGAATACCTTTTGTGACGATTTTTTACAAACTATACTAACTTTGAAAGGCAATTAGATTACTAAATGAAATTCGGGAAGCACTGTTGTATAGCAATGTTATAATAAATCCAAAGCACTTTAGTAGTTTTCGCACGATCGACCATTTTATTTTGGTAAATTTTTATTTCGCAGGATACGGTAAGTAAGCTTATCTTAGTGTATTTATATTAAGGTTAATTCAATGCAGGTTTGTCGATGTCCTTACATATTATTTCCGTTTAAAAACGATACCGGGTTTTATAAAGAAGAACAAGCATCATTTTTAAAACTTTTATTGTTATTTAATTTTTACTTCTATTTAAGTCAAAAAAAGATTTAATTAGGTAATGTTCATGAAGATATATTACAAAAAAAACCATACATCTCCTATAAGCACGTTGCATTCAGTTGAAGTGTACTCCTGATTAAAGCCACAGAAATCGGCGAATGTGGCGTTATAGAGGAACGGCTCATTGGGTACCGATCGGAATAACTCCGGATTAACAAAAAGTACTCGTTATTTATTTATTTTTAAATGGGATCACCATCATCATCATCATTCAGATCATCGCAGTCTCCTGCTCAGCATAAGCCAATATGGCGGCTTCCTTATTGGCACTTCAGTTCACTAATCCTCTAGACATTTCAGTTGGAAAACAGGATAATTTGAGATTTTTAACCATGGAAATTGTCCCAGTAATTACATTACTGTTACTAATTGAGATACCGAAATATTTTACAAAATCTTCAGGAGTTTACAAACATGGCATCTAAACAAATGAATATTTGAAAGCATTGGGTGAGTCAAAGCAATTTACTATCCAAGATATTTACATCTGCTATAACACGTAGACAAAAAAAAGTGTGTGACAAAAAAAAATGTTTGGCTTCGAAGAAGTGCAGGATTTTCACTCATCACTCAACTCATGCATGATCATTATTCATATTATAATATCAATCTATTGATGTTCAATTCCTGTACATAAGTCCAAGTCCTTCGTCAGAGGACAAACATCACTGCTGCCTTGCCTTAGAATTATTTTCTTATTAGGGAGTAAGCAGTCAGGATATTCTAATCTATTTCCGTGATTATACGTTATGTTTAACAAGTTTTATAAAATTTCACTGCTGATAGATCTTCGTTGCCGGAGATCGTCTAACTACCATCGCAGCTCTTAATCCTACCGCCAAACAGTAGTATGCAAACATTACTATGTTCCGATTTGAAGATGGTGTAGCTGGTTAGTTAAATTACTGGGGCAAGACTTATTGTTTAATGTCTCAGAACGACGAGCGCAATGTGGTGCAGTGTATATTATCCTAACGTCACGTTATAGCCGGACGTATCACTTATCATCAGGTGAACGTCCCGCTGGTGTCGTAGCTTAGTTGAATAACAAAAATAAAGCCTTTCGTCGTTAGCACTTAGCGGTCCACAGATGCGATCTTGAGTTTGGATAATTGGTTAAATATTGCAAATTCTAACTCAGTGGAGTTGGGTGGTCGGAGGGTGGTGCCCTTGTGTCCATTACTGATGCATTCATTTCCCGGCCAGCTCGCCTCGTTTTCAGCATGACATTTTGAAGGCCACACTGTTATTTCCTTTGCACTAATTGGAGCTGCTTACTCTAAGCGCTCGTTAAACTACAGCATAGATTTGTCATACAGTACTACTACGCTACGGTCCTGTTCATTGTGACGGTGATTTTAATTACATACTTGGTTCACTAATGATAATATTATTTATTTTTACTCCATGATGCGACGAGAGGAGTGAGACGTTAGTCTGGTGGCAATGGGCAAGGATAATATAATACTTCATCACATTGCGCTCGTCATCTTGAGCCATTGGATGATAACTCTCGGTAAGCTAGCAATTTCTCTGGCTACAGTGCCTTTTAAATCGAAGCACTAACGTGTTAGCACATTACTATTTGTCGGCAGAAACAGGAGCTGCGGTGGTATCTAACTTGGCTCTGATAACAGAAACCTACCACCAGTCAAATACAAAACTAATTCTGTCTGTTGACCTGCTGACCCAGAACCTTGGAATAGAAAACGGGATATTATTTGTTGCGTTGTATATATATAACTTATTAATTATCATAATTTTGTTTTGTGGACTACATATTGACCGGAAGCCGCATACGTAAAACTGCTAGAGCTAGGCTATTGTATTTGTCAGTCAAGTTTTATTAAATGTGGTGATATGAAGATTGCATTGATCACGTCATCATCATGAATTGCCGATACACACCCATAAATACAGTTCAAGGTTTAGAACTGTTGTTTCGGATATAACGTTGGTTGGTTTCAACAATTTCAACTATTTCGCATCCAATTTCCTCATCTGAAGTAAATATTGAAGTCTATTAGTCACGTAAGTATATTTATTTATCGTCGCCAGTTATTAAAAAACAATCAATGCTATATTAATAATAGTCGCCTAGATGTATGTTTAATTGATTTATAATCGTATCACAGTTTACGCACCCGTTCGTTGTGCACTTGTTGCTTTTTATAACGTGTTGGTCAGTTAACCGCCGTGAGACTAAAATAACGGTGTTTCGGTCTTAATGTACTAGAACAGTTTAGCATAGCAAAGTATAGGTCTAATAACTCCATGTAGATGAGACAAAAAACTGATCTTTGGATGACGTTACAAAACGTCAATAATCTAAATATATAAGAGATTTCCACCTACGTAGGGACCCATCACGATATCCCTGGAGCTATACCACCTAGAGACCTGAAATTTCCTTTATAGAAATTTAGAGGAATATTCTTTTTGCCAAGTATAGGGTAGTTAAGAACGTACTTTACGAAATGTTACTACCAAAAAGGGGTTGCAGGGTGTCACGGGCACCAAAGCGGACGTGGAACAGCTAGTGTGTAATAAGCGCTAGATACTTTTCCCTATATTCAACATCATTTACTTAACATGATGATGACATGAAATTGAGTTGATTATTGTTAATAAAAAAAATGTTGATTCTACAACACGTAGTGACGTCATCGAATATTTTGGTCTGCGCAGGCGTCGATGTCCATTGCCACAATTGGATGCTTAATGAAAATATTCTCGGTTTAGTTGACACAATTCCATACAGCTACTCCAGCTCCAGAAGCTCTCCCCCCCACTCTACAACAATTGATTTTATTAGTTCGTAATGGTAGGAACAGACTTGAAGATGGTTCAGAATGGACACGAAATTTCTGTTGTCAATTATGATTGGGTTATTAATTGAAGACAATAGGTAGCTTGTAGGAATGATGCATCTTTTTTGGTATTATTTGAAGTATTTTTAAAGGTAAGAACTATTAGTATTTTTTAATAGTTATTTTAATGTATAAGCTAAACGGCCATGATTATCTTCTTATAAAGGTCTCCGCGGAGGATTATGAAGTTGCCGCCTATATCTACTGATTCTCTTGTTTTGATACTTATATTTGTTATATTCCATTATTTACTTGGCTAATTAAAGTTTGTTTCAACACTAGAAGTAGAACAATGTAATAGTAGAACACAGTAATATTTTCATTTCGTAACATATGAAATAGAAAGATAATTGTAGATCACGAACAAAGCAATAACGCTGGAGACTCGAATAGCGGGTTTTGGTGTACAACAAGACAAACTATCTAATTAAATGGCATGTAGAAGACCAGTAGTAGTACTAATAATATGAAAAGATGTAACAACAATAGTGACACGAATGTAGGCAATCCTCGAAACAGGTTAGTAAATACAATGCAACATTTAATGGATTTGATCGTATATCATGAAATGCCTCGTTCACTTGGCATGGAGGTTACGATGCAGTGGCACAATGATAACATATTTTATCGTGATAGTGATGTACTGCTTATTGAGTTTGTCCTCCGTGTCGGTCTCGCTCAAGACATTGATATTGTATACTTCGGTGTAGTCTTCTGTCACTTGCACCCCCCTTCCTATATATTATTGATCACAAATATTGATTGGCTTATTCTCAGCCGGTCATATTTCGTCTGTTCTGTGATTATTATTTTTTTCCAGCCGCATTCTGCAGCTAACAGGCGTCAGTTCATTATAATAGTCCAGACTACTTAACGTTCAGTTAAATAGCGGCCGTTAAAATAACTCATTGCGCCACGTATTAAAACAAATGGAACAAAAGGGCCACTGTAGTTATTGAAGACTAAACAATATTGGAGTTAAAATAAAACAGTTTCGAGTCGTAAGTTGTCCCCTGCTGCGTCTCCATTTCTAAAGAGATTCCAGTAATCCTGACATTCAGGAGGAGAATAGTTCTTATATGCAATAATCATACTTTATCCCGACTTCGTCAAAGAAAGTAACTTTCGAAAGCTTCTTGATACCAATAAAACAGGGTTAAACACTGTGTGTTCATCGTAGAGGTGGGTATCTCCTCCTCTACTCCGGTCTAGGACTATGCCGAACACAACGCGCCTCTTGCAATCACCGCCATCATCATCATCACCAGCCGATAAACGTCCACTGTGGTCTACAATCAATGTGTTCAGATTAAAACGGAAATATTCCCTACAGCGTTCAAGTATGTACAGATGACGTGTAACTTAACGCTAGTCATTGATATGATCAAGTTGCTCTGTAATCGTAATCCACTGTAAATATAACCTTGTTTCAGTATAATTTATAGTTGATATGATGTTTATTATTAATAAGTGACGTAGTCATAATTAAAATAAAGGTGCTCTTTGTTAGGTATAGTATTGTCTATGCTTAACAAACTATTGGATAAGTTTCGATTATTCCTTCTAATTGTGTACCCCAGATTTTAGAATTTTATATAAAATTAACTTTACATTGTAATTTGAAGCTTTGGTAATTAAAAGCAAAATTTTGTATTCTTACTAAAGCAGGTTGCCCTTACAGAGTAGATGTGATTCAACTTAATTACAGGTCTCATGGATGAGTGAAGGAAGTTGGTAAAGTTTATGCACGGTATGAATGATGATGGTATCTTACTAATAAATGATTTCATTATTACGCTATTGTAGTTTGTTTATATCGAACACAGATTAAGCAGTAGATTTAGTCAGCTACAGGGATCACCTAAAATAGGCTAAATTGAAGTAAGAAAGGTAATCAGTTCCTCTTTTCTGCAACTGAAGCTCTTAGTGACGTTGCAAAAAGAATGAAATCAAGTTAGAGTGCTGAGATAGCTATTAGGTCTATCTGTAGTCTATAGCAATGTTCGTTTACGCCGTTAAGGATTGTTGTGCAAACGTTACTGTCATCTAATATATAGATGATGTATCTAGTGAAATTATATGACTAAAGAAATTTAACGTATGAGGAATGTGATGATTAGTAAACATACTAATTAGCATATTGTTGTTATGGTCAGAATTTTCGTTTACGACCAGAGAACATATGTTTCATCGTCTGCTATCTAAAATTAGACATTGCAGATACGATGCAATATTTGTATTACCTAAATTTAGCTGTGATGATCCAATGACCAATAATCGGTGACGTCATTTGTATCATATCGCCTCACGTCAAAATTAGATTTATTCGGGTAGCTCAACTAATTATAGTAATACTACAATTACGTACGTGGAGAATGTTTGCGATTATGCTATACAGATTATTACCGCATATTATGGTATTTCTCCTGAATATCAAAGAGCCGGCTTATAAGATAAAAAAAATCTAAAGAAACGTGGACAATAATTTTTACGGAATGGTAGCCAAGAGAGAGTAAAAGAAGCTAAGGAAGACAGAGTAGATGATGAGAAGACGATAGGAAGGTAGTTGACGGTTCAGAATGGATTCGGATAGCCCAGAAGGGAGACGTGCATAAATCTTTAGAGAAGACTTTTGTCCAAAGACAACAGGAAAAATTTTTAAGAGTTTACCACATTAAGTTTTGTCTGATTATATGCTAAAAAAATGAATTAAACGCATGTATCAGATCCTGATCTGATACATGCGTTATGCTTGTATACATTTACATACATGTTTTAAATTTTATTTTAGAAGAATACTTTAAAAAATTCAATGGACGTTGAATAGAAATAAAAAGTTTAGTTTTTAGTTATTAACAGATGAAAAATTAATATTAATTTCAAGGTATATTAGTCTCATCAGAATCGGAGCACCGCTAAAATTTATTCGCAGAATCGACAACTTATGTCTTTGTGGGTACTTTAACAAATTTTCTCACAGTCAATTCAACATCCAAAAATACTGTGTCGGTGCTCTAGAAATTCAGCACGACGAAATAATGTATCTGACAAAAAATTGGTAAGGTAACGGAAATCGAAGCCTCGCGCCCCCGAGCGTCCCCGAGCTTCCCCGAGCGTCCCTGTCCGTCCCCGTCCGCCTCATAAGGCGAGGCGATGACCCCGATTGTTCGGGTGTATATTAAATATCGCAGACGCACTATTTGCTTACAAAGGGACAATTCACCGCTCGTGGCTGGCTGGCTTACTAATCTACCTCGTGCAGGTAGGTGTGTGAGCTACACTCTAATTGAACGTGATCAAAGTCCCATGTTAGGATGGTGTTCGTTGAAACAAGTCAAAGAGCAGTGCTCAATGTTTATCAGTTACAGTGTTCGATGGAGGAAATGAAATAACATCTTCAAAATAAAATTAATATTTAATATAACAATTTATAATAAATTCACCGTTGTCGCGTTCCAGTTTTTAGGTGCTTCTAAAATTACTGGACAGAGGCTAATCGTCTTATGTCTTATAACTAGGTTTGATAAGGAATTAGTCGTGAGAAAGAGGATGAGAATGGGGAATATTTAGAAAAAAATTGAGGATGCGAATTTGGTTGAAGATGTATTATGAGGAAGAGAAACATAAGGAGAAATAAATAACTGCCTAAAAGAAATTCTCTATTTGGGCAAAATATATTTATTAAGAAAAAAATTTTCTTCTTAAAATTCTTTTATGTTAGGAAAAGAAACGGATTTTTCGAAATGTATTTTGTAGAAACAGATGAGGAAGAGAATACGAGAAAAAAATTTGTCATCAACACTACTCGTAACGATAAGGCACAAGAAGTTCTCGAATCTGTCTTATCATTTTGTACAATTGATTGAAAGAATCTGGCCCCATATTGCGCAGCAGCGCTCTAGATAATTTTTTTTATTAAAGCAAACGAGGAGACGAACGGGACGTCCACCTGATGACAAGTGTTGCTGTTGTAGATAACAACGTGACGCTAGTTATTATGGGATACATTGCATCACATTGGGCTTGTCGCTTTGAGGTATAAGTTGTTGAGTTTCATTACTCCAGTAATTACACCAGCTATAGCGCCCTTCAAACGCGAACACAGTAATTTTTGCTGTCTTTTGGCAGCACTAGGAGTTGCGCTGGTATCAACCTAGACGGTCTTCAGCAACGGAAACATACCACCAGTAAACGACCACCGGAAATCATTGTATTAGAGCCAGAGAATACTGAGTCGTGCATACTTCATCTTCTTTAGCTTCATGGTCCATATGTACTGTACTTTCCACGACACCGGCAGTCTCATACCTCTGCGCACCATTAGAGACCTTACACTTACTGTGTATGATTTAGAGTTATAAAATATTCGAGCATTTAAAAGCAATCGGAATTCGTACCAGCCGCGACCCTGACCCACATCACCAATTGCACGATTCAAATTAGGATCACTTAGGACCGCGATCGTCTGATTGATAACTATGATAAACATTACGCCAACGTACCCTCGCCATCCCTCGACTCCAACATCAACCTTAGCACGTATCGTTGTACGGTTGTTTTTAAATAGTACCGCACGCAGTCAGCTCGGTGCTGGATGAATGGGTTATAAACTGTTTCATTGTACACGAAATACATCGCGGGCTGCTCTAAATATATTTACGATTGTACGCGTACACTAGGCGCCGTCACGTGGCCCGCGCGTGCCACAAACGCAATCACTTCTAAACACGTCATCGGGATGACGTCCTACACTGTCACTACCTACACCAGCCGCCCGTACCAGTCGGAAAGCTCACCTTCGGGAAGCTGCCGCCTAGGCAAAATTGTGTTTTACCTTCTTCAAGACCAGTCAAGATTCATTGATCCAGACTACCGTATATATGGACGATGTATACGACTTAAAAGTTTTTTTTTTATTCAAAGAAGCGAGGAGATGAACAGGATGTTCATTTGATGCTAAGTGATACGCCAGTCCATAACAATGTGGCGTTAGTTAGGATGTGCTGCACTACATTGTGCTCGTCGCGTTGAGACATAAGATGCCGAGTCCCGTTACTCCAATAATTACATTAGCTACACAACGCCCTTCAAACCGGAACACAGTAATGTTTGCACAGTACTGTTTATCGGCTCCAATAGGAGCTGCGGCGGTACCTAGGTGGACTCGGGCAACAGAGATTAGTAAGTGAAATTGACAATTGAAATATCAATTTTATTCAAGTAAGACCAAGACCGAATGAACAAGATCAAAACCAAATGTACTGAGTACTCAAGAGCAAAACCAGGAACAAGACTAGAAGTATTTAAGCAATACCAAGAACAAAACCGAACAGACGAGACCAAGACCAATACCAAGATTGTCCAACTCTTGATCTTTATTTGTCATCACTATTCATCATCATTATCAGACTTTGTTTATCCACTGCTGGATATAGGCCTTCCCCAATGTCTTCCACCAAATGCGATTCTCAGCTTCTCGCATCCACTCACTTCCGACCGTCCTGATGATGTCGTCGCTTCATCTGGTCTGGTCATCACTATTAATTATTTCATATCTATGAATCATATCAGATAATATTAGGCTAGACATTTTAATGGTATAGTTGATAAAGAAATATCCAGGGTAGACGTTCAGCGTTGGAGCTCGTCGCCGCTGGAGTCCAAACCCGCCCACAGGAGTGTGTCGCTCAGTTGGCACAGAGTGTATAATGGCGCGGCAGTCGTGGGCGATAATTGAGAGATTGCAAACCCGCGTCCGCTGCTCCGTATTACTTTTTTTTTTATATACGTTTGGTATTTCCTGCCAATCGACGCATGGGTGAATGTTGGTATTGTTCCAGTTGATAACTCCAGACTTAGATCTGAAGCAGAATTTTTAGATTGGTTTTCAAAGAGATCAGGGAGGATCATAGTACAGTAAAAGCTGTTTTTACTGATGGCAAGTCTCTCTTATCGGAAACCGTCTAGGTACCACCGCAGCGCCTATCGCAGCCGCATAAACAACATTACTGTGTTCCGGTTTGAACGGCGCTGTAGCTAGAGAAATTACTGGGGCAATGGGACTCAACATCTTATGTCTCAAGGCGACGAGCACAATATAGCGCAGTATACATTCTCACTAACGCCACATTGTCATGGGCTGGCGTATCACTTAGCATCAGGTGACCATCCCGTTCTTCTCGTCGCTTCCTCGAATAAAAAAAAACCTATGAAGACAATAACAAAGTGAGCAGTAGCAGTACCATCAGATTATTTGTTGCATTCGGATGGTTAAAGATGTCAAACCGTACTAGGCTACCGATAGACGTCCACTGCTGGACATAGGCCTCCCCTAAAGATTTCTACATTTGTAGGGGTTCATATCGAGGGATTTGGGCTATTTCCTACTACTCTGGCCCAAGGCGGGTTAGTGGGAGCCAGAGCCTCGTTTGTTGATTAGCAGTGTGCACCATGAGCAGGTAAGGTTGGCTTGGGTCCGATGAGATGTGTGTAACTCCTTACACCCCGTGCTTTATAAAATCTATCTATATATAATATAAATGGGTTTTGTTTGTTCGCCAATCACGTGAAAACTAGTGAACGTGGGAATATAATCACACGACGCAGAATCAATTCTAGATGATTATTAAGCTTATTTTTTGAATATCATACAACATTCATCATTTTATTTCTATCCAACATTTGTAAAGATTGTTATTTGGTATTATTCACGCGGTTGCTATAGTAACGGTCACTGTAGAAGCCATTTGCGGCTGCGATTGCTTTGGAGGAGTATTTCAGAGAAATTTCTAGTCTAATTTTATATCAAGGCCTGCAAAGCGACCGGAGGATATCTAGTAAAACATATTTTTGTATGCGCGAAATTAATCAAGTTTAATTAAAGTTCAGTCTGTTGTGGTAGACCATCAGCGACTATCACTATCATACTGCTGCAAATGGCATAACTGAGTTAAGAGATTTAACATCTTACAACGTCGAGCACAATATGGCGCTGTGTATATTATCCTAACTAGCGTGACATTGTTATGGACAGGTATATTAATTACCATCAGGTGAACGGCAAAAAATCTATTCGATATAGAATAACCTTCGCCAGTCGGAGAGGCATCGTATTAAGGAGGACTATTCCATCTCAATGTTTAAGGTAAGGTGCATTTAGTACTTCCTGTATCGTTTTACCTACAAATACTCTCCTTACGTAAGTAGTAAAAAGAAGTATCCATTTTACTCCATATTAAAATAAAAAATTGCAACATCGACAATGAAATAGTTTTTTTTTTCATCTTTGAAGCGACGAGACGAGTAGGACGTTCACCTGATGTTAAGTGACACTACTGTCCATAACAACGTGGCGCTAGTTAGCTAAATGGTACACACAGCACCACATCGTTCTCGTCGTCTTTAGACATAGGAGACTTAACTCGTTACCTCAGCAATTTAACTAGCTGCATCGTTATTTACCGGAACATAGTAATGTTCGCATAGTACTGTCTGTCGGCTGCAAGAGGTGGTGCGGTGGTACCTAGACGGTCTCCAGCAACAGAGACACTACCACCAGTGAGTAGTGGACTTGCAAACATTACATAGTATTTATGTTTTAGAGTAATTACGGCTTCGGTTATAATTAGGTGCGAAATAAAAGTTAGTTATCGCGCCGCGATAAGATGGACCACATCGATAAACAACCGACGGATAATCTGTTTCGGTGTGAATACACTACTGCGATACTCCACTGTACCAGTGCTTCTCAACCTTTTTTCGTTCTCGTACTCCTTAATGAAACTTCATTTATGAATCTCTTTACTCATCTACTAAACAATGTGTCTCCTTTCTCTCAACGTCTATCTATTGTCAATCCCAGCTTTGCAATATACTCTCTATCTCTTTATTCTCTACTCCAGTAAGTTATTACTTATAAGGTTAATTTTAAACTACACATTGTACACGTAAGATATTATAATGTTTATATAATTTAATTGTTTTAACTATTCTGTATTTCTGCCATATCAATACAATTTTCACAAACTCCTTGGAGTACATGCTGCTTGCCCTATGTTGAGTCCTAAATTTTTAGAAAGAGAACTAATACAAGATTAATTTTTTGATAATTCTTCTTCATAAGGTGCCTCTCCGACTAGCGAAGGTTGGTGGTCAGTTTACCATATTTAATCCCGATCTCTTGCGAGGCGGAACAGTTAGGCGGCATTCGCGATCCCGATCCACTCCATTTACGCAGCCACGATTTTAGATAATTACACTAATGATATTTGTATTGCACTAGATGTAAATGAATTGAAACGGTATCTAGAGTGCCGCCCTCATGAATTGGAGCAACCGTTATGACCTACCGATGTCGAAGTTTTTAAAGCCTGAACTAAATTCCTTCTCCCTTACTTGAAAAAGTAAAATACTTAAAATCCAAATAGCGTATCCGAAATTAGTTCATGCTGTGTTTAAAATATTTGTCGGATAAACCTAATGGTGCAATAACTGATGCACTAAATAACCAGCAATAGGTTTACGACGACAGTAATTGTTTGTACATATTGTTAGATAATCTCTGACACAGTTAAATGTGTTTTTTAACATCGTGCACACGGTGGTGATAAGAGTAACGTAATCGTTCCCTTATCAGATATACATCGGAGTTTGGATCATAACACATCCAAGTGTAATGTCGAAGTAATATCCAAATGGTTATCAGTCGCGTCTAGAGCTCTAATTTAATACTATCTTCAACTCATTATGCCACATTGATATTAGAAATATTGGCAAACTTAACATAAAGTTTTTTGAACCAACATTTGACCTGATCGGAAATTTCAATGGGTCCTCATGATTGAAGCTGCTGAAGAAACATTACAGGCTTCATGCAAAATTTTTAAACAATTCATATTGAAATGGTGTTACGATAAAAATTAATCTTCTGATAACTCTTTAATACTATAGATTGTTAATATCTTTATCAGTATTGATATTAGACACGAGCTTTAACTTCCATTTGAACAAGTTTATTACTTTTCTTCACCATGCGAAATGCTCTTACTGGATATATTTCATTGCTCATAAAAATATCAATTTTAACAGAAATGTAACAAAGTGACCATTGTCCTTCCTCTGCTAAGACTTGGGATCTTCTCTCAGCAGAAAAGATCCCTATCTATCCTGCTGGACCGGTGTAGGTTGGCAGACGTTTGTTTCTGGTTCCTAGTAACACATGCCTATTAGCGATCGAACCTGCACAGCTTCGAATAGTATATGACGATTTCCTGCTGCACTTAGGACCTGAACTATTAGGTGATAGCATGGTACAAACCACAAACACATTTAACAATAATTATTTTGATTTTCTTTCATCATTGTAGATCAGAGATTGCGAGATGTAAGCGTCTTTAAAATATTTATTTTTAATGCTTTTGCTGAAACTTTTAAGGAGTGGCACAGTTAGGAACTTCTACTGTAAAGAGGAATCTATATTGTTTAAGGTATGCTCACTCGCAAAGCAATTGGACATGACAGAGAGACAGGTGGAGCGCTGGTGGCGGCTGCGGCGCTCCCAGGACAAGCCATCGACCCTAGTCAAGTTCTGTGAGAGCGCTTGGCGAAGCGTCTTCTATTTGTACAACTTCTCGTACGGCCTATTCGTGCTGTGGGACAAGAACTGGCTTTGGGATATAGACCAATGTTTCCTTGGATATCCATACCAGGTAAATAATTTATTTTACAACACAGGGACGACTTATGTTAAGGTATCCAATTGGAAACGGAGACAACGGATATTGATCATAACGAACTGGTCCATAACATCATCATTGAGTTTCCTACACACCTCAGTAATTTTTCTATAGGTTTCTAATATTTGTAAAAAGATACTCTTTTTGAGGAGATTCAGGGTTAAGTGGATATTCAACCCACTAAAACCTTCAGTCCAGATCGATTTGAAGGCGATTCGAAAAATTCTGAGATATCGCGTAATCCCAATTCTCAAGAGCCCGACATGATATGAGTTACTGTTACAGTGCATGTGCTTAATTCGTAATTTCTTTCTCGAGGGCACGACGGCGGATATCTGGTGGTACTATATGATATCAGCGGCTTTCTACTGGTCGCTCACCGTCTCGCAGTTCTGGGACGTGCGTCGCAAGGACTTCTGGCAGATGTTCGTCCACCACCTGGCGACGATTACCCTCCTCTCGTTCAGCTGGGTGTGCAATCTGCACAGGATGGGCACACTAGTGCTGTTAGTGCACGACTGCGCTGACATATTCCTGGACGTAAGTATTTATAGCGCAGGTGCTTACTACTTTGTCTTAAGTCACTTTTTTACTATACAATGAAGTTGATCGTTTAGGTATGACGTGCTTAATCCGCCTATTCACTGTCATTCAGAAAATATTTCTGTTTTGGTATATGGGACGCTCTAGCCAATGCATGAGGTTTACCATCTGCGATGACGAAGCAGTATGATGCTGTGTAAACGTCAAATCTGTTTGTATTTATGTTTCTGTTCAAAGTTTAAAAAGTTTTGTTTAATTTTATCTTTGACGATTCCAGGCTGCAAAAGCTGCCAAGTATGCCAATTTCCAGAAATTGTGCGACACACTGTTCGCTATATTTACGGTGATCTGGATAATCACCCGGCTGGGGATTTACCCCTTCTATATAATATGGAGGTGAGTGTACTTGTGGTGAGACATTCTCGTTACAATTTTAGTCTATTGGTGTTTACTGCTGAATCTAAGGCCTGCGCAAAAACGAGTAGTTGTCGTAAGCTCTACAATTGTAGATCGCCGATCGATCAGCCTTGCTCTGGAATTACTCCGCGTTTAGTCACCATTTATACCATACTGGAGGAAGAGCCTGATGGTGATTTTCTTACTCCTCTCCCATGTCTTTTTTGTAATAATATAAGGATTTCCATATAATAAATGATGATAACAGAATCTTTGTGGGAATAATGATATATAAAAAAGCTTCAAGCTGATAGGTGATAAAGAAGGTAAAAGGGTAAGGAAAAAGAGAAGGAATGCAAAATATAAAAAAAAAAACAAAAAGAAACCGTGTAGTAAAATAATAATCTACTTTGTATTCCTTTAAAAGCAGATATGAGATGATGAGATGGGTAGATTTTTTGTGGTACCAGAAAAGGACTATACTTTATATCATAGGTGAAGTTTTTGGTCGTTTCGCTGATAAGTGATTCTAGAACAGTACTAATAATCAATGCTCCCGCCTTTTCCAGCACGTGCTTCCGTGCGCCGATGCTGTACCCGATGTTCCCCGCTTACTATATCTTCAACTCGCTGCTGTGCCTGCTGCTCGTGCTGCACCTGGTGTGGACGTGGCTAATACTGCAGATCGCTTACAAGGCGATCACTGCTGGGAAGGTCAGACAACATTTTACTATGTCATCATCATCACAACTGATGGACGTCCACTGCTGGACATAGTCTCTTGTAAAGTATTGTACAAAACACAGTCTTGTGTGGTCCCACTACACGCTCACGTATTATTTGATATTGGTGGTTAGTCAGGTTTCGCTCGTTCATTCTAATCTGTGCATAATTCTAACGGTTTACTCTTCTTCTAATAGAGAACATGAAATGCTAGGTCACGTGGTCATAAAGAATATCACCGAAGAAAAGGTAGAAGGGATGAGAGGAAGACCAAAGATTAAACATAAACGATATAAATAAAAAACCAGCGTCGTGTATTAGGAAATCGAAGATAATGGTTCCAAGTTAACCACAGTATATACAGTTCTATATAAATATATATACATATATTATATATACTTGTATATATATAATATATATATGTTATGGAGCTCTTTTAAGCAAGATTATTTTTCAAACTAATGACTGGTGTAGTCATAACAACTAACACAAGCTACAGGCTATATTATTAGTGTAAAATAAATATACTATATATGGTGTACGAAACATCACGAAGACAAGAGTAATGGGTGTGGAGGCAGTTATGACACTCAGACATGAGGAATACGATTTGAGGAGGAGGCGTACAAGTGCAAGCATGTAGCTTTTAAAAAAATAAATATTTAATAACTACTAACTTTGATCTGGACGTACATGAGCTCGACTCGGAATGTACGGGACCTGGGAGTGATTGTAGACATGAGGCTCACCCTCGATAAGCTTTTCGACCAAATTTTAAAGAAATCTTACACTACGTTGGGCTTTATCGCTCGTGTAACAAGACCTTTTAAATGTAAGAACACTTTCATTATTCTATATGATTCATTAGTAAGATCATAATTAGAATACCTGAGCTCCATCTAGAATTCATATTATGCCATATACACTTCTAAGATCGCGCAAAAGAAATTTTTACATATACTCATATCGAATGCGTTGTACTCGCGATTCCTACGAAAACTTGTTAACGAAATGTAATACGCATGCGCTCCAGAATATAAGATCTTTGTTTGACGCACACACCCTCAGAAATATGTGTTGGTGTGATGGCTAGTCCTGCATTGTTGTCTGAAGTTTCTAGTACCATCCAAGGCAGTGTTTCCCAACGTGGGGCAATTTGATAGCTGAAGGGGGGCAATTTGAAAATTGACCGAGAGAACTTAACCCCTTCGCTATAATTTAATTAATTAGTAATAATTGTTTTTTTCTATTCTAATTTATGTTTTAAATTATATTATTAATATTAATTTTTTCTTTTAAATATTTACAATTTTACAGTATTTTCTTATAAAACTTTTCATTTATATTAATTAAAAAAAAAACAACTAAATTTTAATGTTTTAAAAATTATAAGTGGGACATGAAGCTTTGAAAATTGCTAGAGTGGGGGCATGGCTTAGAAAATGTTGGGAAACATTGGTCCAAGGTAACACGATCCAGATATCTATTTCATGTTTCAACAACCCGAATCATACAGGTAAACGCGACTCCGATAAAATGTGTGACTTTCACATTTCCAGTAACATAGACATGTTTTCATGCCTCCCACCATCCCTCATCCGACCCCCGCAACGCTTATAAAGACAAAATGAAAAAAAGGTACTCTGCAACAATAAGTAAAGATTCTATTTTTGGACAACTTTTCTAGCTATACACAGTTAATATTGTACTTATATATATATACTATTTTAAGCACTAAATTCTAATACTTTTATATATATATATATATATATATATATGTGTCTTAATATATTATTGGGGTTCTATCTATCTATCTATCTACAGCCCCGGTCAGACTACACTCTTATTCTACCTTGCTTGCTTCGCAACCTTCGCCAGATCGTCGGATCACCTGGTTGTGGGCCTGGATGTGGATATCTTTGGGGGAGGCCTATGTCCAGCAGTGGACGTCTGTCGGCTGATGATGATGCATACATGTTTCGGTTTTTGATTTTTCGTCTGTCACTCTAGTTTTTATTTTATACATTATTTTATGTAATCTTTTGCTTCACATTAAAATTTGTTTTAATCTTGTAACCATAATCCGTACTTATGCTTCAAATTATTATTTATTAAATTCTTGTTGTCGTATTGTGTAAAAAAAAATGTCCTCAGTGAGACTGTCTAAGGAAGCAATTGTAATTATTTGCAGGATTTTTCGCTTTCGTTTTTGTACTTATTGTTTCTGTTTGTCTCCAATAAAGAAAAAAATACGTGCTAGTCTTAGCTGTGGGCAGGCGTGTTGCTTATCAAAGAGAGATCGTACTGCTTATATCACATGAATCTAAAAAAAGCTCGTTATGTTCCAGCTCGACGGCGACATCCGCAGCTCCAGCTCGGAGGTGAGCGACAGCTCGCACCACTCCAACCACAGCACGCCGAACCGCCTCAACCATAAAAAGTAAGTGACGATATTAACTCGACATTATCCACTTTGTAGTAACTCCTCGCCAGATCGCGCAAATAAATAAAAATAGTTTTTCGTTTATAAAATACTTTATAATAAAATAACAGCTTTTTACTTAAATCATATTATTGTTTATGCAAACAAAATCTATATATTTTTGTGGTTTTGTTTGTTCCTGGTGATATCCGTAACGTGTCGTGACCAGATTCTCATTGTTATATTGTCCATATTGTGTGTTATTATATTTACTGTGAAATAATCTACAAGACACTTCCGGTATATGTTAACATTTACATGCTGAATGTTAATATACATCTCCTGTTCTCGCCGCCAGATGGCATTGCAGTAAAATTGTTAATAAAACTAACAATTGTTTTAAGAGTAGTATAAGGCCTTTTGCTTTTGCTTGTGACAGTCGATATCATAATCGGAAGTAACTATAAGTTTTTTTATGAACAAATACGATCGTATGATCGTCATAAAAATTCGTAATTACTCGTATTTATTTACGTGAATACAAAACACTTTAAGCAAGTTTTCTTCATTTCCAGGAATACATAGGGACTGGCCAAACGACGCAGCTTCCGGCCGATGGATCCTCGCGCCGCGGCAACCGATTAGTACATGCGTAACACTAATTTATGTAAAGTATAACAGATGATTTATATGCGGGATCAAACTCGGAGCAGTATGATGGTATCCTGCCTGTAACTTGTTGATATTATATAACGCAGTACCTACCATTCTTTGCTGACTTTAAAACTATATAATTTCTATTAACGCACTCGTATGATATTAACGCTTTACAATATCCACGGGTGACGCTTATTCGAATACATACAGTGCAGATAATGCCATAGTGCTGTACACACACACATATAAATATATATACTGTTAGGAGACCGCTTCCGGAAACGAAGACAGACGATAGTACTAATGACACCTTTTTGATGGTAGCACGGAGAAAAAATCGATACTGATTAAAAAAGATCATATTTTTAAAACGTTTTATTAGCATTAATTACACTAAGAGATGTATTTGGTTTCAATTTGAACCTTATCTCACAACGCCGCGGAGCATTTAGATTGCGCACCCGCGCGTGCGTTGATCCGAGCATCGGCTGTTATTTATTTTGTGTTTCATTGCTGGTTTTTTTTTAGTAAAGTATTTTTTATGAAACTATCGTTTCATTTAGCTGTAATAACATGATGGAGCGTAAATAATGCTAATAAAACGTATTAAAAATATAGTTTTGTTTTTATCAGGATCGATTTTTTCTCCGTCCTGTCATTAGTACTATCGTCTGTCTTCGTTTTCGGAAGCTGTCTCCCAACACCCAGTATATATATAAATAAAATGGTGCTTTTAATTCTCGATCTGTTGCTCCTTAAATAATTAATACATATTCTTAAACAGGCCGCACGGTGCAAGGGAGGGCGTAGATTACGTTGTGATTAGTTTGAAACAATCTCCACATTTTATCGACCACGACAAAACTTCTTTTTAAACTACAATTCAATATATGACAAACTAAAATTATTTTGCCTGCGTGTTTACCTGGCAATGTTTCCTAGTGGAATAAACGTCATCGTCATACATTGGTTTGAGGTTAATTTGTTATAATTGATGAATATGAATCGAAGGAACTAGTGTAATTAGTAGAATATTCAATGTGATAAACAAAAACACCATTTACGATAAATCACACTAGGACAAAATAATTATTAAAATTATACTTTAATAAGTTTAGGTACATCGTTGTTATTATCTATTGACTGTAGTCAATTTTAAAAATGGCGCTCCTGTGAAATTACGTTAATTAGGCAAACGAGAGCAATATATCTTTGTTTAAATAGAAAAATAATATTTTTCAAAATTAGAAATCCAATTGCTTTATTTTCCATTAATTTACGTAGAAAAATTATATCACATATTTTTTTACTATACCGATTTTTAATCAACAATATGTAATAATACCCCTATTAAAATGCACAATTCTAATATTTTATGGCTTAATAATTTGTTAAAATTGTATAGGTCTTTCAATTAAAACTTTATTTCTTTATAATCACGACCACAACACGATATACAAAAAATAGTTATAAAAAGATATAACGTATATACGTGTACTCTGTGAACGCATTTCCGGTACATCGCGAAGTTTCAACACTTCCGCTATCACCTAATTACAGGTAATAGTGGTTGTACGTTATAGGTTTTACATTACACGGTGATGTTGTATTAGTTTTAAATAGTACTGCGGGTACATCTAACATTATGTCGGCCTATGGAAAACAATAAATTATAAACTATTTCGTGTAATTATGCCGCCCTATATTGTTATTGAATTCTATATCTTAAAATAGCGTCACAGATGTTTGATCTACTTCTCTTATAATTTTTTTATAATTAATTCAGTATTATTTTAAATGGCATTTGCTATTTTAATTATTTCTAATTTATCGCTTACATTATTAGCGTAGTGGCGGGTTTTTTTTTTGTAATATCTTTAAAATTAATATGGATATTAATTCACAAAATTTAGGTTTATATTACTTTTTTACGAGGAATTTGATTTGGATAAAAAATTCAAGAGAAATACCGATTGCTGTTGTTGACTACGTGTCGCATCGATCTCGGAGTTCCTAAAGAGTTAAACAGCATAATTCAAAAGTATTTATACGACCAAAATTATTTAATTGTTATCAATATAGGTTATGCTTTAAAAGAATAAGCGAAAAATTAGTTCCTTTACCTATTGTTTAAAAAATGTGGCATTTATTTAGAGAAAAGTAACGAGGTCATTGTTCCAGAGGCCGAATGACTTGGGGACCACATAGTCGGGCCTAGATTTATTTGTTAAGATCTCGCGATCAAAATTATCGAACCAAAGTATTTATTTTAAGTACATAATTGTCTATGGTTTCCTTGTTGTGTTAAATACGGGTTAGCGTTGAATTGTCCCCATCCGTGTGGTATGGTGATGTAGTCAAATGAAGCGCACTCAACCTGTTGTGTGAACCTAACAAAGAGGTTACCGTGAGAAGTTTGACAATTTTTATTGTTGGCTGTTAAATTTCTTATTGAGTTTTAGAATGTTTCATACATGTGTAATTTTATTTAATCTTTATTACAAATATTTTTTTTTAGCTCTGATAATTTTACATGTTCACAAACAGATGTTGTTTTAACAGAAACAAAGAAATAGAACGTATTTAATGTACAGTTTTTTTTTGGGATTTCCTAATACTGTATCTTAAATTTGGTGGTACCTACAAAAATGGTATCATCTTATTTATTGTATACAGTAACAAATTATTCTTAAAACCAATTATAATAATTTAGGACTATTATGTTGTGGGATTCTGGCTTTACCAATAATTGTTGATCAAACATATAGATAGATAGGACAATTTGCTTAATATTTAACTAGTACATAAAGCACACGTGTGCAACTTAAAGTTACAATTCGTTTAAGGTTGAGTTTTCTGTTGTTATTAGTAACGGTGCAAGGAAAAAAATATTAAAGTGGTGACATTCAAGCAATTTGAGTATACTTAATATTTTCATCTTGTTATTAAAGGTCAATGTTGAATAAAAGAATAATTATTTAATTTGCATCATGTGGTAATAGGAGGAGGAGCACATGTTTTATCGTATGGTAACAATTTGTATATTAATGCGGAATGTCTAGATAAATGACAAAAATAAAAAAAAACCATATCAACCCTTACATATATTGTACATTTGTAAATTGCACTAAGTAGCTGATAATTATTTTGAATATGCAAAAATACACCCAAAGACGCTTTATATAATAACTGTAAGGTAGAGGTTTAATGTAACTATTTATATGTCTTCACATTGTTCTAACGGTACTAGTTGATTTAGAACCGACACGATGTAAATTTTAACATTCATTCCTGTACTAGTAAATATTTATTTATATTGTTTTTAATACCAAAGAAAATAACTCAGAATTAAAGATTTCATAATAAAGTTCGAGTCATCAGAAAACCATTCTTTTTTCTCTTTATCTGTGCAAATGTGATTAAACTTTATGTTTTATATTCGCTGCAACGAAAATTTTTTACATGTAACATTCAATTGTAAGTAAACCCTTATCCAACAAAAGTCTAAGCTTTTTCTGTTCTCTCTATTTCAGATAATAAATCTGAGTTCTTAGCTGTGTTGCTACTCTTTACAACAGTTCAGCAAGAGTTAAGTTCTTGCTTAATCCTCATCAATGAGGAGTTTATCAAAACTTATGATTATTTTAAATGTATACACTTGGTTAAGTAGTCCTATATTTATGAAACCTTTATGGGTGGGAAGTGCACTGCAAAGTCCAATAAATATTTGATAAGTAACGAATGTTTAAATAGTGGATAAAGGTTTCATTTCGCATGCCCTTTTTCTGTTTATACTTGTTTTAATTTTTTTTTTCGGTTTATATCGTTTAATTTTGGGAAAATAACTTTATTTATTTTTACGGACCTCCAGTCCAGTCCTATTATGTGAATATTTGCATAATAAATTTGCTTATAAGATTGCATTTAATAAGTAAAATGCATAAGTTAAGTTTAATGTTATTTACAAAATCGCAAATAGAACATTTTTTAAAACGCAAATATATAAGCTTGTTCTGCAATGACCGCATTTAGTAGTAACACTATGACATAAATCTCAACTACTTAGACTGTAAATCTATTGTACAAGCACCTCCCGTCTCAATAGGTGACATTATGTGCCTTTTCAGTAAGTTGGTGTTTAGTATTAGGTAAAATAATATTAGGAAGTGAATGCGAGATTGTGAATACAGCTGATAGCTTCTGTGTGATTACAGTGATCTTTCAAATTACTTGTAAAATTTTCAGTTGTTTAATGATGACCACCATTCAATCAATGATTATGTAAACTTACAGCTCAATAAGAGAGGGAGTGGGTGGGATGGGTGATAAGTGTATTTATTATTGTTTGTGTCTATTTTTGTGACTGTATGTACCAGATGTTCGTTCAGTTATTTGGGCTGTAGTTCACTTAGAAAATTAATTATGTCCACACATTTAGATTAATCACTTAAAAAAATTGTGGCTCGTTTGAACATTCCCCAGTACTTTCTGGACCTTTGAGGCGCCTCTCCACACCCCTCCACGTGAATGCTAGAGAACTAAGGTCAGCGGGCTATGGTCTGCTATGAATAACACTGTTCTACAGACTTCATTACTTAATATCAACCACATAAAAATTAAAAGAGTCTTTATATTTCAAGTTTGCAAAGACTGTTGTAAGATAATAGATTCATTTCTTTCTTGTATTTTAAGATTTTGTCTTACTTATTATTTATCAAAATCTTCGTTAAAAGTGCGTATATTTTTATTTTTATGGTTATAATTGTATGATGGTGGATAATGTACGTAATGTTATTACAGCCACATTGCTAACGTTACGAGACTTCTATTTTTTCTTTCAGAGATTTTATTACCATATAGCTTTTATGATTATTCAAATTATTATTTTATTAATGTTGTGGTTATTTATATCGTGTATGGTGCTTTGTATGTACACAATCACGCAAAGCAACACACAGCAAATACAAATGAGTGTTTATTTGCTGAAAGCTAATCGTTTTATCACTGGACTTAAATAGCGCAATACCATTTTGTGGATTACCATACTAGAGACCTATCTAAAAGTGGACGTCTATTGGTTGCGATGATGATAATAATATATCGTTCTGTCATATGTATTTGGGGGTTAATTTAAAATTATATTTTGTACGAATTATTGTGCGTGCGGTTGTGCGATTGAGCTTTGTTGTGCACAATATCTATTATTTTTTGTACGCGTTACAAAAAGAAATTATGAAAATAAAATAATTACGGTAAAACTGTTGTTTGTAATTTTATGTCACTGGAGGGAATAAAATGTCTTTTATATCAAAAATGTAAAATGTTACTGACGTGAACAGTAGGGAGTAAGATACTTTCTTGATCCCACGAGATGGAGAAAGCATCTCAAACCACTTCCCCTCTGCTCTGGATTATCACATAACATTAACTAAATTTTATCTTTTAGTGTCTCAATTTTAAACAGTTACCTTTTACATTAAATATACGTTGATAACCTTTAAGAGTTTAACTTTATCTAATTAAATTTAAAACATATCAACAAAAAATAGTTTATCAAACGTAATATTTAACATTGAACATGTCATTGATACAAAATTAACTGGCAAATAATAAATATTATATTGTTATGTTTTTTCATCTGTGGTATTTAATCCGGTTTACGATGCTAAATACATTATCTTACTTATCTGTGCAGCAGTGTGTCTCGCTCCGCCGTCGTCGTCCGTCATCCGCCAAATTACAACTCGTTCGGCTTCGAAATTATAATAATTATTAATTTAGTGTTTCATAAAACTGGAAAACGTTGCTAGCGTGAACAACTATTGGCGAAATAGTTATTTAAAATGTTACGGCCGTTACTGAACTCGTTTTGGAGTGCGGATATTTGGTTGCCGCCAAATACGACGTGGGAAGATATCGCCCCAGGTCCACATAAGGTGGTGCAGTACACAGACCATCGTCACGTTTTCTTCCCGTTACCGTTAGCATTTGTGTTCATAGCCCTGCGCTATGTATTGCAGAGGTAAGTGCATAACCTAATTACTAAGTCTTAAAATAATTTTTAAGGGGCGTTACCGGTTGTAATAAATAAATTTACAAACGTGTGTCACGATTTCTTGAATCTATTAAAGTAAAAAATGATTCAAAGTTTTAAATAAGCTTGCATTAGTAATTCCATTAAATTATCTTCACGCAGTTGTATGAACATGTTTTAATTTAAACTTTTCTTAGTAAATTTTAAACATATTGCCAGCAGACCGTTGTTAATTTTTTGTTGAAATAACACTTGTTAAGATAATTTTATAATTCATTCACCATCATCAAAAAAAAATATATATTCATATCGTTTCTAACTGTTCTAGAATGTTTAACAAAATTAAATGAATGCAATAAGGAATAACAACGAATTTTTTTGCAATGTTTTAACAAGTCTTGTAAGGCAAAAAGTATTAGCATGAATTTTATTTTTAATAAACCAACCATGACACAAGTTATCTCAAAATAATTATTATGCTTGTCCATTTTCAAGTAATGATAGTTAATATGAAGATTTGTTAAGAGCTCATGTTTATTTATTCAAAAATTAAGTTTTTTACATACATTTTTTTTTAATGTTATAGCAATATTCTTGTGTTAAATACTTATACTCCTGCTAAATGGCACACACATTTACTTATTGTACTCTCTCATGTAACAAGAATAGTATCAACATTAATTATTTTTATGACATTAATTTTTTTGTTAATTATAAATATGTTGCGAAGTTATTGAAAAATTTTATGATAAAATAATGGCAAAATCCATAGAATATTTTATAGGCTATAAAAAAATATTTTAATCAAAATAAGTATTATATCATACACTTAGACATTAATAGAATAAAATGATTCAACTCCACATGTAAGATGATAAACAAAATTTACATGTTGTATAGTCTACTGGTACAGTATGGAAATTATAATTGGAATGTTAATTTTCTTGAATGGTCAGATAAATTAATCAGTACAATTGATGTTAAACGTTTCACAGACATGCTATGGGCTCTGAGAGACCAGCAATTGACCACTAATGTGATTGACAACATTATATTAACTTGCTATCAATTACGGGATGTACAGCTTCATTATCCAATTCATTTTAATTTTGTTCATGTCTACTAAATGATGGTTAACTCTCTTTTCTGTTTTGTTTAATATTTTGGAATAGGTTTTGTTAAATATGCTTAACACATGTACCTATGTATTGGTAAAATAAAAATTTTTAAAGCACTGCCGGAGTTGCTGAAGAATGTGTAGATAGATTACACCAATGCAGTTTTTATTTCTGCTGCTGTTTTCCAATTTAAAGGGCTGCTGTATGTAGTAAAATTACTGCAGTAACAAGACTTAATATCTTTTCTCAATGGGACAAGCACCATGTGCTGTAGTGTATATCTTCCTTACTAGCCCAGCACATAATGCAGCCTTATAATTACCATTGGGTGAACAGGCCAGAGCCTATCTCAATGTGTTGTTGAATAATAAAATTAAATTAATATATGTAAATCTCATTACATGACCTATCATGACATAGTATATGTTCATTACTTCACTATCAAAACTACAAATTATTTAAAAAAATAGTTTTGAGTTATTGTAGTATTAATAACTGTGCAAGCAATTTTTTTTTTCATCACAATATTGCAAATACCAAAAACACTGGCTCATTTCCCACAAGCTATCTACTGTCAACCTCAACTTTGAAATATACTCTCCATCTCTCGCTTTATTCTCTATCATCTCAGTGAGTCATTAGTTATAAGGTTCATTTTAAACTACACATTACATACAATATGGTATAATAATGTTTGCATAAGTTTTGTTTTGTTGTACTACTATAACTACTTGGTTTATTTGCTATCACCAATGTAGTTTGCATGTATGACCCATATACCTCTATGAGTAAGTACTGCACCATTCAGACTTGACCCTTAATTACTAGACTACCGCCTTAATATTATATTTTTAATTATATGAAATTTAAATAAAAATAATAATGAAATACGAAATATTCTGGTCTAATATAAATTGGCAAGTTTGAGAGAGAAAAAAATACTTTTATATCTTCACAAACGTGTCTCTGATAACATATTAAACGTTATCAGAGACATGTTCCCTCATTTCTGATGGTTATAATGATTGACAGGTTTTATTCTTGGAACAGAGAACAGGCTCCTTTTTAGTTCGTACGCTTTGCCGATTAATGGTTATGATTAATGGTTATGATTATCAGCCGATGAACGTCCACCGCTAGACATACCTCCCCAAAGACCACAAAGATCGGTCGCCGACTAAAGTTGACTAAAACTAATTTTTCATTACTGTTTTTAGTGCTTTTCCGATTGACTATATTCAAGTTAATTACAAATATAATTTATGAAAAATATAAGGTCTACTGGTAGTAACCAGTGGCTCCATTACCATTGCTGCTCCTGTTTCTGCCCAAACAGCAGTGTGAAAACATTACTGTGTTCAGGTAACAAGACTTTATCCTTCATGCCTCCAAGGAAGTACAAAGTGGTGCAGTGTATGTCATCCTAACTAGCGCCAAGTTATGGGTAGGGGTATTTTTAATGTCGGAATAAACACGCGAATTAGTTTGAAGTTTTTTTTTAATAATAAACATTTATTTAGTTTTTGTATGTATGCAATGTAAATTATACATTTTAATTTAAAGCATGCTTATCGTGGTCTTTTTGGTTGTAGATAATATAATATGTAAATACGCATTTGTTGTCGAGTTAAAAAGATATGAAAAAAAATTTTTTTTTCATTAATAAATTATAACGTACAAGTTTTTATTGAACTTCTTGTAATGGTTAGTGACGTTAGGTGATTTAATTTTTACATGCATGAAGTACAATGTTATTAGCTCGATGTATGGAAACGTAAGTTTCGTTTAAATCGGCGAAACAGTTTTGTGAATACAAAACAACTCATCACTGCTGGTGGACGTCTGTGGCTATTGACCGTTTACGTTTACGTACCATCGCAGCTCCTATTGCAGCCCACAAACAGTACAGTACAGTGTTCCCGTTTGAAGGGCGCTGTAGCTAGTGAAATTACACGGGTAACTTAACCTCTTATGTCTCAAGGCGATGAGCGCAATGTGCTTCTGTTTATATCATTTAACCAGCGTCACGTTGTTATGGGTTGCTGTATCACTTACCATCAAGTGAACGTCCAGCTCCTGTCGTCGCTTCGTTGAATATATAAAAAAACAAACAAGCAGACATATTTTTGATACAGGTGTTTACTTGAAGGTACGAGGGGCGTTCATAGTATAAAGCATGAATGAGGTAAATCTCCTTGAAAGAAACAAAAAAAACTAATTAATACTTCCCCGAGCTTTATCATTAATTAAATTTAACTAAAAAGAGAAATTATTTGAATATCTTTTGTTTTTTTTAAATGACAGGTCGTTGCGTATTAATTGCATACAATTGAGTTGAGCGCGGTTATTATCCGATGAAGAATCCTCCGTGATTTCTTTTGACACCTATAATTGCTTCATCAGCCTCAGGGCTCGCTTAATATAAAAGAAAATGAAACATATATATGTAAATAATCTTGTATATGAGTGCGGAGAAAAGTGAGAGAACATTGTAGGAGGAAACGGTGAAGCCGTATGAAGAGAGGTGATATTATCTATGCTTGAATTTTACTGCAGAACAAGTTTATCAAGACCCAGGGACTACTTTATTAGATAACGCTGGACAGGTGCAGAGCTTCAACGTGGAAGTACATCCAACAGTGCTCACTCACGTTTTTTGCCCAACTTGAAATGTTTGAAAACGTTGAAAAACTACTTTAGCTGATGGTAGTCTCACAGTACGTTTTATTGCAGCGGAATCGAAGATTTCGATCGGTAGTGTACATAGAATTGATACACGAACACTTGTCCATATCGCTTTTATATTTTTATTCAACGAGACGAACGAAACGCAAACTTGATGGTGATACGTTGCCCAAATTAACTTAGTGCTAGTTGTGATGATATACACTGCACGATATTGTGCTCGTCTTTTACGAGACTTAAAATGTTATGTCTTATTAGCAGCAGTAATTATATTAGCTACAGCGCCCTTTAAACCGTAACGCAGTAATATTTGCACACTACTATTTCATCATCAACACTATCAGCCGATAGACATCCCTCAGAGATCTCCGCGTATGTAGGGGTTCATATGGGGAGAATTTGGGTTATTTCCCACCATGCTGGCCTAATGCGGGTTAGTGGGAGGCAGAGCCTCGTCTGTTGATTAGCAGGGTGCACTGCGAGCAGTTGAGGTTGGCTTGGGTCTCCTGAAATGTTATGCGGGACCCCTTGCGCACCACAAACTGCTATTTGTCGACTGCAATAGCAGCTATGATGGTACTTCCCTAGACGGTCTCCGGCAATAGACTTACCACCAGTTACGCTAAAATGCGACTGATATTATTACTGTTTATTGAACCACCACGCCCCACACATATACCTAAAGGCATATCCATATATATACTCGATAACCAGAGATTCATTGACTCCTAACGAGATATTCGAAACTATTAGACGTCAACACTCAAAGTTTGGTAGAGATATTGCTTCTACCATTTAGAGGTATCTTCCCCAAAGGGTGTTGCGAACGGGGAACATCAAATAATTAAGCAAGAAGCTGTTTGCGTATCGTGAACACAACTTTGATTTTATTTGTGTAATAGTGTTTGATAAAATCGCGCTATCTTATATTAAAAACATTTTATTAATTATGATTTATTATTGGATTAAGTAGAAAGATAAATTTTACACTACATCATATCATCATCATTATCAGCCGATAGACGTCCACTGCTGGACATGGCCTCCCCCAAAAATCTCTACATCAATCGGTCCTGCGCTGAAGTCAGCATGGCCTCCGGTATCGCCGGGCGCTAGAGACCGTCGTTTTTAGAGTTTCATATGGAGGGCTTTGGGCCATTTGCCATCACGTTGGTCCAATGCGGGCTGGTCGGAGCCAGAGCCTCGTTTGTTGATTAGCAGGGTGCACCGCGAGCAGGTGAGGTAAGCTTGGGTGTCGTGAATTGATGTGCGAGACCACCACATACACAACAGATCTGTAGGATAACAAATGCAGCAGCCCCGTAGTCGCGGGCTAATAAGAATAGGACTAAAGTATAGCCGGCCTGTTGTAGAAGGCGACTGAAAGGGTCTAGGAGTTTCGCAGGCCTTGAGGGTGGGGGCCTTTATTGCTCAACAAGCGAACCTTCGTGAGACCGTTGGTGCCGTGGAGGGTTTGGCCCTTTCTCAGAGATGTGCTAACACAAATTGTAGAGGGGCACCGGTGCGTTCTGCAAGAGATTTCGGAGCCTCTCCAACTACACTGATGATGACCACCGATTGGGTTTTAGTGAGTAATAATCTCATATAACCCCGACTTCCCCTCTGAAGCAGGGTATCTTTCGAAGATTTCCCCCGAAACAAAAAAAAAGGAAAACCATGCAGAGGTTCCAAATTAGATGCATTTATATTTTAACATGAATTATGCATTGATCTATGTCCAGCTGTGGACGGTCTATCGGCTGATGATGATGAAGATGTATTTATTTTATTGGAAACATATAATCTGATTGACCCATAAGACTAAGTTATTTTTCTTCAGTAACGAAAATAGGAAATGATTAATTTTGCACTTGATATCTATTATTTTACTGGTGGTGGGTCTCTATTGCCGGAGACCGTCTAGGTACTGCGGTAGGGTTTGAAGGGCGCTATAGATAGTGAAATTATTGGAGTAACGTGGCTTAACGTCTTGTCTGAAGGCGACGAGCACAATGCCGTGGTGTGAACATCATCCTATCTAATGCCACGTTGCTGTAGGCAGTCGTATTACTTAACATCAGGTGAACGTCCTCTTCTCGTTGCTTCGTTGAATAAAATAAAAAGTCGTACTTGTCGTCGTGAGACACAAGATGTTAAATCTCGATACCGCGGTACTTTCACTAGTTACAGCGCCATTCAAACCAGGACACAGTAAAATTTGCACAGTAGGTATGGCGTGAAGAATAAGCACAAGAATAAGCTGCTATTCAACAGAGTGGACATAGAAAAGAATGACTACATTTATGAAGGTCCTATGACCAGCCATTGTCTATCTGGACAGTTTTTCAATAATTAGTAAAACTACGAACGGAACGTAAATTGTTTTGTCGGCACACCCTTGACCCGCCTTCCCTGGCCGCGGGGAAAGTGGTACACGGTTAGTCTTATTGTTTTTTTTATTATTACAATGAGGTCGAGCATTATACGCTCATGATAATTTTGATACGGAGAGCCGTGACCTCGCTACTCTCGATCAATCTTGTGATAAAGAGTATCTTTTATTCAAACACATAGCCGGCTTAGGATCTGAGATCCATGACTGATGAGAGACAGGCTTCAGTAGTACACGCAGCATCCAGGCTCGAACAGCTTTTAGAAATAATACGTGTAATGGACACACGGAATAGATTGGAAGGCAGGATCATTTAGCTCCAGTTCCTGTCGTATGTCAGAGGTAGTCTAAGGTTTTCAGTCAGTGTTATGTGGAGATTTATATCCACTAAAACCTCCACGGTGGACGTCTTCAGCGTTTAGAGTGGTCCAAGGATCTCCATTCGGAATAACCGCGGGAAGACATAGTCTAAGCTAGCCTAAAGTAACCGTCTGAGTTCTCAATGTGACTTAGTCAAATGCAGGTCAAGTAAATGATTTAGAAATATACTGGTGGTTGGTATTTGTTGCCGGAGACGATCTAGGTGCGTGCAAACATCTATGTTCCGGTTTAAAGGGCGCTATACCTATCACTAGCTACATACTCTGATAGAGACTTAACATTTAATATCTACAGGCGACGAGCAGTGTGATGCTGAGTATGTCTTCCTAAGTAATGCCAAGTTATTATGGCGTGTACCACTTACCATCAGGTGAACGTCTTGCTCGTCCCAATCGTCTCCTGTATAAAATGAATACCGTAGTTCTCATTGCAACTTAACATGTTAAATAGAAGTCACGTTATTGTAACCGATGATAAATAGAAAGTTATATAGTAACTTCATCATTATCAGCCTTTGTTTATTCACTGTTGGATGTAGGTCTTCCCCAATGTCTTCCACTAAATGCGATCCTCAGCTTCTCGGATCCACCCACTTCCGACCGCCCTGATGATGTCGTCGGTCCATGTGGAGGGAGGTCGTCCTACACTTTTGCGATCTGTAAGCAGCCTCCACTCCAAAATTTTGCTCCGCCATCAGCCGTCACTGACACAACAGACATGGTCAGCCCACTGCCACTTCAGCTTGCAGATTTTGAGAGCTACGTCGAGAGCTTCAGTTCTCCTTGAATTTCTTCGTTCCGAATTTTGTTCCTTAGAGAAAAGCCAAGCATAGCTTTCTCCATCGCTCGCTGTGCTTTGAATCGGTGGATCAGCTCGATGATGTAATTAATTTTAACTAAGTTCATGGTCTTCGTTAGTTAAATTTGTTACCGTGAGAGATTTTATATTTGACCATCAGTTTTAGACATGTTCGCCGTTTCATCATCAGAAATGGTTTAAGACTGACTTGTTAGAAGTTATACGGTGTTTATATATATATACAGCTGTTCCCCAGTTGCTTCATCATCATCATCAGCCGATAGACGTCCACTGCTGGAGATAGGCCTCCCCCAAAGATCTACACATCGATCGGTCCCCAGTTGCTTGGCTGACCGTAATATAAAATTAGACTCGAAATTTGTCTGAAATTTTCCTCGAGAGCAACCGCAGCCGCAAATGACTTTCTACAACAACCGTTACTATAGCAACCGCGTATATAACACCAAAGGAAAATATTTATAAAAATTAATTGGAAATAAAACGATGTAGGTGGTATAACGAGTTTAATAAAAAATTACCTATAACCATCTACAGATAATTCCACATCGGATGCTCGTGTTGCCGTGTCGATACGTTCACTAGTTTTCACGTGATCGGCGAACAAATAAAGCCCATTTTTAATATACATGGACAGCATATGATGCTGGTCGCACAAACCGGCAGGCGTGAACTGAAGACCTGTAATAGCATTAAAGCCTTTAAAGGGTAAAGCTCGAAGCCCCGCCAGCTGGCATCTCCATCGTGTTCCCATGCAACGCGGTTTATATCCTAAAATAATTACAATACAGCTTGTCTTCTCAAAACTTAAATCATTCGACCATACATATTTTTTTTATTGAACGAATCGACGAAACGGGACGTTCACCTGATGGTAAGTTATACGCCTGCCCATAACAACGTAACGTTAGTTAATATTAAGCTTGTGTTAAGTCTCGAGATGTAAGATATTAAGTATCAATACCGCAGTAATTTCACTAGCTGCAACTCCCTTCAAACCGGAACACAGTACTGTATGTCGGCTGCAATAGGCGCTGCGGTGATGGACGGTCTCCGGCAACAGAGAGTTACCATCAGTAAAAATGTGTGTATTTACACAAGATATTTTGTAATAACAATTGTATAATGATTTAATAAACATAACATTAACAATTATAAACGAAACAAATATTTGTCCAATGTTTGCCAAATGTTTGCACAATTTGGCGACGATAACAACTGATATAACCACATCGGTTAGAATATTTACACAGGTGCGTTGCTCGACCTTTAGCCAACGTGTCTAGGTGGGGATCAGGTGTGAACTGTTCTAATGTCAAGTCCTGATGTACAAATGTTTTTTATTTGTTGTTCAATAAAACGGCGAGACGAGCTGAACCTTTCCCTGATGGTAAGTGATACATCTGCTTATGATAATATGGCGCTAGTTAGGATGGTATATCACCACCTAAACACTGCACCATATTGCGCTCGCATATACGATGTTAAGCCTTGTTACCCCAGTAATTTCACGAGCTGCAACACCCTTCAAACCGAATCACTGTAATGTTGTCGGCCTCAAACAACGGAGACCTGCTACCAATAAATATTATTGTGATACTGATATCTGTAAGTTACTTGGCTGAATGGAAACGTCATCGCATCTCATGATATCTGAATTCATTCCTGATAAGAAAATGTAAAGACATGTTGACATGTTGGAGAGCTGGAGGGATTCTGCATTATCAATGATAAAATCAAAGCCCAATATTAAAGATAGCATGATTTCAGCCCATAGCAGAATGTCTGATATGAATCTAGATTCAAGTTTTATGTTTAGGCGCTGCAGGCTGTTCATGTTCCCACACCACCAAATCAGCTCTGTAGCCTAGGGCTTGCAAGAATAGGATTAATGTAAGCTTCCCCTTTCGTAGATGCCGACTAAGAAGGTGTTGGGGTTTTAGAGTTGGGGACCCTCGTTGTGCAATAATGGAGCGCGGGAGGTACGGTAAATGCGAAGGGAACTTGTATTGTTCATGAGAAGGAAGAGATAAAGAGGACCTACGTTACTCTGGGTTCCTTCAAAAGCATGGTATTTTTATACATCCAATGAAATCTTCATTAGCACATTAAAACGGGGAAGCACTGAGGTTGCACCAAGTCTCCAATTACAACCAGAGAAATGTAAAACAATATATTCGCAATTTGTTACAGGCTCGTGTACGCGCCCTTCGGCAAATATCTAGGCATTAAGGACATAAGACCTAGGAAAGCACCTAACAACCCCAAGCTGGAAGCGGCGTATAGGGCGTCACCTAAGCTGAAACAAGTAAGTAAACTACCGCATGCAAAGTGATGAGGAGTTAATAAGTAGGACTAGCAGAGAGACCATATACTTCTTGAAGGTGTCTTAAACTAAACAGGTCTTTTTTATATTCATCGAAGCGTAGAGCGAAGCGACGAGTAGGTCGTTTACCTGATGGTAAGTAATACGCCTGCCCATAACAACATGGTGCTAGTTACCATGGTATACACTGCACAACGTTGTGCTCGTCACCTTGAGACATAACACGTTAAATCTCGTTGCCCCAGTAATTTTACTAGCAACACACCGCCTTGCAATCCAGAACAGAACGCTGTCATGTTTCCACTCTGCTCTTCATCGGCTGCAATGGAGAACTGCTACCAGTGTCTATATTAACCATCACGAAGTTCACCTGATAGTAAATATACTCGACCCGTTATCTTGCATAAATAGGTGTTCTCCATTGTCTCCAACGATCAGGTTTCGGTAGGACCGTGTCAAGGTCAATGATTGTTTACTTGCAGCGACGCGGCTGCTGGATGATTTAATAAACTAGCATTAGGGGTCATTGGTTAATAATAGGCGTTATAATAACTTAGGTATACTAACATTGTTCTAAAATTCCTAGTTATTCTGTGTTGTTGCAGCCGCTAACATCGGTGTTTAAGTACGATAACATTTTTATCGAAACAGAAATCTTCAATTGATATCCTGTTTCTGGGGGAAAAGGCAGGGTTAACTGGTATTTGTACCCACTAATAACCACTCCATGGTCATCCTTAGAGCATCGAACGAAGTGGCTAGTGGTGACCAGCTAGAGGGAGTGCTTTGCTATATATATCATCAGCCGATAGATGTCCACTGCAGGACATAGGCCTCCCCTAAAGATCCCTACATCATCCATATTTATATATATATATATAATGAAAAGGATCTACCACCACCACAAGTAGTTAGAGTATAGATTTCCATTGCAATGTAAGTAACGGAGTTAGTTACTTTGGTAACTATCCATCTAAAGGGAAATTAAGTCAAATTTCTTTTAAACCGCAGAAAAAAAATTGTTAGTCCAAGTGTTAAGTCAGTTGTAAGTCACGCAGCTCTGCTGACCCAACTCCTCACGCTCCGAGGCGTTGGGGGAGGGAAAGTTGGTTATGAAACATCCGTACTGCATCCGTTCAAATGCCATATCCGGTATACGTACTATGCGTTCAATAGCCGTTTCGCAACTGGATAACTTGCGAGGCGAGCGGCCCGAGTTCGATTCCTGTCGATCTATGTTAGGTTTTATCGTTTTAACTATCATTGCGTGATCACAACGTCTTTCATCGCTCTAGTTATATCACTTCCATTGAAGAGCACTGTAAATATAGTGATGACCTGCAAGTAATAATTAGTATATAGTAGACAGTCTCACCCTCAGCTTCAGCTTCAGCTTCAGCTGAGGATCGCGTTTGGTTGAAGTTATTGGGGAAAGCGTATATCCAGCAGTGGATAAACAAAGGATGATAATGATGATGAATCAATCTCATGACCTATTCGTGTGATGTTTGAGGGGAGGTATGTGACCAGGAGTGGATCTTTATCAGCTGATGGTGATGATGATACAGTCTCATTACTTTCTCTCAGTCAATGCATCTCTTTTTTAATTATTAATGTAGGCATCGATCTAGTTTTAATTGAATTGCAGATTTTAATATTTAGTATGGAGCATCCGGTAACGTATCACAACACTGTCACGGTAAACAATCCGTGTTCATCACGCCTTGAACTTGGAACCGCGCGATAAATGCTCGCTGTACGATTTATGTAGTCGTTATATGATTTAACATTGACTAACATAATACTATAATGTATGTATGTATGTATGTATGTATGTATGTGCAGATCTTTGGGAGAGGCCTGTGTCCGACAGGGGACGTATATCGGCTGATGATGATAACTTCTATCTCTATATATTGGCATATATATATATATATATATATATATATATATATATATATATATGCTAATCTATGGTAGGGACTCATCTATCATGATTAGTAGTCCCTGTAATGTTAAGGCCAGCTGACTTGAAATTTACTAGGAATATACCTTTTGCCTAATTAATATAAGGTAGCTAGGAATAAGTTGTACAAAATGTCACCTCCAAAAATGAACTGAGGGGATGTGACGGTCGCTAATGCGGGCAAGGAGGGGAACAGCTAGTGTATATATATATATATATATATATATATATATATATATATATATATATATATATAACACGAGTAACGCAGTGAGGTAAGGGTATAGTTATCTAGGCATTAGTCCACAAGCCGCCATCGTAAACCGATGATAAGGTTTACATGTAAAACATTACCGGTATCGAGCGCTCGCTAAAACCTCGTAAACAATGTATTCATGTATTAAGTTCCGTTGGTACTGATAACTTGAAGTTTAATCATTTTTAATCACGCGGAAATAAGAGGGTGCGCGTTAAACGAACACGTTAACCCAATGAGCATTGCCATATTTGGATTGTTAACCTTTGAGAGTAAGATATTCTTGTCGAGAACATTCATTATCTATCACCTCGTCATCACTGTTGCCATCATCATCAGCCGATAAACGTCCACAGCTGGACATAAGTATCCTTGAAAGATCACACCGATCTTCTATGTTAACATGTTCAGCTAGTTGGAAGCCAGACAAAATTAAGGGCAAGTTGCTGTTTATTGTTAATTATTAGCGAACGACAAACGGATTGCAAATATGACACCCTTAATAAGGTTTCCTCCCCTCCACCCCCTTTACACAGCCGGTAACCGATCAGTGCAATCTAATTGCTTCAGTTTTCCGTGAAGCCCTCCCCACATGTTACAATTGCAAATGATTAAAAAGTTGATGGAGAGGAATTTTAACAACTAATTAATAACATAAAAAAAAAGCATGAAGTTCGTATAGTAAAATGTGATCAAGGACGAGGAGCATAGTTTTAGAATCTTGGCCTGTTCCCAAGAAAGGGAAGACCAGAAAAAGAAGTAGAATCAGAATCATAAATTTTCTTCATATCCGCTGCCGGTTACGGTCGATCTCAGCTGATAAGAGATAAGGAGCAAATATCTCGTTATCAGCTGAGATCGCCGCAACCGTGACCGCGGTCCGCGGGAGCTCGCAGGTGTACACGATAAAACTTATCACCACTCAGTAAATTTACTGTAATCTCGTTACAGTTTGCTGCTCATAGATACATATATATATAGATTTATATTTATTAAGCTTAGATACAATCTAGGTCTCTGTTGCCACACACCGTCTAGGTACCACCGCAGGTCACATTGCAGCCGTCAAACACCAGTGTGCAAACATTACTATGTTCCGGTATGAAGGGACTTTTAGCTAGTTAAAGTATTAAGGTACCGTGACAACATCTGAAGGCTACGAGCACAATGTGGTGCAGTGTATAATATCCTAACTAGCCCCACGTTAAGGACGGGCGTGCACCTTACCATCAGGTCAACGTCTCACTTGTCTCGTAGAATAAAAAAAAAAGCTAGTGGAATTACTGACGTAACAAGATGTAACATCTTGTGTTAATGCGAGCGGAATGTGGTGCAGTGTACATCATCCTAAGTAATGTCACGTTGTTATGGGCGGGCGTATCATACAACTTGGGTACAAATAGATGAACTTAATTCCTTATTATGTTATGACTTTATTTATCATACGAAGCGCCGAAACATGGGAGACCTTCACCTGATGGTGATAATCCTGATCAAAGCAACGCGGAGCTGGTGATGATGATAAACACTATGTCACATTACGCTCGTCGTCATGACACCTGAGAGGTTATGTCTCATTACCCACAACAACGCAGTAATGTTCGCACGCTGCTGCAATAGGAGCTGCGGTGGCACCTACTTAGAGAAACCTACCAGCAGTGAGTCAACCATGTCCTACTACTAATATTGGAAGTAACCTTCGAGCTGAACTCTTATAAAATGAACATCTTTGCAGTTATGCGGCCTTGCCAAGCAGCTGGATATGTCGGAGCGGCAAGTGGAGCGTTGGTGGCGGCTGCGGCGTGCGCAGGACAAGCCCTCGACCCTCGTCAAGTTCTGCGAGAATTTGTGGAAGTTTACCTTTCACACCAGCAACTTTCTGTTCGGCCTTTGCATACTGTGGAACAAGGAGTGGCTTTGGAACATCGACCACTGTTATCTCGGCTATCCACATCAGGTGACTTTTTCTTATCCTTTAACGGTTTTGGTTTTGGGACAACCCTTAGACCCTGGACCAGTACGAATTCATTTACCATTTGCTGATCCCTAACAATTTTTATTATTGGAATTTTCGATCCTCAACACTAGGAAATATAGTGCAATGATTTCCCGTTGCCTTCTGCACATTTAGGCAGGAATGAATGTACCACGTTGATCGCCAATTTTCACTAGTTGGAGAGGCACTTTCAGAAGAAGAAGAATCATTTTTAGGGTTTTCCTTTTTTAATATTATTCAATGCATACCATCAGATGCTCTCACGTATAACCTTCATGTTCTATTATTTCCGTCCAGAAAATATACTTCCCAAAAATAGTTCTTACACTAAAATTATATTTCATTCGAGTCTTTGTGACTTGCTCTTAAGAAAGAATATCGGCCTCCGCAGGGCGTTACCAGCGACGTCTGGTGGTACTACATGATATCAGCCGCGTTCTACCTGTCGCTCACCATCTCGCAGTTCTGGGACGTACGCCGCAAGGACTTCTGGCAGATGTTCATCCACCACGTCGCGACCGTGGCGCTCATCTCTTTCAGTTGGGTGTGCAATCTACACAGGATAGGTACCCTGGTGCTGCTGCTGCACGACTGCGGCGACATCTTTGTTGAGGTAACAAGTTTATAAATGAATATTTTTTTATTTATAATAATAAAATCAAATGGTTCCTTAAATTAGGCTACTTATCCTCATTGGGCAACAGTTCCTCTAAATCCGTCGTCTGGTGGAGTCAAAATAAAAACTAGAATAGTATAAACTAATCTATAATTACTATGATAAAAAGCGTGAAATATGTGGTCTGTGGACATATATTTATGAAAAGGCTTTATGGTCTAAGGGCAAATGGTCTTGGCATATTACATGCGGTTACAACGAACGTTCCAGGCGGTGAAGGCTGCAAAGTATGCCAACTACCAAAGGACTTGCGACGCGCTGTTTCTGTGCCTCATCGTGGTGTGGATCGGCACGCGCATCGGCATCTTCCCTTTCTACTTGCTGTGGAGGTAAAATTTACACCTTGTTCTGTTCTGTTATGTTATCTATCAAAAACTTTACCATCAGTTGTTCACCATTATTAAGTAGAAAATGCGAACAGTAGTTTATATCGTTTCAGCACGTCGATCCGCGCGCCCATGCTGCTGCCGATGTTCCCCGCTTACTATATCTTCAACTCGCTACTGTGCCTGCTGCTAGTGCTGCACGTCGTGTGGACCTTCCTCATTCTGCAAATTGCGTACAGGACCATTCAAGCCGGAATGGTGAGAGAATATTCGTTAATTCTAATTCTCTATAAGAGGGTATACTTTTGAAATCACGAAGACACGAATTAAAGCTCATTGCCTTGATATAATTCAAGCGTTTGGTAAGCTGAGGAGGCGATAGATTCTATCTGGAAGAGCGGACGGTTAATGGTAGGATGAAACCCCGGCAAGTGGCAGCTACCAGTTACATTAACTGAACCATAGAGAAACATTGGATGTAGGTGGGGCTATAAACTATGTTCAGCAGCAGACAACCAACTGATTTGATTTGCGGAAGAACTGCGCGATGTTATCCCGTGACCCTTGTGCATATTTTCGGAAGTGATTGGAATACCGTGTGAAGCTTTGTAGTCGGTTGGAGTCGGACACTACCTCGTTACCGGCCCTTGGTTCCGGGGTGTGCGTCCGTTAGCATTTTGTTAAACACGTTATTAAAAAAAACTAAAAAAGAAACGAACTGAAATGATGAGGAACCTTTAACATGATGATAGATATCAATGAAGTTTTGTATCTGAATCTAGTAATTAATCTTTGTTTAACTTACTTCTATTTCCGCAGATGGAAGGCGACATCCGCAGCTCGAGCGAGGTCAGCGACAGCCCGGAAAACTCCAACCACAGCACACCAGCCTGCAGAGACAGCAAGAAGTCAGTTACCCATACACTTATTTTTAGATCTATAAACCTTAATACTAACTCGATGTCAAAAAAAAAATTTAACTATGTCTGAAATCTAAGAAGAGATCCACAATATAAAACTAATAATTTTTTCAACATTGTGATGATTACTTGGAGGTGGTGCATAGCAAGACATTGTGCCGCAAATAAGTCATTACCAGAACTACTGACGCGTATTTACTAGTAATCTCAAAAATTATGGAAAATTAAGCTTGTTTTTAATTAATTGTTGCATTTAAGTCTACCTCGAAATTAAACAAATATTTTGAACAAAATTTGACGTAGGTGACCATGATAAATGGTTACAATTAAACAAAATCCAAATCTGATCCAATCTTGGTAATGCCAATATTTTGTTCCGCAGAGACACATAGAGCATTCTTCTTGAGTCACATAGAACAATACATGAAGCCACTGCCTCGCAACGTGACCGTAACTGTCCTCCGTCTACCCGCGCCCGCGCAGCTTCTAGCACGTCTTTAAGAAGAGGATATCCGAGGAGTTTATACAGTTGCACATTGCATCAAGCAGAGAGCATCTCTTAATGGCTTCCCTCCTCTCTGCCTAGCAATCGCCTCCTTTTCTTCTCTTTCTCCGTTAGAAGATAGATTTTCCTAGAACTTCCTTTGCCTGTCCTTCCTTCGATGATTTTTGTGAAGAGCACGCCCGCTGAGCGTGAAGTTGGCCAATGTCGTTGTTTGTCATACCCTTTTCCCGTTATATTGTATTTATCTCGGGGAACTAACTAAAATGACAGGAAGAAGGTGTGTTCTAACGTATCTAATGATTGCACGATACATAGACACCAGTGACGTGGCGGCAGTCACTGTTGGATGCGGGTATTTCGATATATTTTTTTAATATTCCTAATAATATTTTTCTACTTGTTATTTAAATGGGATCAAGGTAAATGATATTTTTTTTTCTAATTCAAGTATTTTTCTAAATAATTTTCATCTTTTTACAACTACCCTCAGGCGCAGTGGTATATTATGCGAACTCTTCTCACAGCAGGAGGTTCAGAATTCATTGAACAATGGAAAGCCAAAGATAGCCGTAACTAAAATAAACTTTATTGCTGCAACGGACTTTACCCTACACTCCATCACATGTATTTGGAATGTATTTATACTTTACAATAAGAAAATTTGTTTATACCTTCATGCAAATGGGCTTCACACTTTATATACACAGAATATAGATTATTTGACGCTGCGATTACTGGTAATATTATCAATTAGTTTTGAAGGATAACAAAGTGTTATTGAGGTTATTAATTGAATTACATACAATAATATGTCCAAAACATTTTTTAATATTTTTTTATAGTTTTAGTTGTATATTTTAATTCAAATGTTCGAAGAAAGGATAGTCAAACTATTTACCATAGATACATTCCTCGCTTACAACAGTGTGGCGCTGGTTAAGGTGTTTGCACTACATTATAGTCGTTTTAAGATGAGAATGATTTATCTCGCTACTCCACAAAAACGTAAACTTCGCACACTTCGGAAGGAAATTAAATAAAATTAGTTAATTTTAATTCATCTGTTTATTGTATCGCGATAGAGAGATCATTAGTCACTGTTTACGATTATAACCTGATTACCAGTAATCAAGATCACTGATTCTTTACAAACAATCCAAAGCAACGACTGCCATTTTCTTTATTATCTCTCCATGACAATAAACTTTTAATAACTGCGTGAAGCTCATTGTGCAGTAAATGTATTTAATGTTTCCATTTGAATACAAAATGTCGGTGTATTTTCTATTGCGTCAAATTTATTGTATCGAATGTTGTATTGTTCACTGTTCACTTTATAACGAGTGCCGTGGATCTTTGGGATCTCCGGATTGTCACTTCGTCTGTATATCGCTACATATAATCATTGATGTTGTGTATTATATATTAATTATGGTAAGGGTGAGGTCTATGGTTATAGGTTATAAATTTATGGTGGGTAGGTGTGGAAATTATTGCGTTGAATTAAAGCTTCAATAAAAAGTAACCCTTATTAGAAAATTAATTTAAATAATTATGATAATATTGGTTGCATTAAAATAAACATGATTGTTTTTTAATTACTCGTTCATGCTTAGTCGCTATCTTGAAATGGTAATGAAAAAAAAATATTTACTTACAAAGCAATTTTTAAATTTTTGTTCTAATTGCTTTGCGGGTAGGTGTAATTTCATTGTATTTTTTACTTAGCTGACATTTTACATGTTTTGCTATAATTTTCCGTTTTAGTGTCCGTAAATCTGCCCACCATGGATTCCCTGACGCATCTTTTATGTGCATTTTGTTTTTGTATCGTCGATGTTGGGACCATGTAGAATGGAGTTTATGTACATTTATAAATATATATATATATATACGTTTATGTATGTTTGTCTGTTAATGTTTAATGTAAATAGTTTAGCAGAGATCGAATGCTAGTAGCCGATGTTCGTAGGGTGTAAGTGTAGAGAACTGTTCGATATATATATATTTATATACATACATATATTTTATCTGTTTGTATGAAATGTGGGCATCGTTGAATATCCTGAAGCTTCTGTGTCCAGGTTGTGCGGTGAGCGAAGCACATTTGTTCCTCCATGTACAATTATTGTACCGATCTCTCGCTGTCGGCGGTAACCCATCCTTGGGCACCAGCCCTGCAGGAGAGCCGAATAAGCGGTAGAGCGTTATATAAATCTGGTATTATAGTAATGATTGTGATTATGATCTTTAAGTGGTAAAGTTTGTAATTTTTAGCGGCGGAACAAACAATCGCTACCGGAAGTGGGGGTTGTTCGATGTAAATTTGTAAAGCTGATTCTCTCTTGACATACGGATAGAAGCGGTACACCAGTCAAATCTGTTACTTCCACAGAAGGTCGAATAATCTATTATAACACTTTTTATTGATATTATCATACAATACATTTATAAATGTTTGTATGTACAAATGCATTTTTTATTGTACGACAAATATAATATATCGATCGGATAATTGAGGATTAATTTGAAAAGGATAACATCGATTCGTCAAGTGGGGCCCCTTCGCACGGCACGCGATTTACACGATATACAATAACAATAGTAATATTTATATTTGTATCGAATACGTTCAGCTCAATCGAATCTTTATATGTATTGTATTCATTCGGTACTCTTTACAAATGATATTCGAACACGCTACGGGCGCCGGCCGCAGACAAAATGGCGGCTCGCTTTAATCTATTGTCTGTGAGATGCATTTTAATATTAATAATTTATTTTTACGATGTCTATTTAATGTTTAAGCGCTTTATGTAATATGAAAACCCAAAAAAATATATATCCACTATTTTCTGAATCTTCTTAATGTGAAATTCTGTGTTACGTTTTATATTTGTATAGGGTAAGTGTTGTCGGTGTGTGTGTTTGTGCGCGTGTGAGTGTCAGTGAACATTGTGTTCCCCATTATGTTAAAATGGCGGTCGCAGTCGGCTCCGGAAGTGTACGTCTCGCAAATATTTTATTGTTATACAAAATGATTCCGTTTTTATAAATAAACGTACTGAACCCGGCGGGCGTTTCGCCGCGCCTCTGTGTATTTATTTTATCTCTATATTATTGCAAATAGATTTTATTGAATGCCGACTAACATGGCGATATATAGGGTGGCGCAAAAATAGCCTTATAAAAAGTACCTTATAACACAGGTAATAAGGTACTTTATATAAGGTTATTTTGCGGCACCCTATACACTGCTGCGTCGTCTGGTGACCAGTCACAATAAATTCTCCAATGAAAATGAACATATATATTTAATTGTGTATATATATATATATATATGTCATTTCCTGAGACCCTGCCTGTATACAAATATCCGTTTTTATAAATAAATATAGAAAGTTATTTTGTTCGTTTTAATTTTTAGGAGGAAGGCGTTCATTGAATTGCCGTAGAACGAAACGGGGCCGATCTCGACGTTACTTCGTTCATTATAAGCCGCAGCGTGTATCTAGAATATTAACTATGGAGAAGCCAAAATTACGAAAAATGGTTTGATCTCGGAATTATTTTAATTGTATTGGTGTAATTATACCCACCGTGACATATTTTGAACTTTTAATCTAAAAATTAACTATCGGAACACCTGTGTATGTTCATTACAGCGTAATATACGTTCTAGAGATGCAAAACATTTGTAACTGGTTTCTTTCTTCCGTTGGCTCGCGCCTGCGAGCGCGGTTCAATTGGAAAAAAAAAGATGGTTCAATACCAAACAATATATTAATTCGTATTATACAAATCAAATAGAAACTTTTTAATTCATATCAGTTCAGAAACGAAGACCCCTCGGGTAGATACTAAGACCTGATCGTTTGTCAGCATCAGTACTTTACAAACGATGAGATTAAATTATCGAAACTATTTCCTATACGGCGTGGTCTGTAAAAGCAACTTATGTTTTTCCTCCTCATAGGTTATGTTATATGTTAATACTTTTAATTTTCGGCAAAGTGTTTGTTGTACGATTAAGTTTTTTTAGAAACAAATTTGCCTCATTATAAATCACACGTGTGATACATTTGTTAAATTTGTAATAAATAATACTGTGCGGTGAAATTGTTTGTCATATTCCTAACAATTGTGTTTATGTGAAATATGCTTTGTGGCCGGATTAGTCCGACATGTTAATAGCGTGTGAACTGTGATGTCTGTTGCGTTTGCGTTTTCCTATTGACTTCCTGTATCGAGATTTAGTTATCGCTAACGCACGCATCATGTCTGCAGTGTTAACAATGAATTCTGAACAGTTTGTTGTTTGAATGAATTAAAATATCTGTACAAAAACGTAGAGTAAAAGCTTCTTACTGGCACTTCCTTCTTTCGCCTTTTCAAAATTCGCCGATTAAAAAATGCAACGGAATTCTTATATTCGCGACTAAAATTTCATTATTCGCGATATATATATATACACACATAATAAAAGGATTCCAATAGGTATCCAACCCAATATTGTTTGTAAATGCCGTCAAATGAACTAATAGCAAAAGGATATTCCGTATTCGCGGCATATTTATGTAACGTATGTCGTTGAGTAAAGAGCTTTTACTGTATTGTCGTTCGGTTCGCCGAGTGCGCTCACCGCACGAGGTGTGCTGGGTTTGTCGCAAGAAACATTAAAACTGCGAATTTAATTATAAAATAATTGCAATTTTATTTCAAATACCTAAGTTATAACTAAATTTACATCGATTCGCAACAACGTGCGATGGAAACTATTTACAGTGCGGCGGGGCGCGCTGGGCTGGCAGGGCCGGCTACAGCACCGAGAGCGTTATCCGGCGGTCGTGGATGGAGTCCGCGTTGTAGGCGGCGACGGCGCGCTGCGCGTCGTGCGACGTGCGGAAGGCGACGCGCGCGTCCCCGGTGGGCTGCCCGCGCTCGTTGTACCGCCGGATGATGTCGTCTTGCGTCAGGTCGAAATCCGAGAAGAACGCCAGTATGTCCTCGACAGTCGCGCGGAATGGGACGTTCTCCATAGACACCACGCAGCCAGGCGCGCCGAAGCCCTCCAGCGCTGGGTCCGACTCATCCTCGTGCGTCGGCGCCTCGCGGCCGCCGTTTTCCGCGAACCCGCCACGCCCGCGCCCAAAGCCCCGGCCGCGTCCAAAACCCCGTGCGCCCCGCTCCCCCCAGGGCGCGCGCCCCCTAAATCCTCCGCGCTCGTATCCACCTCGGAAGCTGCCCCGCTCGAATCCGCCGCGTCCTCGGAACGGCCGCGGTGCGTATCCGCCGCGCGGGTGCTCGTAGTACTGCTGCTGTGTGGGTTTACTGAGCAACGCGTCCGGCTGCTTAGGCCCCTCCAGCGCATCCTCGACCACCTTGCGTGAGACCAAGTCAATGGTTACTCGGCACCCGTCCAAGTTGTGGCCGTGTTTCGACGCCGCCTTACGCGCCTCCTGCACGGAACGGAACTCGCAGAAGCAGTCGCCGGAAGGCGTTCCGCTCGAGTCCAACATTAAGTGTATCCTGGCGGGCACCGCTCCCGTATCCGACAGGAAGGTCACTATCGTTCTGTCCGTGGCCTCCCGGGGCAAACTCTTCATGAGAACGCAGTCTAACGGCTGCTCATCCAACTCCGTCGAGAGCACGCGCGGATGCGCCATCGACTGCATTTTGTCGTTGTTGTTCTGGAAAGAGGGGCGGTTGGCCCAGCCGGCCGCGGCGGCGCGCGGATCCATGCCGCCCGCGTTGGGGTAGCCTCCAAACTGTGAGCTGCCGTGGAACGGCGCACTGAAGTTCTGTTGAGGCGCAAAGGGGGCGGCGTTCGGGTAGAACTGCGCGGTCGGGTGCGCCTGCAGCAGCGGCGCGCCGACCGCCCGCGGCGCCGCGTCGCCCTGCTGCCTGCGCTGGCGCGGGTCGCGGGGCGCCGTCGGCTCCTCGACGGCTTCCTTTCTTTTATTAGGCGCTTCCAGAAGCTTATCCGTCTGCGCCAGCTTCTCCTTTTCGTATTCGTCGTCGTTGATCGGCGTTATAGTGGGCTGCCGTCTGCCGAATACGTACAGTTCCTTCCGCTCGAGCGCCAGCCTCGCGTCCTCGGGCTTGGCGAATTGGACGAGCGCGACTTTGGAGCGCGTTACGCGGCAGTCGTTGAGCATTATAGATAGGAGTGAAAAGTCGCTGAAGGCCTTTATGATATCGTACTCCTGGACGAAATGCGGGAGGTCGGTCAGCTTGAGCACGTTGTAGGACGCGGGCTCGTCTTGCTCGGCGATGACCAGCGACGTGTCCTCGTCGTCGTTCTCCTCGCGGTACGGTAGGAACGAGTCCACCGCGGCGTCGTACACATCGTCCTCCAGGTCCTCGACGGTGACGACTGCACCCTTCAGTTCGTTGCTCTTGCGCTGCAGTGCGAGCTGCTTGGAGCGCGGGTCGCAGAACCTGACAAATATGTTGCCGGTGCGTCGGCCCGTGTTGTCATTGATCATTTTGATGCCGTGCTTATCGATCATGAAGGGGAAGAACCGGCGCACGTCGCCGTAGCTCGTGTGGTTCGGGGCGTTCTTGATCGCGACGCAACAGTCCCGCTGTTGGTCTTCGAACCGCGAGACTCGTCCGTCGCGTCGGAATGAAGCCCCGCCGCGGGCCACCGCTGCCCCACCTCTCGGCGCTTGGAATCTTGGAGCTCCGTTTGAGGAATCGCCCTGGAAGGCGTTCGGATTCCTTTTCTTTCCTAGTTCTTGTAATTTGGAAAATGCATCCGCCATCGACGGATCATTAAAACGATTTTGGATGGAGTCCATTTTGTTCGGCGGACCGTTAGGTAGCAGCGGGCTGGGTTGTACCATCTGCATGGGCTGGTTCGTGTTTGCGGAGGAGCCGAAGGGCGGTGCTGGAAGTGGTTCGTTCGCTTCCATGTTCTTCTCCTGCGAGTTGCGCGGGGATTTCCGCTCAGCGCGGCGGTCACGTGCACGCCGTCCTGGTGATCGCTCCCGCGACCGGCTGCGCTCCTTCCGGTCGCGCTTGCGATCGCGCCGCTCCCTGCTGCGGCTGCGGTCGCGCCGCCTCCTCTCCCGCGAGCGCGATCGGTCTCGCCGGTCTCTTTTTCGGTCCTTCCGGTCGCGATCGCGTGATTTCGATCTGGACCGCGTACGGCGCCTGTCCTTCTCTTTGCTCAATTTCCTTTCGTTTTTGTCCTCATTTTCTTCGTCACCATTCGGCGTGTTGCCCGTCGGGCTGATCATGGGCGCTGGTGGTTCGATAACGGCCGGTTGAGGGATTTCATGGGGGTTCCCTATCCCGGGGATGCCGAAGCCTGATAAAGACACTGCACCCAACGCGGCGGAGAACGGGGTGATGACGGGCGGTGCCAGCGCGGGAGGTTGCGGTGGGGTTGCCATGGCGGGCGGTACGGGCACCGGGGTGGGCGCGGGCGCCGGAGTCGCGCCCGACAGTGCCATGATGGGAACACTTTGGCGCGCGGTCTCGATCACCTTGTGCATTTCCGAACGCGAGCTCAGCAGCAGCTTCACCTGTATTTCCTTGATCTTGCCGCAATCTAGCATCATTGCTTGGCGCGCATCTTCATCCGTACTGTAACAAAAAAATCCATAAATCATTATAACTCAGAAGCTTAGCCATGAATCTGCTCAGCTACGAGCGCCACGGACCCGTGCCACCAGCTCGTTGCGTCGCCCCGCGCCCCTCACCCCGCGCCGCCGTAAACAACGTAACGATGTAATTTACTTTCAATGTTTTTATTACAAAATATTGTTTGATGAGTAACAGCACTGTGGAGGGAGACCATGAGGATTTACCGAAGGATAGATAGTATTCAACATGTTGAACACAATTTTTGTCACGTGATGGCTCGTTTGGACCGACAACAGTGCTGCAGCTGGTTGTTCCACCACTAGCTGAACCCCTCCAACGATTGATGCGGTAATATTTAATGTTTATGGTTTTTCCGGCAGTCACTAATCTTAGGCTTTTATTTCGTACGAACACGAGGGTTGGGCTGCAGTTTATTGCTCAGTCATAGTCATTGTGGGTTGGTGGATGTCGATTTCTGGAGGGAAATCTTGGAAAGACACCCTACTTCTGGGGGGAAGTCAGGGTTATGTGAGATTCTCACTCACTAAAACCCTCTCGATGGGCTGCATCAGTACACTCGGAGAGGCTCCAGGTTCTTATGGAACGCACCGCTGCCATTTTACAGTTTCTGTTACACGTCTCTGAGAAGGAACCTAACCCTCTTAGGCACCATGGCTGAACCAAATGCTGTCTCACGCAGGTTCGGTTGTTGAGCGATAAGGGTCCCCACCTTTAAGGCCCACGAAACTCCTAGTCGTCGCCTTCTACGACAGGCGGGGCTTACCTTAGTTCTTTTTTTACTAACCCGAGACTACACAGTTGACGAGCTGGTGCGTCCATTACCATCGCCAGATAGGTGGATGTATACCACACGAGGTGATGAACTTACCTCCCTCGCGTGGAGCTCGCACATAACGTGAATCCAACCAAAAAATAATTTAAGCTTAATTTTTATGGAAATAAATTGTCTGAGGTGTCGTGTGTCCCGTACCGAATACCTGCTGCTGTCAGGGGCCGACATCCCGACCTGACCGTACATAAATATATCAAATGTATGAAAACATCGTTACGTCGAGAGTAATGACGGGTCGTCTCGAACGCAAACTAGACGATCCCCAGCCTCTCGAACAAGCAGGATACCGAAAAGGCTTTAGTACCATAGACCGTAATACACGCGCTGCGGCAAGTTATACGAAAGACCAGAGAATGTATCTTGCCACTATGCTCAGCGTTCGTGGACTATGAAAAAGCCTTCGATTCCGTCGAAACATGGGCTGAGCTGCAGTCGCTCCAGCGGTGCCAAATAGACCACCGTCACGTCGCAGTTTTGAGGTCACTGTAGGAAGACGCCAATACGTCAGTCCGCCTTCAAGAACATGGTGCGAAACCTATACAGTTGCAGCGAGGTGTCAGACAGGGTCATAGAAGATCGTCAAAGCTGTTCACAGCAGCGCTGCGAGATATCTTCAAGCTTTTGGACTGGAAAGGACTTTGCATCAACATAAACGGCGAGTACATGATCCATCTTTGATTTGTGGATGATATCGTAGTCATGGCATAGATCCTGGAGAGCTTGGAAAATGCTCGATGACCTCTGTAGAGCGTTCCGACACGAGGGTCTTAAAATGAGTATGGAGAAGACAATGACTATGCGTAATGCCCGTATTGTACCCGCGCCAATAATGGTCGAAGGCTCTACACTGGAAGTTGTCAACGAACACGTTTACCTGGGACAAACAGTCCAACTTCCAAAAAGAGGTCAATCTACGAATCCAACTCGGATGGGCAGCGTTCGGGAAGCTACGCAGCATCTTTTCGTCTTAGATAGCGCAGTATCTGAAGACAAGTCTTCAACTCGTGCGTGTTGCATGTGTTGATATACGGAACCGAGACGTGGCCCCTTACTGTCGGCCATATAAAAAGGCTGAAATTCACCCAAAGGATCGTGGAGAGGGTGATGCTCGGAGTGTCTCAGTGCGATCGAATCAGAAATTTAGAGATCCGTAGAAAAACTAAGGTCACCGACATAGCCCAAAAGATTGCTAGACTTAAGTGACAGTAAGCAGACCACATTGCTAGAAGGACCGACGGCCGATGGGGCAGTACGGTCCTCGAGTGGCGGCCGCTATTGATGGACGTAGTGTTGGAAGCCCCGCCACAGGGTGCAGGTGCGGGCAGCTCTGTACCGATCGATGTTGGGATCTTTATGTCCAGCGGTGATAGTCTCTCGGCTGATGATGAACATCGCTAAATTAACTCTTATAATTACTTATACATTTTTATGTACTTGTCGATCTGTAAATGGATTCTTAATTAAATTTACCAACGGCGGATGGGTGACCACCACCGGGAATTAGAATGAATCTTTCGTTTCAAGAAATCAATGGTAATCTCATGCTACACGTTATAAATAATTAGCAGTGTTAAAAGTGACGTTCACGAAGAGTAATTCTGGCCGCCTTTTTGGACGCAGCTGTATGCGGCCATGCAGTCTGCTGGGCAGTAACGAGGGCCGGTACATTTCTATTATATATAAAGGAATTATGTAAAGTCAACGCTAGAGCCAATAAGGTTGCCGACAAAGCTCGTATTCAGCAGCTCAGACGGGACAAGGCGTGGTACCTAGCAGAACATGGATTTCCAGCCGTGTAGTGTGATTTAGGATAATCTTTGACCCTGAACGTAACAAACACTGAATGTACTTTTTAAGCGAAAGTACCTCTGGCCCATGGCCCAATAGCGTTCGTGTGCTACGCGCACCCCGCATCACAGGTAAAGCCGTCTCCGGTTTAAAGAGACACTGATGGGACAACTCTACCACCAGATTCAAATAATTTGCAAATTATAACTGAAGTCCCTTAAATACCTTAGAGTGGTACAATCGTGTACAAGTGGTCTAGTAAGACAGTGTACAAACGTATTCAACTAGGATACTTGTTCATGTCAAACTAGATCCGAACGAGGCTTTAAACGAACGTGACGTCAGAGTTGTTTCATAACTTTAACGACAGTTGCGCTGGAAGCTGCTTCGACCCAACGTGCTCTTCTCAATTATTATGACTTTGCATCGAAGATGTGACGCCAGGGATTACCAAGAGATGAGCGTTATGTCGATAGATATTAATGAAAAAAATTGTGGTATCCGTACCGTTAATCTAAGAATTTAGAACAATCCCTCCGTGACCACAATTTGGCTTCATAAAGTATCAAGTTCTACCGAGTTTGAGATCTCGCGTAAAAAGCATATTATCGCAAATGTATTGCTATTAGTTTTGTAATGTACTTCCCTGTGTTTTAAGTTTCTATGATTGTACAAATCCATTTTATCCATTTTAATTCACACTTCATTAAAGACACTTACAACAGACGTGCATCAAAATTACAAAGACATCTGTGTGCGAGCTGGTGCAGGGTACGTTTGCCGTTGCTCCAACAGGCATCACAGGATAACACTGTACTTACCAACTTGCTATGTAATGATTCATCATTATCATCAGCCTATAGACGACCACTGCTAGACAATAGGCCTCCCCCAAATTTCGCTACGCGTATAGAGTTTTATAAAGGAGAATTTGGGCCATCTTCCATCACTCTGGCCCTATGTAGGTTGGTGGGAGATGAAAGGATTACCTAACGCTAGTATATTACAATAAACTCAATGTGTACAGAAATACTGCTAAAAGATCTGTGTTGTCAGAGACCGTCTCGGTACCACCGCAGCTTTTATTGCAGCCGATAAACAGTAGTGTTCAACCATTACTGTATACCGGTCTGAAGGACGATATAGCTAGTAAAATACTGGATTAACGAGACCTAACATCTTATGTCGACAAACGCAATGTTGTGCTGCCTATAACATCCTATCAAGCGCCACTTTATGGGCAGGCGTATCGTGTACCATCAGGTGACGTCTCGCTGATATCGTCGCTTCGTATAATAAAAAAAAATACATTTATTTCAATAGTAACGACTGTAGCTTACGAACAGTTGCGAAGTGCTGAGTAAGTACAATGTAAACGCAGAAGGTATCAGAGAATGTCCAACACAAACGCGACTGCTGCGCACAGCGCTCCGCAGCAAGCTCACTACCGCCCACACCAGACCAAACTGCGCTTACATAGGAAATATGTTATAGAAAATCTTTTCTGTGACCTATTTCCTACATCGTTTTATGTCGCCAGCCACAGCTACAACTGAAGAATTCTGATGTACTCTTGTTAGAGGTTAACTGGTAGCACCGGTAGTTTGTTTGCCGGAGACCGTCTCGGCGGACGTCACTCTGCGTCTGTTCCTGCAGCTCCGCAGTTCCGTGCGGACATTGTCCAATTCCGATTGCAAGTGTTAACAACGTTGCCTTAAATTATATATGTAAATTTATTTAATCTCGGTGTATTTACCAATAATGTATATTATTCTGTATTCTTGAGTCGTTCATATTTTTTAATAATCGCTGTATGTGTACAGTCGACGAATTGATTGGTGGGTATTAGAAGAATGTTGAGCTGCGAGGAGGGCAGCAGTGCGTCAGACACTGCAGCGCACAAATGGTTTGTAATTGTATAATTAAAAGTCGACAAGTGTTCGTTTAACTGAACTTATATGAACTTTTATACATTAGAAAACATCAGTTCGTCTACTGTCATCATCAGCCGACAGACGTCCACTTGCTAGGCATAGGCCTCTCCCAAAGATCTCTACTATATTAAAAGCTATTCTCTCACCTATATTACCATTTTACACAAAATTGATGGAGATGATTGTTATAGATTCAAAATCTCCACTAATGGAGACGGTTATAAATTTAAAATGTGTCCAATTGTTGTGAACATCCGCAAACCTGTCTTTCAGTTTCGCGTTCACTCTCCTCATCTTGCTGCATCTCCATTCATGAACTCTGGCATTGCAGATGGCGATATATCGGTACGCCTTCACGAAATGATCTTAAGTCGTTTTGTTACATGTACAGTTAGCGTCTCCGGACAAGTAAGACAGACTGCAAATGATTTTTTGGTCCACAAATATGGACGTTGCGCTAGTGACTACATCGTACAGTAATTGCATCTATAGCTGTTGTTACTCTTGTAGGTTTTATCGTCTGCTGGATCTTTTATTAACGCAGTGCATTTAAAACTTTAATAAATATTCTTATAACAAAATACTACATTTTAATTATTTTTCTTCAAGTCTAATTCTTTCCCACAAGTGAAAATAGATTAATATGGAAGCTAATAGCAGTAAGTTCACTTGGATTCGGCGCTACGCTTGAGCATGCCCATCATCATTAGCCGATAGACGCCCACTGCTGGACATGTCTCCCCGAAAGATCTCCACATCGATCGGCCCCGCGTCGCTCGCATCCAGCGGGTTCCCGCGATTCCCACCATGCCATTACATGTCCACAGTCAGAAAGCACATACTTTGGGAACTATTGAACTTTATTCTACAGCAACTTAGTTTGTTGCCAGCGCCCGTACTGCGGTGGAGCTCTTCAAAGATTGTTAACATTTAACTTGTTTTGAATTGAAATTATAGTCTCTATCAGAATAATATAAACATATGAGACAGAGATTTTACATGTGAGAACACTTGTAATATTTATTATCACAGCTCGAAAATTAACCATTGGTTTTTTTACATATTAAGCTCGCATCCAGTGGTTTCTCGTGGTTCTCACCGGCGTCGGCCGTCGGCACAACGCGGGGCCGATCGACGTGGAGATCTTTGGGGGACGGTGGTGTCCAGCTGTGGACGTCTATCAGCTCATGATGATATATTAAGCCGAATAATCCTATGTAAATTGTACAATAAAGATATTCCTTTGTTCGCCGATCACGTGAGAACTAGTGAACGTATCAACGCGGGAATAAGAGCATTCAACGCGGTATGATTTGTAGATGGTAATATGCTACTTATTTTTTGAATTTCATAGCTCATTCATCGTTTTATTAACCTTTTCATTTGGTATTATATATGCGGTGGCTATAGTAACGGTTGCTGTCGAAAATCATTTGCCGTTGCTCTCAAGGAACGTTTCAGACAAATTTCATATAACGGCCAGCAAGCGGCCGGGGAACAACTGGTGTATATATATATATATATATATATATATATATATATATATATATATATATATATATAGTTATAACGTCGGAGAAGTTACCCACCTGAAGAAAATCTGTTTGAACTATCAGAACGTTAACACAATAGATGTCTACTTCAAGAACTACTTTCTAGAATCTCAAATTTATCAACATAATTGTAAATACACTTTCCTGTGGATCGACGGATTAGAGATGGACCTCAATAAACCGATTTAGGATCCCAGTTATGTAAAACAGCTGTTGTACGCCGACCGACAGATTCAGCATAGTAGGTCAGGCGATGAATTATTGAGAGGAATCCATAATTTCAACTTCGGACTTTAACATTTCGCGGAGTCGTAAACAAACAAAGCTACTGCCTAATCACCCTAACACTTAAACCGCGGTGTTATCAACAACTCGTGCATTGCCATTTAGTTAGGAGACCTCATTAAAATTGTTGATATTTCTTTTATCTTATTAAGAGACGAGCGCGACGTACACTTGATAGTAAGTTATATGCCACCCCTTAACAACGTGGCGACAGTTAGGATGGTATACACTGCACAACATTGCGCTCGCCGCCTGAGACATACAAGTTGAGTCTCGTTACCTCAGTAATTACACTAGGCACAGCGCCGTTAAACCGGAACCACAGTACTGTTTGTCGGCTGCAATATACGTTATATGCCCTTTTTTTGTTTTATGTGGGGTAAATGCCTTCGCATACCTGCGCTCGCGGCGGCAAAGAAAGGTTATGTCGGACTTGCACCGACTAAAACCCCCACGATTTTTAACACGTGGCGCTCTACGGCGAGGCCACGAGAACTCTTTCGCACACCTCCGCGACCCCGCCGGCGTCGGCTACACCTACATCTCGGGGAGAGAAACCCTTCTTTCCTCCTCTGAAAGGGCACATCGGAACATACATGCTCTCCTCTTGGCCTCTTATTGTCACCTGGGCAATGAAACTCCCCGAATCCGTTACCCAGAGGCCATGGCAGCCAAGAGAGAAAAATCTCCCAACTCACTGCGGCGAATCTGGTCTTGGGCTCCGCCGCCAACAGTTATACGGCCGCGAAGGATAGGGAGAGCGGCGAAACACAATACCGACACACCTCTTCCCCCGCGGCAGCTGCGGTGGTAGCTAGTACCTAGACGGTTTCCGCCTCGGTCTCACCAGTTACTAATTAGAAGACAATTCATAATACAAAAGGATTGTGTTATAAGTTTAACACTGTCTGTCCGTTGCTTGCGAGAGTTCAGACATTAAAAATCTGTTCAACCAAATTAAACTTGTTTAACTCTTCAAGCACCGGTTCTGAATTTAATTATAGAACAAACCTCACCAAAACAACCTACCATGTATTAACATCGACAGATTCAAACTTATGATAAACACGCATGTAACATACGTGGTACGCCGGCTTGGTGACGAGGATAGCAATCGTTGGATGCAGGTGGGTCAGGTTGGTCGTGCCGGTAATCAGTAGAGGACAATGTTCAGCTGTGGACTGAAATATACCGGCACCGCTGGGCATGAATGGCGTATGAGCCATTATAGCGAAAATAACTAATGCAGTCTCACACAGTTTTTCGAGCTCTATCGATTAGTATATATAAAGTTTGAACTCTGGAAAAAAAATTACTAACATGATAAATACTGGTTGTTAGGAGATTTTTCACTTTCGAAAACGAAGGTAGACGATAGTACTAAAAACCTTTGATCATATTATTAGCATTATTTATGCTCCATCATGTTATTACAGCCAAATGAAACGATAGATTCATAAAAGATACTTAACAAAAAACACCAGCAATGAAACACGAAATGAAAAACAGCTGATGTTCGGATCAACGCACGCGCGTGCGCGACGGGAACTCGAGATGTGTTTGGTTTTAATTTGAACCTTATCTCACAGCGGCGCGGAGCATGTAGACTACATTACTACATATACGCCTGCGCGTGCGTTGATCCGAGCGTCAGCTGTTTTTTATTTTGTATTTCATTGCTGGTTTCTTTTTTGTTAAGTATTTTTTATGAGACTATCGTTTCATTTGGCTGTAATAACATGATGGAGCATAAATAATGCTAATAATATGTTTTAAAAATATGATTTTTTTAATCAGGATCGTTTGTTTCTCCGTGCCACCATCAAAGGTGCCATTAGTACTATGCTATCGTCTGTCTTCGTTTTCGGAAGCGGTCTCCAAACACACGATATACTATAACTCTTCTTACAGCGCACGATTGAAATATCTTCATAGAAAGCAATTCATCATGCTCAGCCGATAGTCGTCCACTGCTGGACATAGACCTCCACCAAAGATGCCCACAACGGGTAGGGATTCATACGAGAGGATTCGGGCCATTTTCCACTACGCTGGCCCAATACGGTTTGGTGGGAGCTAGAGCCTCGTTTGTTGATTAGCAGGGTGCCCCACGAGCTGGTGAGGTTAGCTTCTATCCCGTAAGTTGTTGTGCGGGACCCCTTACACTCGAAAGCGATTGGTGTTTAAGAGTGTCCCGAGTCCTTGGTAAATATAACGTGACGAATGGATGACTTACCGAAACAAAAACTATTGAGATTTAGATATATTCAGTTTTCTACGTATACAAACACAATATAATGTTTTTAATCAAAGATAAGTAATTAATGATACATTTACGTGAGATGGTATACTTATGAACATATAGACATTGTCCGACATCGGCGAGTATTATATTTGTGCTCGTTATCTTCGGAGAGATGATCCCTTAAGACATTTCAGTAATTTCACTAGTCTTACCCAGTGTTGACTTTACAGCATGTGGTCTCGTAGTGCCCCGCACATATAATTGTCGGTGACGACACTTACGTGAGATGTCAGTGAAAGGCCTCACGCCTGCGGCTGTTTCGCAAACCCTGCTTATGTAGTGATTTAGTCGCCATTAAGTAATTGCATCGTATAAGTTATACGAGTAACCCGAGTGTACACCAAAACCTAACTTATCATAGTATATTTCACAGTTGCAGCGTCCTTCAAACGTAAACAGTAATATTTCCACAGTACTATTTGGTGACAGAAATAGGCTTCGCGGTTGCACTTACCTTGTCGACTTCCAAGAACGAAGAACAGCAGTCTTTGAAAAAATGAAGTTCCACAGAGCGAAGCCTTTATTCGTTTTCATGGGATTTTAGATGCACGTCTTTGTCTAGAAAGTTTACTAGTTTTAGTACCCTTACAACAAAGATAAATGTTTATCAATCACTGTTTTATATGAAAAAGGAAGTTTGAACCGTTGTCTTGGTAAGGAAAAGCTATATAGTAATCTCTGTAGATCCCATCACGTAGTAATAACACAGAAATATTGTTTAGCTCCTATTTGGAAGGCCCTGTAGCTTGCGAATACAGTAGCGACGACTGCTGCGAGGCGACAAGCGCAATACCGTGCTGAACATCTTACAGGTTATATACAGAACTGAAGTAGTGTGGTACGCATCGGTGGTGTCGACGGAGGCCGCTCGCAATGCACCGACGGTGAACCAAAGGTTTTAATGGGTAGACTGATAACTGGTATCCCACAGATTAAACAAGTATAACATTTTATCCAGTGTTTAAAGTTAATTTGATAGTGATTTCATTCTTTACATATAATACGCGATTCTCTATTCTAAATCTTGATCAACCAAAGTTGTGGATCTCTTTAAGCGATATTACCCATTCTTAGATTCAGATTCTTTTCATCAATCACATCAACTGTTCAAAAACAGCCTTACAGACTATTTATTATATATAAAGCGGGTGCTACTTAGACATGGTCCACTTGTAGGTAGTCCACCATCATTTCCACTTAATTTATAAGTTGATTGCACTCCATTAAATCATTTCAAATAATTTTGTTTGGGAGACTTACATTAACAAGATTTTTTTTTCTACGTAGCGACGAGACGAGACGAGGACAGGACAGAACGTTTACCCGATGGTGACACGCCTGCCCATAACAACGTGGCGCCAGTGGACATGCGCTCGCCATCTTGAGACATAAGATGTTTAGTTTCGTTACCCCAGTACTTTCACTAGCTACAGCGCCCTTTAAACATGAACGCAGTAATGTTTGCTGCAATAGCTCCTGCGGTGGTACCTGGACGGTCTTCGACAGCGGAGATTTGTAAATTAACCAAACAAGGTATATTTTTAGACGAGATAAAATTAAATTCACTGAATTGTCGCTGGTTATTATTCAATGTGCCACAATAGATTTCATAATTATAAAGTACATATCGCAAAATTATAGTTACCAAGTATATTCACATTTAATAAAAATATCGTTCGTCTGCCAGTCCAATAAACAGTAGACAAGTAAACAGTAGACAGTAGACAGTAGACAGTAGAGTAACGCGAAAATAAAATCTAAACACTAAAGACGTGAGAGTTTAGCATTTTGTGCTTTTGCCGGTTTAAAATGAATTTCAGGAAACCCTATTACAAGTGTTCTATTGAGGCACCACAAGGTAGACCCACGATCTGATGAAGGTGAAAACAAACCACTGAATGCAGTCAGTGCAGAGCTGATCGATGTAGAGAACTTCCAAAGGCCTGTGACCAGCAGTGGATGTCTATCGGCTGATGATGAAGAACACTAGTGATTTCACCCGGTATTGCAACACTTTGCGGAGATGAACATATTTTACGACCTACCTCATTTGGTGCTTATATAGGTGCCGCAAAATAACCTTATAAAAAGTGCCTTATTACCTGTGTTATAAGGTTATTTTTGCGCTACCCTATATTATATCCTTTGAGAAAAAGGATACATTGATTTTGTATTGGTATTTTTCTGTTCATATTTTTAGTTGGAAATAATTTCCATTTGGTTCTTTTAGTCTAACCCTACAATATACTCTACGGATGCTTTTTCCATCACTGCAGTGTGCTTGGTCGCTGTCACTAAGTAAATCAGAAGTGCCGAGTACTCTTTAAAATTCTTTTAACCGCACACCATCACCTTACTTTCTCATCAGCAACGCCGTACAGCATTAGCAAATGTTAAGCGCGAAGATCTAAGATTTAACGAAAAGTACTCAGAGTATTGCGTCTAAAATCTCAATAACCATTGCCGAGCGTTCTGCCTGTACTCTTATTTATAATACCTTAAGAAAGCCAGTCCAGACAAATTTTCAGTTTCATCTTAAAAATTGAGGGACAACCTGTCCTATTCACTGAACTTCTTTACAAATATGATGTGTCTGCAAGAAACCTGCCAATGGACCAGTGGCTTTAAATTGTTAGAAGTATCGGTGGTACTTACCATGGGGTGGAATGGACAATAAGCACATTATACCTAAAAACGCTAAGCAGTTGACAAATAAGAAGAGTAATAGTGTGGCGTTAAGGGGTGAGGATCGTAAGAGTGGTTATATATGTGACATGTGGAGGATATCGATATTCAAACCCATAGAAGCGTACGATACTTGTTACCGGAAATGTAGTTCTTAGTAGTAAAGAAATCGTTCGCATTATATTTCATTCCATAGTTTAATTTCATATAGTTTTATTATTTAGTAATTAACGATCTTTTACCGCCAAAAAACAGTCGACCTTCTTTTCTAGAGGTGGACTAGAATAAAATGCCTTTTGTATTAAAGTAGCGCCAAATGCTGCCACAAGCTATTTCTGTATATTAAAACGTTTCAAAATATATTCCTTTCTACAAAACAAGTATCAGGTGTCGGTGTCAACTTTTTATCGCAGATCTGAAGTGTGCTTTTCATTTTGTTGGTTTTTTTCTTGAGCTGGTACATCCCAAAGTACTACAAAGTCTTCCACAGTGCCCATATTTGAAAGTTTAATTGATGTAATTATTTATGAACGTTATTAAGCTGCAGTGATTACACATCACCATCACATATATCCATCTTTCACTAACAGGATACAGGCAAGCCTGTCCGTAACCATGTGGCACTAGTTATGAGACCATAGCTGTGAAGCAGTTACTCCAGTAAATTCATTTGCTGCAATGTCCTTCCATGAGGATGGCTGTAATGATGTTATCAATTTCAGTAGCTTTGGTTGTAACCACAAAGTCACGAAATAACGTCAGAAGTGTTTCCGATGAAAAACTGAATTCGGTATCTATAACTCAAAAAGGCGTTAAGATGTATTTCTGTGATAATTGAATCTCTTTTACGTCCAGATAAATAATTTAATCTGAAAAATTGTGGCTGTCACTCTAGTATCCGATTTAGAAGTTGTTGATAATTTTAATTGTTTTGTGGAGATGAATAAGGAAGGTGTAAAAAAATGTGTAAAAAGTCTATGTAAGCAAGCTCTCACGTGTTTTGTTACAAAGGATGCTTATCTCTAGCAAAGAATTTTGGTTAAATGAATTTCAATCTGTCCGTGTTATAATAAATAGTGTAAGTCGTTTCGATGGAAGTAAATGAAAATTACAAAAACTGACTTCCTCGCGCAACATACACAATAGACTTACTCCCACTGGTTAAGGCAGACCTTGCGGCCTTTTCGCAAGATAACTTCTTACAGTAACTATACAAGTATCAAGATGAAATCCTTACTAAACAATGGTACTCTTACGGTACACAGCCAGCTAATCAGTAACATCTACAATCTGTCGTATCGTATGCATTCGGCAACAACAGTATACATACTTGTTCCTTGCTAAGCTTAGGGTAAGGGACAGCTCACTCTGCAAGTGGGCTCTTAGTAAAGGTTCCTTAGACCACATATTTCTGCACGTCCTCCCTAACTAAGGAGCTACTTCTCTATATGATTTGTGCCTGCGTGTAACCTCGGCCTACTAATGGAAGCTGCTGTTATTCTGTGTTTCATTTATATAGAAATATTCTCACTTCATCAGTTTCAACAAATTAAAATATTATCGTAATCTAACAACGGTGAAGGTTTTATATATTTAATTATTTTTTAATTAAGATGATGCATATCTCACGCATTATCCATAGATTTTATAAAAAAAATATATTGCCTCTCGTGCGACTTAAAAGTTGGCAGAATTATTTTAATACTCTTAAACATGAAGAAAACAAACACTCGTTCTGGAATAATCACGGAGCACCCTTTGCTTTATAAAACAGGCCGGTGTTTTTTTATAGAAGAACAAATAGAGGGAGACAGCGTATATTGTTGTTGTTATTATTGCACAAGCAATTTCTAAATTGTTTCGTTGGCTTGTTTAAATATTTAAAGCGGGACTTTGCTGGATGCGGGCAGCGCAGCATCGATCGGTGCGAACATCTTTCGGGGGAGCAAACGTCTAGCAGATGGTGTCTACCGGCTGGTGAAGATGTACTATGTAAGGTTTTCTTAGAAATAGATATCATTTTTATTTTGAATAAGTAAATAAATTGATAATGCCGATGGTGGCGCGACGCGTTGCTCAATTCGTTTAAACAGTTTTAAACCACATATGGAGTACACAAAGATGGATATATTTTTAATCATAATTCGTAACTAACAGATGAGATTATAATCAAGAACTGACTAAGACTGATGTTGGGATATTCTGCCTATTTATATTCAAAGAAATAAGGAAGGTCACTAAATGTTTAAAAGTATACAGCATCGCGCCTTTTTTATTTGGAAGATATTTACTAACAATATGGAGTAGTATTAAAAGTCCAGGAAAAGGAAGTATAATTGGTCCCACGGTTCATTAAAACGCTTAATCTTGCTAATAATGTATTTCCTATAGTTGTCCGACTGAATGGGAAAATAATATTAAGATTACACACACTTGGGTTGGGTACGAGGAGACCAGACCTCTGGTTGATGATATTCCATGTCGCCGGATGTTCTCTACAAATACCTTTATAGGATGTAAATTGGTCCTCGGCGCCCAGCATTCGACATGGGGCAGGTCTACATCAAGTTACACGAGTGATATGCATTTGGAAAAGTTGCTTTCTGGAATGTGGTCGTTTGTATTTATGTATAGGTCTCTCCGTTATCGTTTGACAGATAAGGCGGTACACTTGAAAGGGATCTTTCAAATGCATTTTAAATAAAATTGTTCATTTTTGTTATTAAAATTATAGGGATAGTTATTAGATAGGATAAAATAGAGGTGACATGATGGTTTCCGCGATCCAGCCATTGCTGAACGCCTTGCAGGTGAGACGATTGCCCGGTTACTTTTAGGATACACAGGACAGGTCCGATGAATTAATTATGCGCTAAGCAAGTGCGATTCTAGAACTTTGCACTACGAATTTATCCTCTCTCTTAAAGCTCAATCTTCATTAAGGAGGATGCGTATGAAGTCAGTTGAAGTGATGACAGCCTCCTGCGATTATCTTAATTTTACTTTACAAATGTAATTACATTGCAGGTTTTTTAAATGGATCCTTATTGATAGTGGTGATCTAATCGTATCAACAAGTTATTCGATACTACAAATTAATTTTTATTAATATACCCTACTAGCATATTTTTCCAACGTTACAAAATGGTGCAGTGATTTTTGTGATATATCAACAATTTTTTTTCTTTCAGACGCATGTTTCATTCAATTTGTTCATTTGATACTTAGTGACAATGAAGATTACATGGTTAAATAAAATCAAGTTTTCTTCGCAATTCTAGAAACGCTCGTGGAATTATTTTGAACTATATTTTATAATTGCACCATGTCTGTGTAAATATTCTCATGTCTAATGTACATAATTCATTAAGTCTCATCATGAATTTAGGTACGAATCATTCTGTCAAATATATTCCTAGAACTTTTTAATTGTTATGATTTTTTCAGTTTTAGTTTTTATTAGAATTAAGAAAATATGCGAAGGCATAAGATTTTGCATTAAAATAGATTAATGAAAATATTTAGGTTTAGGCAGGCAAGTTATAAGCTTTGACATGTGTTACGCGATTACCACAAATAATGATCTTAATAGGCTTACTTCCGAAGTAATGTCCAAATAAACGCGGGCAAGTCTCGCCATATAAAAATATTTGGTTTCTATCGATCAGTGGGTTAGCGATAATCATGCTCGCCCCCACTACTCCACCAGCAGTAAATCTAATTTAAGAAACAATTTAATTTACATATCCTTGAACTGATTTTGTTTATAGTGTGCTTTGGTATTTGGTTATTTTTTAGCGCCTTTCATTATCTTTATCATCACCAGATCACGGCTTCTTTCAACTTCACCTCACTCTCTTTTCCTTGTACCCATGTCCCCTTCCTTCGGTCGCAAACACTAGAGGGGGTTTATAGTCCCTTATGAAAAATATAAATTAAACTGTTAAATATCTATAGTTTTCTTTCGATTACATAACTTAAATTCTTATCTGTTTAGCTATTTGTATAACTGGGTATCAGATTTATAGTGATGTCATGCGATTTACATTTTGTCCTTGGCCAGAATACTGCTATAATCCAAACCTTTTAACCCCGTATTAACACTTTAGCAGATATGCAATAAAATTCATGCGTTTAAAAAATCATTCGCCTTTAAGAAGACAATTTTACTAATTCCTATGTAAACTATTAGTTATGTTTGTACTGTTTTTCTAGCCTAACTCTCAACTCTCTGTACGAACAAGATAACTAATATTTCGAATCTATTTCCACTAACATTTGTTTTAGTATTATACAATATATAAGCCATATAGTTTTTCTAGTCTATGTGGTCAACAATTAAAACTTTATTAATTTACAATCACTTCGCGATGGTGTACGTCACTTTAAGCCTTGTAGGAAGAGATCATTGGGAGAATTTTGATAAACAAATTTTCAGCTTTTCGGAGTAGAATGTTTTTACGCTCAGATAATCTTGTAAAAGAAGTACCATGCACCTAATAGCGAAGAATAGCCTATGCCTTTTATCTACATCACTCTATTACCGAATACTATAAATTATATACCTATTGTTTTAAATAACTTTCATAATATAAAAATAATTAAATAATTCTAAGCCTATATAACAAGTAATACATTGATAAAGTGAAAAATTTTACTTACCAAATTTGAGAATATTTTTTTTGTCAAAGATAAGACCAAAATATGAATACAAATACTTATTCCGACATTGCTAACAATCAGTATTTTGATTGTTACCAAGAGTATGTCCAATTGTAATCAAATTTATTTATCTGTCTTCTATTCTTAAGCTTAAAATATATGTAAATATTTACATCATCATCATCAGCATGCTACGATCCACCACTGGACTACCGCTTATGATTATCTAGAGAACTCCTCCTGTATGCAGCATGATTTTCTTTTTCATTGAATTTACGATTAAATAAACGTAAATGTGAAACTTGAAATATAAACCTTTGGTTTCTTTTTTTTGTTTGATTTGTAGGTTATCATGTTGTTGGGTATAAAGACAGGATGTGTAATATACTCCATTTATTCAAAATCTTGTACCTATTATCAATTTACTTAAATCTACATAGAACTATTTTAGGGGCAGTTATATACTGCTTCATTTATTTATACATTTCAAACAGATATCGTATGTTGAACTAACTGCAGTTTTATTTTGTATGTTATATGTATTTGAGAAGGGTGCATATTATAGCTACCTGAAAGCAATGAATGCATCTCCAAGCTCGCCGCCTACGATGTGTACACCGCCTTCGGGAATGGAGAGGCCCCGAAAGAAATTCCTAATGTCGAGGGCATTGGCTGACCATGGTAAGTTCTGGAGTCTTATGATGACACTCATTTTTCACTGATGAACCTATAAAAATTGAAACATCCTTTCCATTTTTGACTTGAGTAATTTGGCCTATAAAATAATTAATACAAAAACATTTTAAAATTTTAATATTAGAGTTCATAAATTACAAGAGTTGAAAACGAAGATTTAGTGCATAAGTAATTTTTTCTTTATTTATTTAATAATACTCTTAATATACACTAAGGTTAACCTAAAATTTTGGTTTTAGTTTAAATAAATATTAAAATATTAGCATGTCCCATAAGTTTCTACTGCGGCATGTTATGAATAAATCTGACAGGCCCTATTTATATAAACATACAGGCGGCTCATCTTTACACTGTTTATGGCAATAGATTCAGTGGTGCCAGAGCTCCTCCAAAGTATGTTCACGTTCCGTTCACGTTGGTTCCGTCTTATAGTTTTTTCTGCATCGTTCAATATGGAGAGTGAGAAGAAGCATGTTCGGAATGCTATCCTTCATTATTTTAAAAAAGGCAATCGTGCAAAGGACATTGCATACGAGATTTGCATCGTTTACGGGAGTGGTACTATGACAATTGGGTCTGTCCGCAATGGCCGCCCAATAATAACAGATGTGGACCATAGCAAGATTGTGCTCGCTGAAAATCCAAGATATAGTGGATGCCAGTAACATTTCCATGGCAATGGTACATAAGCATTTAATCGAAATGGGATATGCAAATCGATATGAAGTTTGGATTCCATACCTATTAATGGAGCCCGGCATTATAAACCATGTCTCTACATGTGATTTGCTTCTTCAGCGTCACAAAGGGAAACCTTTCTTAAATAGTATTGTAACTGGAAACAAGACTTGAATTTTGTATTAAGATGTGCATCAAAAAGGCACTTGATCTAAACTAAATAGACTTTTAAGTATTGTAAAGAGTGGATTTCATCCCATTAAGATTGTTTTATGCATTTGTTAGAACTAGAAAGGTATACTACAAGCTCCTTCCCCACGGTAAAACGATCAATGCTGACAAAATTGCAAACAGCTTGATCAACTGAAAGTCACCATAGCAGAGAAATGGCTAAAACTTGTGAACCAATAAAAAGTTGTTTTCCATCACAACAAACCAAGACTATATGTTGCATTGATTGTTAGGCAAAAATTATTACAGTTTGACTAGGATGTTTTACCTCATTCTCTGTACTCCCCAAACTTTGCTTCATCTGATAATTAGATATTCCTCAGCTTGAAAATTCTTTCCAATGTAAATTTTTCAAATAACAAAAGCAAAATAAACACATACGTGAATATTTTGCAAGTAAGCTTCAATAATTTTGAAAAAAGTGCTAAAGAAATTGCCCGACACATGGAAAGTTATAGAACAAAACAGTTTATATATACATACACATACACAAGAAATCAACCTGAAACAACAAATATTGTGTATTGATAGGGTATTGATAAAATAAGAGGAGAAACTTATGGGACACCCTAATATATAACCTTAATTACAATTTTAAGGTAAAATCAGAAAATAAATCTTACAGTTAAAATTAGTAATGTTTGAGACCCACAAATAACTAACTTTTAATCAATAAACTGGTGAAAATGGGCAAGACTATAGGCCTGGTGATCTTTAATATGCCTGCTTATAAAATTAGAGAACACAATTTGCAGGACTTGTGACATGGGATAGATGTAAACTTTTATACTCTGATAGATAACTTAGTGACTCCCTCTCTCTCATATTTCATCATGTTTGCACATTAATGTTTTAATGAAGCCTTTTTATTAATTTTTACTCTAAATTTAGTTGGCTTTTTAATGTTTTATACTTTTGTAATATTGTTTCCTAATTTCATGTTGTCTCAAATAAAGATATCTTAATGTACCACTGACTGCCTGAAGTCAGTAATAAAATAGTGAGAAAAAGCCAATTTGGTACTTTTACTATTCACTTTGACACTTCAAGTGATATAAAAATTAATACATATACTTATTGTACATACATTTTATAGTAAACAATATCAGATAAAAGGTTTGCATAGCAATCGTTAACAAGTTACCAAAATAAATCAGACTAATACTTAGTTTTGTTTCATACAATGCCTTGATATATCTGTGAATTTGTAAGTCGGAGATAATAACATTGAACCAATAAAAGGCGTAATTACCGTGTGCGTTTATACCTTTTGTAAAATTTAGCGGTAGTGATTTGTAAACGTGTTCAGTTTTAACAAATAACCCACTTAATGTTAGCACAGAATATAAAACTTTAAGTGATGTTACATGCTGTTGAATTAAAGAAGTAAACAAATAGGCACTTTTACATAAAAGTGTAATTTATACTGCGTTACGTTAAATAGCGCTCCGAAATATAGAACTTTTTACGGACTTACCTATAAAAATACTACGAATTTACTTCAAACACGTAACTAAAAAGAGGAAAACATTACGAAACACTAAAAAACACTAATAGGCCGTGTAAATTCTTACACATACAATTTCAAATCATCAGGTTAACACACCGTGAAAGAGCGGACGAATACACAAAATGGCGCTTAGCGTACCCGCGTTATATTAAGCAGTAGACAAAAATTGCCAAAGACAATTGATAAGCGACTGGGCTACAGTATTTCCTAGTATTTACAGTATTTCATATTATCAACAAATAAAATTCCACTTATTTATAGTTTCGGCTTGTTGATGACTATAACTGAACGTAGGCCATATTTACAACGCCAATTTGCTATCCACAAAGTTAGTACGGAAAATCTTAATTAAGAAAAGCCATATTATGCAAGCAGTTATTTAATGAAATAATTAAAGGAACATGTTAAAAAATCTGTTTATGGCTTACTTGCAAAATTATTTTTTGTAAAAATACGTGTAACTAATTAAAGTAATATTTTTTTTAATTAATTTGAATACAAATTATTAAGAATTTTTACATGTGAAATAACCTCACTTATTTATTTTTTATGACATTTCTGATTTTCCTTATAGTCTGTGAAAAGTATAGTTACACTATAGCATTTGTCACTTCTAAACTTCTGATTCATTCTGTTCTGTTAGATTCTTTAAAAATTGAATAGGATCGTATTTCAAGATAATAGTTGAGTTTACAACTATTCAAATAAATTTTGTAAGTATATAAAATTTTTAAAGAAAATCGAAAAAGATTTATCTTTATAGCGTAACTTTCTGAAAGGCATGTCAATTTTACCACGTAAATATTTCTGTATTTTTAAGCATTAAAATACTTTAAGCTTATTTTCTCAATATATATCATTGAAAGGTTACACCTTTTCATGATATCATAAAGATGGACAAGTGTAAAAAATACGCTGAAATATATAACTGTTCACGTTGCGATTTACTAAGGATTCCCAATATGACAAACCGTTAATAAATATGGTTTGTGCTTCAAAATAATGTTATTTGATCACGTAATACAAATACTGTTATAAGTTGAAGTTATTTTATCAATTTGTCGTACCAATTATTTATATAGAAGACCTTGGAAAATTAACACATACCATTTTAAAATTATTTAAACCACCAAGAGATACATTTATTAGGAACTTTCCATTACATTAATATGGGAAGCCTTTTACATATGTTTACAAATATGCAGACAAAGTTTAAATATTCTATCATACAATAAATCAGATGAATTGCAATAATAGAAAACATGTAAAATTCCAATAAACGTTACAGCTGCTTTAGTGTGTTTAAGATTAATATCATTTTATAATTTAAAAGAGCATGGAACTACTCTAGTTAATAAAGTAAATTATTGATAAAGATTAAATTTTTTTCTAGCACATATTCTTAATTTATATTAATGGTGTACACCAAAAAAAAACTCTTTAAGAGAAAAACTGATGTAGTGCTTAATGTGATTATGTTTATATATACAAAAACAAATAGAAATTTGTTTAATTTTGTTTTTACATCATGAGGTATTTAAATTGATATAATTCTTACACTTGCAAGGTTACTATAGAAATTAATGCCTGTGGGTTGAAAGATATATTAATTCCGTTGGGAGTTAAACTGTTTTATAAATCAAATTTTCAGTTATTCTTATAAAATTAGTTTTGCAAAATTTATTTATTGATTAAATACCATACCAATACAAAAACTAATATACAATACCAAAAACCATATGAATATTATACATATATAAATATAATTAATCATTAACTATCAATGTTTCTCTTTTCCAGGTTGACTGCAGTGCAGTCAGATGTGTAAAATTTAATATTACATTTAAACTATGAAGCTATAAATGTGTTGCTCAATATAAAGTAGTGGCTTAGGTGTATATTCGTTAAATCTATAGTGTAAATATAAATCTAATAAATGTGTGAGAGATATCCGGGGTACCTTTTTGGTGGCACTCCTGTCAGCAGTTGGGACAGGAGTTTCAATCCATTGGAGAATGTGAGTAATACATTTCATTAATTTATTAATTCATTTGTCAATACCATGTGCAACAATACTCATGATCTATAGAGGAATTCTAGGTCTTCCTTGCTAAAATCTGCCTGAATATCACTACCATGTTTATACTAGTACTACCACTAATGAACAAATTTCATTATTGAATTGTTGTTTTTGATAAAATTCTGAAATTAAATATTATTTTTTTATATTCTCCTAATAAGAAGTAAAGTATTATAAATTTATATCAATTATAATAATATATAACCAAAACTAAATAATATATTTTTTTTTATTTACTTTGGGTTATTAGATGAGTTTGTAATACATTTTAATATTTAATATTAGAATAATAAGCCATATCGATTTTGAATGTGATCAAGTTGGGCATGGTTAAGAAGGTTCACTTTTTGTTATTTGTTTCAAAGTGAACTCGCAATTTTTTTTCAATGATTTCTTTAAGTTGTTCTATTGCTTTAGTTTCTTTGTACTTCTTTGAGTGATAATCTTAGATAATTTTGTACTGGTGAAAATATAATTAGGTAAGTTAAATTTATTTTTTACATAAAGCCACTAATATGAGTAAGATGTTCATATTAAGTGATATTTTTTTTTAATCTACCAAACATATAGTTACGGTCTATCATATGGTGCTTGTTCCCTTGAGTCATAAACTGGTAGGTTAACCCAGTAATTTCACTAGCTACAACTCCCTTCAAACAGGAACACAGTAATGTTAGCATGCCACAGTTTGGTGGCAGATACTAGGCGCTGCAGTGGCACCTAGTTAAATAGTCTCCAACAGCAGACACCTACCACCTGTAAACATGACTTGCATGTACCCATGGTATTAGAGAATCTATTATGTAATAAGTTATTAATGTATTCTTCATTTTATTCTATAAGGTGTCCATGCATAAATTATTCTATCTGGGTCATCACTTTGTGTGCTGAGGATTACAATATTGCTCAATGTGAAACAGTACTATGTCTGCTTTTCTGTGTGTACTATGAGCTATTTACATATAATATCTAAGACAAAAAACCATTTCTATTAAGTTATTCGACGTATCGATAATGTTCTATGTGATATAATCCACCATCTTGAATAACTCTTTTTCCCAATCATAGTTGGGAATGTTTAGGTAATAATAACATAATGCTATAATAAAATTTAAATAATCTGCAAAATTGTTTTGTTTGCATTGGCAAATGTTGGTCATTAATTATTATTGGTTCTCAATAGAAGCCATATTAATTCAGAATGTAGTGTTAATAGTCAATATAGAAAGTAACATCAGTAAATTTGAATGATTAATTAAAGTACTAATCATTTTATCTGGTAATGAATTCTATGAATTTTTTATTATAAAGAAAGTACTTAAGTTATTCAGTAAATTTTTATAAAGTACAATTTTAAAAACAGTATTTTATTGAAAAGAGAAAAATTAATACCAAATGTGATTTTCAATTGTTACTTATTGTAAATATGACATTTAACAATAGAACCCATCAAAGTTATCGGTTGCATCTTTAATTCACAAGATTTTCTCTATAAGTTTCATTTTAGTATATATTTACTTTAAGTATACATGATACGATAATTTGATACATAAAATATTTTTTTTATTAAACATCAATTTGATTATTCTAAATGGTTTGGTAGAAATTGATACATAATGCCTGCTGGTAGTTTTGGTGTTAAAAAATTGTTAGGTTTTATATTTTCTGTAGAAGGAAATGAATAAATAAATAGTTTAACACGTGCTGCCAACGAAATAATAAGTTAAAATAAAACATAAGCAATCTGTGTCGGGACTTGACACTGGTGACAGGCGGCGCGCAAAAAGCGCGGGAAAACGCAATTATATATAGAGAGCATGCTAACGACGCACTCGTGATACATTATTAATGAAGTCGGTAAGTAACGCGGTGGTAACTTTGTAAAGCGGTGAGCTCCATTTAAGTTGGAGTTATGCCAGGGGCTGCCGCCGAGTCGCCGTTGGAGGCGTGTCGCGGCTTTAAGTGATTCTTTCGGCTGTTCATACCTCGCGGCTTTGTGCCATTTAAACCTAAGAAATACGTGACCGCTTGTTGGGAAAATCTATATTTAGTTGTTGTTACTACAATAATTCTTTTTATGTCTCCGATCAGTTAGTGTATTTAAGCAAATGCAATTTTATTATAATCATGCATGATAGCTGCATTGTCATACCTTGTACAGCTTTTCCTAATCTTCATTTTAATAAGTAGGTAAATATTCGTCTTAGATTGTAGGTACTTTTTATTGTTTTTATTCGACAAAGCGACGAGGCGAATAAGACGTTAACCCGATGGTAAGTTATACTTGCCCATAACAACGTGGCGCTAGGGAGGATCATGTACACAGCACCACATTGCGCTCGTCGCCTTAAGATATAAGATGTTAAGCATCCTTCTCCAGTAATTACACTAGCTACAGCGCTCTTCAAATCGAGGAGGGAAATCTTCTGAAAAGATTTCCCTTCTCGATAACAACCCCCCAGCTTCGGGGGAAAGATCCTTGTGTTCATGTTATAACCTTTTATGTGGGAAAATCCACTAAAACCCTTCGGTGGTCATCTTTATTGCGCTGCGGAGACCTCGCGATTTCCAGAAAGCATCAGTGCCTCCCGGTAGTACACTTAACACACGTCCCATGGAAGGCTGTGGCTCTCATCGATAATCTCGCTTTAGTACAAGAACTAGACAACATTGTACTTGTCGTTCATCCCGAGCTCGCTTAGTGGACAATGAGGGCCTTCAAAGCCCAGGGAACTCGAAAATCTTTTTAGTTTGCTTCTACGACAGGCAGGGCTTATCCTAGTCCTATTCTTAATAACCTGAAGCTACAAAGTGAACCGGTGATACTTAGCTTTTTTTTATCTAGACAGTCTCCGACAGCAGAGACCTACCACCAGTTAGTTTTGATTCGTCGACTTCATTTTATGAGGGCAGACGGCGATTTATTGTTTGTTTTAATTAATACCGCTTTAAAATTGCGCCAACACGATGAGAACCAACCGGCAAATACGTATAAAAGTAATAAAGGAAAATCATCACTCTTCAGCGAGGCGGAAATGAAAAATCTTATCTGTGGAAACGCTACGTAAAACATAAACAAGTTCAAATGAATACTGAATTAACACGTCGACGGCTCAAAGACTTAGCAGACGTTCTGATGTCATTACTGATGGAACTTTATGGAAGTACTGTGTAGGATTTGTAAGACGTGGATTACGTTGAGATTCCAATCGAACATTGATGATGACGAGATTTTTTGAATAAGTTTAATTAAGGAGATGCCATTTGGCACTCATTGTCGGACCATTTATTCCGCTTTCCATCAGGAGCAAGATTTCTGGGCTTTTTGCCGTCCAGGATCAACCTTGGAAACTCAGAAAAGGATCCTCTTATAAAGGTGAGATCCAGGATTAAATATTACCAATTGAAAAGAATAGCTGAAAATCGGATCAATTTTCTTAATCTGGCGGTCAGATTGAACTTCAATTTGAGGAATTCTTTTCTTCCTGTTGAGGATTTGGTACCAAACAAACATTATGGACAACACTCTTAAGAAAGAGTCTTTTTTTTATTTAACGCTTGCTCATGATTACGTGGCGCTAGTTAAGATGATATACCCTGCACCACATTGCGCTCGTCGCCTTGAGACAAGATGTAGTCTCATTACCCCAGTAATTTCAGTAGCTACAAAGTTCTTCTAGCCCGAACGGAGTAATGTCTGCACAGTACTGTTTGTCGGCTGCAACAGGAGCTGAAGTGCTACCTAGATAACCTAGGCAACAGGCACCTACCACCAGTGACCTATATATATATAGACTATTATTAGATTGGAAGAGGCGATATTCGCGCTTATTTATTGATGGGTTAGATGTGAGGAAGTTCAGTATATGGAAGTACAGGTCACGGTCAAGCTTATCGGCATAGTTTTTTTGGCCGCTTGCCTAAAAGTGTTCAGTGAATTATGTTCGCATAGTGGAAACGTCATCGCTCCGACCCTGAGCGGAAGACGATGTTTATCTTTTGGCGCCATGTGATTAACGGAGCTTTAATGAAAGTATAAGAAGGCATATAATGAGAATACGCGAAGCTTGCACCCTCCATCAGAAAGATGGGGATACAGATGCTCTGGATCTGGAGTACTTGGAGGGAACACTCCAGGTGTAATAGCAACGCAAATATAGATCACCTATACTCTCTTGTACTTCTAGTTTTTGGTTTTAGTGTATCAACATGGAGCACATATCGTGTCTATGGTAACCATAGACACATTATATGAATTGACTAGGAAATATAAAATTTGATCCATAAATTTTATAAACTTGGCCTCCCGTGTTTTCTCTTAATCCTGAAAATCAATTTTTAGGTTATAAATTTAGCAAAGTTTCTAAAAATTGCGGCGTACCAGTTTGAAGACAATAAGATAAAAGATGGCTGAGAATCTTGAAACCATTCAGCGGTATTTTCGAGATATCGCCACTTGTCGTACCGGAGGCAGTTCATCAGTCGGCAAACACTTGGAATTGGATATGAGGAGTTTAAGCTGAGTAGTCATATATAGTATACGAATAGGATGCTACTACTGTTTGCATTATTACGGATCGGAGTAACGGATTCAATATCCGGTTTGAATATTCTCTGGTGGCGGGTCTCTACGGTCGGAGACCGTCTAGGTAGGTACTACCGTAGCTCCTATTACAGACGACAAACAGTACTACGTAAACACTGTGTTCCGGTTTGAAGGACACTGTAGCTAGTGTAATAAATGGGGTAGCAATACTCAGTACCTTAGGTCTCAAGGCGATGAGCACAATATGGTGCAGTGTAGGCCATGCTAACTAGTGCCGTATAGTTATGAGTAAACGTATCACTTACTATCAGGTGAACGTCTCGTTGTATCGATACCAATCGTTTATTAATATTTTTGCATTTAAAGAACTATTGGAGGTTGCAGAAGAGTCGCACCTAATCTAGCTCTCATTGTTGGGATATCCTTGAAGTTCGCGATAAGCCTATTTGTTGGATTACTTTGACTCCTTGTATAAGAACAATCATCATCTTATAGTGATAGGAATGATGATGAGAATATGTCATCTTTCGATTTGGTTAAATATTAACGATACAAAAAAAAAATTACACTCGCTGCAGATCCGCTGCCTTCTGCTAGTATAGTAATAAAGAACTACGCTGCTGTTTGGAACAGTTCTTGAAGCGTTATCCGGCATCTAGTACTATTGTACTCCGAAGAGCCCTGCACAACTTTGGCCGTCTCTAATTAAAAGAAAAGTGTTTTCGATTCTCTTTTTATTTGTCTTCTAAAAGAATATTTCAGGGGTTGCAAAGCTTTTTATACGCGAAAGCTGTTAGGTTTCTGTTGCCATGAACCGTCTAGATAAGTACCACCGCAGCGCAGCGCCCATTGCATCCGGCAGACAGTAGTGTGCAAACATTACTGTATTCCAGTCCAGTTGTAGCTAGTGAAATTATTAAGGTAACGAGACTTCACCTTGTCTCATGTTGATGAGCACAAGTGGCGCTGGGTATATCATACTAACTAGTGCCAGGTTATGGGCGTATCACTTACCATCAGGTGAAGGATTAGCTCTTCTCGTCACTTCGTTAAATAAAAAAGCAGTCTGCGGTAACAGGAATTTACCACCAGTAAATATATATCGTTCAGATCCAAACTCAGATGGTCGCCCTGCTCGTATCGGTGTATTGTCATGTGAAAACACCTTCGCATCGGTGTTCTAACAGAAGCTTCTGTATCAGGGCAGGGTTTGCTGTTGCAAAGCTCTGTCCGGTTCGAGTTGATATAAAAAAAATTGTTATTTGAGAGGAAGTTGCACGCATCGGCGTTAACTGGGTCGGCTAGGAACTGGGTCAGATTAACTCATAATTAAACCGTTAACCCGCTGTCTGTGTCGGATGCGGAAATTATGAAAATGCCGGTTATGTTATATCATTAGTATATTCATTATCCCTTTATTAAACCCCCACTTAGAAAAAGAGTACTTGTTATAGGCTTCATTGGTGATCAGGGTCTCTATTGTCGCAGACTGTCTAGCTACCACCGCAGTGCCTCTTGCAGCTGACAAACAGTACTGTGCAAACATTACTGTGTTCCGGTTTGAATGGCGTGGTAGCCGGCGAAAGTACTGGGGTAACGAGATTTAACTATGTCTACAGGACAATATGATGCAGTGTGTAACATCCTAACTATCGCCACGTCGTCATGAGCGCGTGTACCATTTAACATCAGGTGAAAGTCTCGCTTGTCTCTTAATTTTTATATTTCCAAGCGATAGGACGAGCTGGTCATTCATCTCGTGGTAGATTACTGTGATATTAATGATGTAATGGTACTTCTTACACCACGAACATAATGTGCTGCTGCAAGCGAACGTCCAGCTTGTGTTACTTGTATAAATAATTGTGATGTTTAGGCTAAGCTTAAACTAATTGCATGTGTAAAAATGTATAATATTAATTAGGAAGTATTATCTGCAGCAAATCCAGCAGCAATATAGGGGGCGCATCGGGCCGGGCGCCCGGTGCTGGGGCAGCATGTCCGAGGGCGGCGGGGTGTCGGCCGCCGGCGACACCTGCAAGACTAACCTCATAGTCAACTACCTGCCGCAGACCATGACGGAGAAGGATCTGTACGCGATGTTCATGTCCATCGGATCGATAGAAAGTTGTCGCGTTATGAAGGATTTTAAGGTGAGCCTGCAGCACGGAGAGGTAAAAATATACCTTTTTTTATTTCGGGGGAAATCTTCGAAAGATACCCTGCGTCTAGGAAGAGTCGGAGATTCTTATTTGCCAAAACCTCGGTGGTCTACATAAATGCATTCGGAGAGGCTCCGGGTTCTCTTACAGAACGTATCGATACTTCTCTACATTTTGCATACGCTGTCCCACGCTTATTTCTATTTTTACTAGTCCGTGACTACTGGGCTTCGCAAATGTACCTAGCATAATGTACTGTTCTGGGCCATAAAGCCATAAGTACTAACTAGGGCATGAGTGCCCAACCTTTTATGAGCTCACATTAAAAAAGAACATTCCTCGGTTTATTTTTTTTAATGTGAAACTTTCGTTACCGGAAAAAAATTACAGCACCTGAATAGTAGAAGTAGACTTCTATTTACGCTGTATTTCGGAAGACAGTGTCTTCATTAAAACGACCAGACTTATAGAGACTTGCAGAAAAAATATATATACGCATATAAATCTTCAAAAAGAGGTCAATTTACGAATCCAACTCGGGTGGGCAGCGTTCGGAGAGTCACGCGTTCTTTGGGTGCGCTCTATGTCCAGCAGTGGACGTTTATGGGCTAATGATAATGATATAAATATATATCTTCTGTTGTTGATTACTATTCTAGGGTAGTATGATCAGTATTTTTATGTGAATCACTGGCGCATATTAATTCCCTCTCTCTCTATTTATAAGCGTGCAATAATAAAGCTCCAGCGTCCACCAGAGAACGGTATCCCTCCCCTTGGGAACTTACTAAACGACGAGACGAGCGGGATTTTCTCCTGATGTAAGCGATACGCGTGCCCATAATAACGTGGCGCTGGTTAAGATGTCATACACTTCACCATATTGTGCTCGTCGCCTTGAGACAAAATGTCAAGCTTGCTTACCCCAGTAAATTCACTTCGTATCATCATCATCCGATAGACGTCCACTGCTGGACATAGGCCTCCCTCAAAGATCTCCACATCGATAGATCACGCGTTGCTTGCATCCAGTGGGTTCCCGAGATTCTCACCAGGTCGCCGGTCCACCTTGTGGGAGGCCTCCTAACACTAAGTCTACCGGTAGGTGGGCGCTACTCAAGGACCTTACCGCCCCATCGGCCACTAGTGTGTCGGCTGCAATAGGATGCAGACTGTAGCAACAGAGACCTACCACCAGTGAACTAGAGGAATAATCTAGTAGTAAGGATAGTAATGTCGTCTTTTACAGTCACATGTAAGTTGTGATGAAGGAAAGGTTAGAGCCTTGTTGATGTTGAGTGGCACTGTGGTAACCTAACTGCTGCCTAACGACTTAACCGGAAGGGAAATATTTGCACACTAGTGCTTGGCAGCGGGAATGTTGCCCGTTCATTTTAAGCAGCGGTCTGCGTCGTTGTTTCCAGACTGGTTACAGCTACGGCTTCGGCTTCGTGAACTTCACACGGGAAGAGGACGCGGCGAGGGCTATCGACACCTTCAACGGATATCGGCTCAGGAACAAACGTTTAAAGGTGAGTTTCGCAATGTTTCCTTCGTCATATTATATGGTACCATAAGGGTAGTGAGGAGTGCAAAATTAAGCAGAAATGGGGTTGTTGTAAAACCATCACAAATAATATTTTGCATTCGTGCCACGGTATAAAAAATATATTTAATATTGAATTGCTATCAATTTGTAGCTAAAACCCGTAATTGGTTTTCACGTGTGTAGTGTAGCTATATTTTTTATTCAATGCAGCGACTACACGAGCGAGAGGTTTACCTGATGGTAAGTAATACGCTTGCTAATACCATCGTGTCACTAGTTAGGATTGTATCGTCGCCGTGAGACAAAAGATGTTGAGTCTTTTCCCCCCCAGTATTTACACTACCTACAGCACCCTTCAATCCGGAACACAGTACTGTTCATCGGCTGCAATAGGCGCTATGGTGGTACCTACCAAGACGGGTCTGCGACAACACAGACCTACCACTCGTAACCAGTATTGCCATGCTAAAGGAAAAACACAACGCTCTAGGTGTCGTACGCGCGTCCGTCGGGCGACGATATCAAGGACACGAACCTATACGTTAGCAACCTGCCGCGCGCCATAACCGACGAGCAGCTGGAGACGATCTTCGGAAAGTACGGCCGCATCGTGCAGAAGCACATACTGCGCGACAAGAACAACGGCACGCCGCGGGGCATCGCGTTCGTCAGGTGAGCGTGGGCTGTGGGGAATGAGAACGAGGGGAGGAGTATGAGGAACGAGAAGGAATATCAATGACGAGGACATGGACGTTAGTCAAGAGGGGAGGTGAAGAGGCAATGTCTCAATTTCGACGTGTTTGTCTTGTCGCTAGATAGCGAAGTATTTCATTATCGATAGTCGAAGATCTACGAAAAACTTACTTCTGATTCAAAGGCGACCAATCCATCCTGTTACGGTGGTCCGTGAATGGTGATCGTTTACCATCAAGTGCAATGATTGATCGTTTGTCTTTCACCGATATAACGAAAAAATCAAGTCTAAGTTGAGCTCTGAGCTCCGTAAAACGTTATTGCGGTCCCGACAGGCGCAACGGCAGCTGTACATGGAGATTTACAAAGCGATGAGCGAAATGTGTTGCAATGGAAGCATCTTAAGACATGTCTCTTACCATCAGAAGAACTGCTGTATCTCCAGTTTTTATATTATCATCGTCATCATCATCAGCCGATAGACGTCCACTACTGGACATAGGCCTCCCCCAAAGATCTTCACATATAGTCAGCATGACCCCGCTACCGCTGGGCACTAGGGGCTGTCGTATGTAGGGGTTCATATAGGGGGATTTGGGCCATTTCCCACCACTCTGGCTTAATGTGAGTTGGTGGGAGCCAAAGCCTCGTTTGTTGATTAGCAGGGCGCACCAGGAGCATGTGAGGTTGGCTTGGCCCCTTACAGCCCCTGTTTTTTTACACCTTTGTTTTATTAATAGGATGTTCTAACAATCATTCCAGGTTCGATAAGCGAGAGGAGGCACAGGAGGCGATAGCGGCTCTGAATAATGTCATACCGGAAGGTGGTACCGAACCTCTTAGTGTTAAGGTGGGCTCTTTTTTTTATAAACGGTTTATTCATCTGGAGCTAAGGTGCGGTAAATTTGTAACACTTCTCTTTTGTTATCGTTCCAGGTGGCGGAGGAGCACGGAAAGCAGAAAGCGGCATACTACGCGGGGTACGCGGCGGGATTCCAACAAAACAGAGGTCGGCTGAATAACTTTTTTTTTAAGAAAAAATCACATTATGTTTCGTTTGGGGTTCTTCCTGGGGAGTTACATTCACATATCATTTACATATTTTAGATATAATGGCTTACGGTTAAGTATTTGAAAGTTTAAATCAGGCAATTGACTATTGTCTTGTATCAAAATCTAAGAATCATTGCCTAGTGAAAGCACTAACAGTCTAATGATTAGGAAGACGGCTACCAATGATGAGGTCAAATATTTTAATAAACATTATTTAAATCAGTATTACTTATGCGATCTTCTAGCACAGTTGATCAGCTTATATCCAGAAAGTTTGCAATTTTATTTAAATATACGACACATCGTATTTGGGTTGCAGAGCGTGAATATATGCATAGGTTATATGACAAGGTGACATACATTCGTTACAGGGAATAAACCTCTGTCAAAGAAATTATTGGGCCTTAGTCAGCCATACTGCTCCACACAAGGTTTGTGGATCCATTTGTTTGTAAACCTTGTAAAGCTACTGTTTTGTAGCCACCGTCATAAATGTAAAGTGCAATTATATTTATAATTGTAAATCCACATCCTGTTAATCAGATCCTCAACATGCAACAACTCTTCCCTCTGCATGACGCCATAGAGATGGAATAGTTTAATCAATTCTACATAAAATGAACACTACAAGTTTTTTTTTGGATGCACGTATTTTCCTTTCACGCATCATTTCGTTTCGTGAACCTTCTTCTCGATATCATTGTTGTATTTGATTAGCTCCACCGCTGCCTAACACTGACACAGATTATATTATCCATGGAATTTAAAATTTCTCCCAGATTTTGGCACCAATGTTCCAGTGAGCATTGGTAGTTAGCTGGCATGTTTGTTTCTTACCAATACAATCAAATTTGGGACTCTTCTGGGAAAAGTATCCAATTCTGTTTGCAATGAGACATTTTAATAAAAACACTTCTAGCAAATAAATGAGGTATTCCACGATTTTGCTTAGATGGTTCTAATGAAATAGATACATGAACAGATATAGTGGTTTATTATCTCAATAATTTGTAATAACTTCATTAAACTTCTAGTATGATCGAAATATGTGATTATATGCTTCATTTATCATCATCATCATCATAATGAAAACAGTTTTTGAGTATAACCATTTTTCTCTGACACCACAGACACTATTTTTAACACCATAGACAATATGTTAATTTTCTCGTAGACATACCGTAGACGCTTGTAGCGGTGCTACGTATCCGTTCCAGTCTCGCACTTTGAACGTCTTTAATATGACGAGATGAAACCCTACACGATTTGTATGTCACCTAAACATGCTTGAGCACAAATGTACTTTCTATGAGAGTTGTTTAGTATAATACATGGTGGAAAATATTGAATAAGGAGAGTACTGATCTCCTTTATCTCTAATGAACTTGTGCTGAACCGAAAACGGAAAGCTAAGCGTTATAAACCTCCATTACGAGTTAAAGAAAGAAAAGAATATCACTGATAATAGAATCCTCTATTTTGTAACGGCACCTGGCGTCAATAACCTGCTTGGATAGTCGTCACGTTATTTTATTGCACTATCAACATTTTCGTACGTCTCGCAATGCAAGTGACCTATAGTGGTTATAAGATCCTCATATCACCTTCCTGCATACAAATGAGCACAGAATCAGCTAGAACCGTCATAACATTACATATGACGATCAAAATTTGCTTGCAAAAGCCAATGATCGTCTTCGATCGATAATACCACTATCACTGGATCACTTAATGACTATGTACTTAAATTTGGATTACATCAATTTAAAATAGCAGCCTATGTGATAGAAACATAGAAAGATAGTACGAGACACCTTTTGAATCCTTTGCGAACCGACTCTATAATATCTAGTGGTATTGTTGATCGAAGATTAACGTGCACGAATCTGAGCGTACCATGCGCACACGCACGCCGCCGGGACGCAGCCGGCGCGGTGCCGCAGCGACACCGCAGCGTGGACCAGCTGGACATGCTGCACGGGCGCGAGCACGCGTGCGGGTACGCGGGCGGGTATGCGTGCGGGTACGCGTGCCCGCCCGCGCCCCGCGCGCATCGTCGCGACCTCTGCGGTCAGCCAGCGTACGCCGCCCACCACCGCCCGTTTTGAAAAGGGCTCTACTGCAAGAAGTTCCGCCTGTCCGACACGAGGATATGAGCCGCTCCTTGACTTTTAAGTTTGGTGCAGCGCGGACACTGCGTGTATAGGATTTAAGGCGCTTTTGGTGTTGCGGGAATCGTTTGCATGTCGTGGGGGCCGGGTGAGAGGGGTTTAGGGGAAAACAAGATGCTAGCGTTTCACACAATGAATACTTTTTAGTTTCAAAGCATATGGAAACCTTTATGATTTTTTACACAATGCTACTTGGCTAAGCATTTATAGTTTAGAAAGTTTTCATACAAAATATATTTCTCTATCTGTCAAGTGAATTAATTCGCAGGGGAAGATCTACACAATGCAATATTTTACATGGAAGCGGCTCGGTACTGCATGCATTACACTGATAAATGACTCGAAATCAGTCACTGATCTGCAGGGTATTTGTTTTGTGGGACATTTAAATAAGTTGGGGATAGGCTGGATCAATTTAGAGGTGGTTTAATTTGTTTCGAGCCTTCAAATGTTGATTGACTGGGTGGTAATAGTATCCAAAAAAATCATAGATTTATCTTAAGAATGCTGGTAACAAATAAATTATTGGAATATTGTTTTAGACACATTAAGTACATGTATTATAAAATTCTATTTTCTCATAACTTACCTTTCTGGGGATTCATGGTTTATACATTAATCAAGAGTTGCTGTAGACAAATGAGAAGGTAGAAACACGCAGAAATGTTCATCTGAAAAATTATAGCATTTTACAAAAGAATATTTTTATTGATCACTGGTAACACTGTACATGCAACTCCGTGGAGATCAGCGTGATGGTTACTTACTTCTTTCATAAATTATTAATATAGTACTTATTTTTTTTTTTTGTCAAAATATTAATATAATTATATAAATACAATGGCTGTTGTTTAATGTCTATTCTGGTAACACTTAGTATATACAGAGTATAAATGGATGGAATATTTAGATTTATTTTTTTATCGATATATTCGGATCGGAGTTAAATGTAGGTTACCGCAAGGGGGAGTCCTGCGCGCCTCGAGCTAGCTTCTTGCAGTATTATGTGACTTGTATAATTAAGTTGATACAAAATATTTCACTTGTTAGCGAGAACTTATGTGTTACTTAGTAACATACCGCAACCCCGTCTGCGTTCGCGAAGTTATCAAAATTGGATTACATATTTCGTGGCTTTATTTTGAAGTGATGAGCGGACTGTGGTGCTGTGTAAATATTCTATCTCGAGTTGCATTGTTACGGGCGATCTCGTTATTTACGATCAGGTAAATCTCTTTACTATCTGTCTCGTAGCCTTGTTGTTCGTAGTGCAATGCATTCAAAGTACGATCTGTCAATTTGTACCGACTTCCATTTAAGTTACAAGTTATAACTCGCCAGAACGCAGAGGAGGCTGCGGTTTTAGAATAAAACGGTTGTTATGTATTTATATAAATTAGCGTATGTCAATTAACTTTGTAATTTAATTTTGTTTAAAGTAGCTGTAAACCTAAGTGCGTCTTCGTTTTGATAACTGTAATTGGTAGATTTTGCGGAATTGATTTTTGGTAACATTGTGCCTCATAGAACATTCTCCAACACCAAAAGTGTATGTTTTGTTGTTTCTTCGGCATCAGTAGACCCTGTCCACCATATAACCCTTTGGGCTTTGTCATTGTTATTTATTTAAGAATATTATAAATCTTTGTTTGTGAAATTTTGATAGAAATTTTTTCTTTTGATTGATACAAAAATGTCATAGTTTTGGTAGTTATTTTTTTTTCCACTCTCCTCGTGTTGTATTTTATTAAGTGTTCACAAAAATCATCGAGTAAGGTTTAGACTGAATGATGAGAAGCGAAGTTTTTAATATTGTGACGTGTATATATATGTCTAACTCTTCTAAAATACAAGAATATATTAAAATATTAAGATTTACTCAGTTATGTATGTAATTGCGATTCTTTATTCAAATATACAACATCTGATATTTACTAGAAGATTCTATGTACGTAATACTCTTCGTGTGTCGTAACGCGGGTAGTTTTGGAAGATTTAGTCTTATATTAGTCAAGTCTGAGATTAAATTATTTATTCTATTATAAATATATTTAAGAGGTCGTTAAATTGGAGAGTTCGCTTTGAAGGTTTTCTTTAGGATTATCATAGTACGTTGTGGTGACCGCTGACCACTTGGCTGAGTCTAGCTTCCATCTAAGTAGCGAAAAACAGAGTTCGCTTTGTTTAGGTGCACTGAAATATTTATCATTGGTCGGCACTAAGCTCTAGTGCATGCTCGCAGTACTTACTAAACAAGGCGCAGCTTCACCTTCGTGTGTGTACGCACACATCGAGCCGTTCCCGTATAATAGTACAGTCGACTGCCGACATAGCTAGTGTGATTATTGCTAGTCTATTTTTTCCCTATCTTCGTTGAATTAATGTAACAGTTAATACCTGATTGAATATTGTTTAATAGAAATTAAATGCCTTCCTTACCGGTTTGGAATTATATAAAACGACTCAAATGCATCAATTATTAATTAGTCGACTGTACCACATTATATATAGACTACTTTGCAGTATTTGAGCACTCTAAAATGTAATAAATATTTTTCTAACGACATCATGTGTTAAGTTTACATACTAAGCTCTCGGTTCCTGACCGACGGAGAGCGATCCAGTGGTTCCCAAAGTTTTTCGTCCTAGCGCCACGAAATTACATTTTTTTTATCTTTAATAGTAATCATTAAAAAATACATATCTTAATGTTTATAGCTTTTCCGTAAAATATAGTAAATAAAGCTGTTAATTAGGAATGTCCGGTTCGTTTTTCAAGGAATAATTAAGCGTTATGAGCGGAATATATAAATCAATTATTCTAAATCTACTCTTCTTTATTTTATACCATCAGTGCCATCGGTGCTGCCTGAATGGTTGCAGTTCCCACCAGAGGGAGGTGGAAACCTCTTTGGGAATCACTGGCTTCTAGACACTAGGTTTCCGGACGGTCCCAACCTCTATAATGGCTAAGTTGCATGTTACAAAGTTAGCGTCCATTCCGGGCACTATGTTATTTATGTAATGTTCATTTGGCCCGACTTCCAATTGTTATAAATAAAATATATTTTTATGAGAAACTCAACAGTTGTCATCGGAAAAATTCAATTCTCGTAATAAAATTACAAACAGAAATAATTTACACCTTAAGTGATTAAATGAAAATACCAATACAACTGGCAACATTACAGATTTAAAACAAGTTATTTAGATGTAGTTTTTATTGACAATAAAATATGAAAATGAAAATTCTAATAAATTAAAAATAGATATTTTAAATATATATTATTTGTATATGTAATCTTATCATATTGTTAAAGTTGTTAAACTAGCTTCCCTCAGACTGCGGACTCGTAGCTCCAAATCAAACTACTGCGGGCCTGTCGTTCGGAAGGGTCCTCGTTTTCATTTCGGGGCCAAAGATTGTGGTTTGGAGCTGGGGGTTTTTATGAATCCGCCTGTCTGAGTACAACCCTCACATTGTAAATCCCCGTGTTCCCGTTTAACGCCAAGAGGCCGAGTATTCTGGGCGGAGCACTCTTCAACACTTACCGCCTCATTACTTAACATAACTTTAATTTGTGGTTTAGTGTAAATTGAACAAAATGCTCGTTGACGCTGTTACGGCGTGTTCGTGAAAAATACATTGAACACTACTCACTTTAATTCTATTGGGAGACCAGTTAACTAGTTTTATAATTTAATCATCCGCGTTCGAGAGGTGCTGTATATTTATCGCGTGTATTTGTTTATATTTTTAGTATCAAAAATATCTCGAACTTTTTAAACACAGCAATCTCCTCCTATAACACGGTGGATTGGTTCCGCGTTATTGAAAAACGCCTTGTAGGAGTATTCCCGTATAACGCGTTACGTATAAATTATTCTTGTTTAACTTTTCGGGCTAAAAAGGGTTTAAATCGAATATTCCAAAAAAAGAAAATATTATGAACGAAATATGTACATTTTATTAAAATCAAACTAAATTAAGAACATTTAATATAAAAAACTTACGCATATCAACTAAAAAAAACAGTTAATTGACTACTAATTATAAACTGTACGAATTGTTATAAATTTCACAGTACAGAATTAGAATGTGGGATATCCCCGCGTTATATGGGGGGAATACCCGTTTTATACGGAGGATTTAACTCGCGTAATATGAAAATGCTTTATAAGAGTACCGTGTTATAGGGGATTACTGTATAGTACTTTTTTGTGTGAAACATAATTTAAATTATACTGTGCGTTAGGAAACCGCTTCCGATAACGAAGACAGGCGATAGGACGATGATGATGATGAGACAGAAAAAAAATCTATTTAAAAAAACGTTTTAAAAATATGATTTTTTTTAATCGGGATCGATTGTTTCTCCGTGCCATCATCAAAGGTGTCATTAGTACTATCGTCAGCCTTCATTTCCGGAAGTGGTCTCCTAACACCCAGTATTGCACAGAGTAAATGTTGTACCGTGTAAAAACAATAAGTAGCGGCCCATTGTTGATAACTATATAACTATTAGATAAACATCCCGCATGTTTGTTGTGTTGTGTTAAAGAAGGCAAGTTGATATCTGTAACAGTTGGCAACACCAGCGGTGTATCCGGAATCTTATAGCAACACCGTTTTTTTTTAGGTTAGAACAAAAGAGCGTCTTGACACGGTTCAGATTATTTTCGGTGGGAATTCATAACAAAAAATTAGGTGAGTAGCGATTGATCGAAATAACTGGTACAGAAATATTCTTGATCTATGATTTCTTTAAAAGCCTTGATGCTGGAGTCAGTGTATCTCACATCTGTTATTTTATCTATATTCTATCTAGATCAGTGTTTCCCAATCCTTTTCTAAGCCATGCCCCGCTTTAGCAATTTTCAGTTTCATTTCCCCCTTATAAATTTCAAAACGTGATTATAATTTTTTTTTTAATTAATATAAATGATAAGTTTTATAAGAAATACTGTAAAATTGTAACAATTACAAAGAAAAAATAATATTAAGAATATAATTTAAAACAGAAATTCGAATAAAAAAAACAAGTTATAATTAATTAATTAATTAAATTATAGCGAAGGGGTTAAGTTCTCTCGGTCAATTTTCAAATTGCACCCCTTCAGCTATCAAACTGCCCCACGTTGGGAAACACTGACCTAGACTAAGCTCGGCTTACATTCCCGATTTATTTTTCTTTAGATTTAAGTCGAGTTGCCCTCTCTACGAGTACTTTAGGCCTAGAGTGCCAGATCTAGTCTCCATATATGAAATGTGCCTAAGGAAGAACCCTAAGGGAGTGTACAGTCGGTTCTATGTAAGCTTTAATAACTTCTCGTTTAGAGTAATTAATATATCAACGATTGATCAGCCGGGCTCGGTGTTTCACCGCTCATCGATTACGAAGACCGGTTCATTGTTCTACGGGCGAAGGAAAACCCTACAGACCGGGTTCGGTTTAATTTAAATTCAGGGTTGAGAGCATAATCGGTGAGCAGTGGTGAAGGAAGAGGCCCCAGTTTTAAAAAAAAATTGTGTCCACCTCGCCAGTTGTTTGATCAAACGATGACGTCACTGCACGTGCGCATATATATGTATATATATATTTATACACATATATGCGAATATATATATCAAAGTATATACTATACAGTTATTAAATATGAAAATAATATGTTAAAATTTATATCAATCTGATCCATCTTGATCCCGCCTTCCTTAAAGGATACGGATCCAACAAGTTTCACGATCGTGTTATCTATTTTTATCAATTAGGTAGAGTGTATATATATATATATATATATTATTGGATTTGATTTCAATTAACTGTCAATTTTTTTTCTTGTAACACTAATATTGAAATGGTAAATAGAGATTAGTTTTGAATTGAAAACTAACGTCGGCTAGCAACTAACTGTATTTATTAAATTTTTAAAAATATTTATATGTATATGTATACACGAAATGAAGGTACAACTCAGCTTTATATTCTAAGGACTAACCCTTATATATATATATATATATATATGTATGTATGTACGTTTGTTTTTATTTAGTTATCCACGTGGGGCGGGAGGTGCCTGCGGGCGGACCCCGACACTGCATTGACAAAACAAACTTGCTATCTAATTAACAAATTAATTTGAATGATACTTGTAACATTCCTGTTCCGACATGTTTATGTAATCTATTTTGTGTATATCATGGCAATGAGACCGCTTACTACAGTCTAACGACCAGTTTAGCTGTCTACTTGTATTATACGGTGTAGCACATGAAGGGTGCGCGTTATATATATTTGTGTGGGGCGGGGGTCGGTCGCGCGGCGGCGGCGGCGGCGGCGGGTCCCGATGCGATGCAGTACTGTGTGTCCTCAGTATCACTACTTTATTATAGTAAATGTTATTAGTAAGTAAGCCCGGCGATGTGTTATAAATGTTATATGACCATGTGGTGGATGGATCAGTGCAACTCTGTGTAAGCAGCGACATAATAGTCGACATATGATTTGTTATTCCAGTCTAGGTTTTCTGGCGGAGTAAAAACCTGCCTGGTAGACATCGTTCAATCCGCGATACAGGAAGGAATGTGTCCTGGCTCCTATTGAAAATAAATATTGGCAATATATGTGGTATACGTGGTATATTGGAAGGCCCACACGGTTTGGTGTGTGCAGCTTACACAGCGTTGCCTGCGAGCTGGTGTCGGGTGATTGTACACTGTGCGCAGTCGGAACATGTAAAGGTATTCTTCCAGACCTTGGCCAAATGGTAGTGTAATTAAAGATGAATATTATTGAATATTCGCGTGTTTGATTCGTGAGCTCGTATGCTCGTCTGCTCGCCTGCTTGCCTGCTTGCTGGTGTACTAACGTGTTTTTGTTTCACGCTGGCCGGAAGTCGCGGTAGGTTTGTTTGTATATTACTCCCCGTAATTGGACTATTATTATTATTATACGACGCAACGCTTTGATTTCCTGTTTGTTTGCTTAAAAAGTGCATCCGGCTGTATTAAATACATCAGCCGGTTCAGCAGGTTCAGCAGGTTCAGCCGATTGTACACCATCTATTCTTGTCCAGTTTTTTTTTCGAGATTGTTCTTTATGCAAAGGGTTGTTTTAAATTTTAATTAATTTTTTTTTCACGCTAACGGAATCGACAATGGGTTCGTTATATGTTTTAAACTTCTTTAACATTCTTTGAACAGGAATGATGAGGGTGTTAGAGTGGGGTGGGGAAAGGAAGGGAATTATTCCGAACGCATAACAAATTTCGTTTATTTATAATTTTAATACATTTGTAATATTTGCCTGAGTAAAGTGTCAGTTTAAATTGCAGTAGTATTCCTATTCCGCAGGTGACTTCTCGTGGGGTTACGGGAACTGCGTCGTGCCGGAGCCGTGGGACAGCTTCGCCACGCCGCCGCTAGGTGGCAGCCATCCGAACACGCCCAGGAACGGCTGCAGGACCGGCGCTTGTGCAAACGCAAGGGTTACGTACCCCAACTGTGCACCGAACAAGGGAACACCGAGGCCTCCGAGAGCAGCGCGGAACCTCACCTGGGCGCCGACCTACCCCGACGAGAGGTTCAAGCCGCAGAGGTGTAGGAACAGCACGGCGCCCTATTGGTAGTGATGATAAGTTGTCGTTGTAAATAGCGGTTGTACAGCGGTACCATTACAGAACTAGAAGTAAGGAACGCACGTTCCGTTCTGTGCTGTGCTGATATGTGGCAGTGTGCTGATTAGGACTGTCCTCGTCGTGGGGCATTAGTTTAATTCCGGTCGGAAAATTATGTTTGAAGGTAATTTCGGCAAGTGTCAGCCGTCACGCGGCGTGGCCTGGTTCCTTGCGGAAATGTCGTACCACTGCCGTTCGAATATTTCGCATTGAACTGTCACTGCGCATTGAGGAGTGATATGTGGTACGGTTTTGTCGTTTTAAAAAATCTTACTTCCAAATTAGTTTCATAGTTTTATAACAAATGGACAATCATCATCTGTTGCCGATATCATCATCGTCATCATCGGCCGGAGACGTCCACTGCTGGGCATAGTCCTGTTGCCGATACATCTCGGGGAAATTATCAATCTCTGTAAAGACACGTTGGTAATAATCATGGGAATACGTTGATGAATAATTTGATTTTTGTTGTTTCACTATAAATGAAATAAAGGCACGGATACGGAAGCGGGGCTAAATGTGCCACGCCCGATAATTTGTAGGCGGGTGATGAGGAGCCTCCCATTTTTCGTTCAGTTTCAAACCTCCAACGGCTTCGACGTTGGGGTGGACAGCGTAAGGTTTCTCAGGACGACTGAAAAAAATTTGAAACACTGCGATGCTGTGATGCTGCGCTAAACGGCGTGTAAATAAGATTGTACGAATGTTTTTTTTTTCGCTTTTTTTTAATAATGTCCGCTTTGTGGTCGTGGTGCCGTAGCGGCGGACAGGCGACCTTATTTCATATTGTATTTAAGTTGTTTCCGGATGGTGCCGCCGGCGCGGCCGGCGTCGAACGCTAAGAATAGTTTACGTTTAGTTCTTGTGAGTAAATTTTGTTTGAGGAGCGATTTTAGTTTTTTTTTATATATATGTATGACTGGTCGTGCCACTGCACTCTGTTGCAGACGCGGTTGAATTTTTATAAAGTCCATTTCATCAGGTAGTTGGATATATAAAACTGTCTGGCGTTGAATAAAGAAGGGTGACATGTAACAATATTAGTGTGTGTGATGTGTACAGTTCATATACTTTAGAAAGATGCGAGGAGACGAGCACAGCAACCATCGGTGTCGTGGTGCTCTGAACTCCACAGACGTCACTTCAATGTTTATTTATCTGTAATTATCTAAAAGTCGATGGTACATACATTTTAACGTAGATTGTTTGAACGGTGTAGTTACTAATAAATGCAGCACCACGTGCTGAAGAATAACACGACAAGAGACAACATAAACACGTCACCATCAGAAAACCCAGACATGCCAATTTTAATTGTGATCGCTCTTATGATTTTGGAGTAATTTAGTAAGTAACGTCGAAATTAAACCGATTTTTGAAACATACGTTGTTATTATTGTATCTCATCTAATGAGTATTTGGTGCTTGCTTGGTTCACTTGGTGACATCTTGGTGAATTACTGCTTCCTGATATTGAGAGGAAAATGTTGAGGTTAGTGATGGTAAAGGCGTATTACCCAAGAGTATACTGAAACTTAGTATTTACTAGAGATGACAGCAATAAATATATAACTGGTAAAATTATTTATTAGTAGCGCGTGTTTATTGTATTTACACACAACGAAACCGCATCCCCCCCCCCACCTTCCGGCCATGTTCCTTCAGAGAAATTATAAAAATATCTACACTCTGTATTTATAGTTTTATTTCAATTTACAACTTTATTGAATAATATCGCTTCTGTTCCATGTAACGAGACGGAGAACAAATCTCCGCTTCTGTTATACGCGACAGTTGAAGTCTGGTCTTGACGTAGCCGAATCAGGTCATGTTTATGGAATCGTAGGAATATACAGTTTGACTCCACTTGAATATGATGCGGTGTGAGCGGCGGTGAAGCTGATACAATTACCGCGGTAACGAGCGAACAAAAGTTTTATCGTCACAATTCTCGAAGTATTTCTTTAATAATAACGTTTCAAAAGCTTTTGTACATATACTTTCGGTGATATTATTCTGCATCAATATTCAATCGTAAAAAAAATAAGTTTTTCCAGATATCAGATAGCAGTCAAGTTTACTAGTTACCAGTAGTTATTAGCCTCACACATACCCTTGTATATCAAAGTACGATTTATAATTCCAAAAGTATCTAAAACAAAATGTTTTAATAAAGCTTAAATATAATTATTTTTTTTTAATAAAAACAATTGAAAATTAATTTTTAAAGTATTTAAAATTTTTTTAACACGTAGATAGCTCACGATACCTGTGAAATGGCCAATGCTGCTTATACACGAACTGTTTGCTCAAAAATTAAAAAAAAATGTATAAGAGATGACGTATTATAATACTTTGGTAACTTCCGTGTACCACTTTAACATTTGATCGAAAGATCAGTTCATGTAAGTCAACCTTCCTAAAAACTAATCTGCGTGATGTCGGTAAAATTATGTTTACAGTGGTCAATCATCATCATCAGCTGATTTAGGTCCACTGCTGGACTTAGGCCTCCCCCAAAGATCTTGTTAGAGTTCATTGAGGGGAATTGGGTCATTTGCCACTACGATGACCCAGTGCGGGTTGGTGGGCGGTCAGAGCCTCGTCTATTATTCAGTAGCGTGCACCGCGTGCAGGTGCGGTTGACTTGGGCTCCGTAAGATGGCCAGAAAACCTTACAGGTTAATACTATATATTTAATCAAATCGTATGCAGTGTAACTAGTTCAAGTGTTTTATGTCGCAAATGCCAACTTGCTATCGCTTTTAATATTAAAATTTACAGGTAGTAGGTCTCTGTTGCCAGACCGTCTTAGTGGATACCATCGCAGCTCCTACTTCGACCGCCAAACAAGAGTGTGATAACGATACAATGTTCCGGTATGAAGGACGTTGTAGCTAGTGAAATTATTGGTGTAACGAGATATAACATTCTATGTCTCAAGTCGACGACCACAAAGTGGTGCGGTGTATATTATCATAACTAGCGCCACGTTGTTACGGGCAGGCGTATCACTGACCATCAGGTGAACACCACGTTCGTGTCGTTCATTCATTGAATAAAAAAAATTGTTCCTTCTGCAGTACGAGATACTACGCTTTTCGGTATACTTGTTAAAGCACACAGTCTGGCTCAAAATAAGGTTAGGTCGATGTGTATTCACCGGATTCTCAAGCTTAGTGAGGATCAAATCCATGCCCTGGCAAGACGTAGTGCATGCGACCGCCTGACAAACTATGGGGTGTCCTGTGGCAGATTTAGGATGGCACGGCTTCACCTTTAAAATATTTATTATCCGAGAACAACGAAATTTTTCGAAAATTATTTATAACTTACTTAAATAGAATAATATCAGCTATATATATATATATTCAAGGAAGCGAGGAGACGAGCAATTAGTTCACCTGATTGTAAGTGATACGCCTACTCCTAACACCATGGCGATAGTTATGATGCATCACATTGTGCTCGTCGCCATGAGACATAAGACGGTATGTCTTACCCCAGTAATTTCACTAGCTGCAGTTCAAACTGGAACACAGTACTGTTTGTCGGCTGCAATAGGAGCTGTGGTGGTACCTAGACGGTCTCCGGCAACAGATCTACCACCAGTATCCACCGGTATAGTATGTATATATTGAGAACGTCATAGGAGCAATGTGTCTCAACGACACTACATCATCTTGAGAAGCGTCCTGAAGTTTGACCGTTCTCCGCTCCCTTACATGGTGCACGGATGCGAAAAAACATAAAATTTATTAATTAATTTTATTCATGGCATATTAAAATTAAACTTATTAGCTTAATAATTATTAATGTTTTGACGTATCCAAGGCAAGAACTTGGCCAAGTCCGTGAACACTACGTAGTGCGAGGGATCGCATCTGTATTCGTTTTGCCGGGCTACGGACAAGGAGACCAGCCCGCGCAGGTACCAGGAGTCGTTCATCTCGAAGACCATACCACCGCCGCTGTCACCGTTGCACACTGAAGTGCCTGTAAAATGTAACCAGTTAATTAAAAAAAGGCAGTTGATCGTCGTTCTGTCAATTGGTAAAGGATAACACTATGACGCTAACTAGGATGTTTACATAGACCTGGATTGTAGGTGCTAACTGCTTTCGAGGAGAATTTTTTTTATTCAAGGAAGCGACGAGATGGGCGGGATGGTCACGTGATGGTAGTGATGTACATGTTCATATCAACCCGGCGCTAGTTAGAATGATATACACTGCGCGCCACATTAACTTCGTCGCCTTGAGACTTAAGATATTGAGACTCGTTACCCAAGTAATTTACGGAACACAGTAATGTTTGCAAAGTACTGTTTGTCGTGTGCAATGGACACTGTGGTGGTACCTACCTAGACGGTCTCCATCAACAGAGACCTGTCACTAGTAAGATGGCGATAATGATGTTTTATGTCAGCGTAATATATTCACTGCCAACATTATCCATTAAATATGAACGCTGTATTTGCACACTACTGTAAAACAAGCTGAATATTAATTTTAGTTAAGGTCAAGTGTAGTATTATTAAGTACAGTTAGCTTCAGGCTGTTCAAGTGCTGCACGCTGCAATCAAATCAATGCGTTTGATATTTTATTTTAGTGTATGCGGGGATTTAGGTTTGTTGTACTGTTATGTTTAAACAATACAACATAATTGTTAATGTTAGATTATTATTTAGTTTAAGACTCGAATTCAAATACTTTTTTTGTTAATCATACCGGAAATGTGTACCTATGTAAGTTAGCTTCCTGAAATACAAGCATTGCTTAAAAATCCAAGTAATATCGGCTATCTTAAATTTTTAATACAATGTTGTTGTTGAATGTTTTAATGAATATATAAAAGATATAATTATTGTACCAATTCAGTGGTTAAAAATAATGTATGAATATTTGATTTTATTTAACATTTTAATTTGTAATATTAAGAGTGAGATTTAATTATTTACCAAACTATATCATAGACAATATTTTTTTATCTACAAGTGCAGATTTTAAATATTATGGCAACACAAAGTATTTATTATTACAATGAACTTGTATTAAATTAGGTAATAAAAATCTTTTATAATCGTTTTTTAAAAATAAATTAGGAAGCTTCAGTTAATTTTGTTAGATTTTGCATAATTTCTGTGCAATGACCTACTTTTTCTTATTCCGGTTCTTTTATTGAGGGATCCTGAAATGAATTAAGCGTTTATTTATATAAGCATCTGGAATGAAATCGTGGAGAATTTTCTTTACTTTTGTGGATATGAACAAGAAGGAAGACGTTGATGCAAAGATTTATTAAAAGTGATCGTATTTTTTTAGCATTTTAAGAAGTTGTTCTGAAAGTCAGTTGCAAGCTATGAAATAATGTTTTATAAGAAATGCTACGATATAATCTTAATAATTGTCAATATACAGTTATTAAGAACTAAGAAATGGCTGACAGAGTACTGGGACCGATGATAAAAATACACCAGTGACTATTAAAGGTAATGTTGTATGGAATTAAATGTAATGTAATGATGGCATATTTCGTTACTATTCCTGGGTTAAGGCGTATATGTTTGAACAAAAGATTACAGAAATTAAAACATTTCCTTTTTTTGTTATAGGGGGGGGAGAGCGAAATCTGGAAAGATACCCTGCTTCTCGGGAAAGACATGGAATTTATTGACCACTACACCAAGGGGTGTAAGGGGCCCCGCACAATAACTCAGGACCCAAGCCAGCCTCATCTGCTCGTGGAACACCCTGCTAATCGACAAACAATGCTCTGGCTCCCACTAACCCGCATTGGGCCAGCGTGGTGGGTAATAGCCCAAATGCTCTAAATAAATCCCTACAAACGTCGGCTTCTAGTGCCTCGTGGTACCGGAGGCCATGCTTACTGTAGAACTTTGAGGGAAGCCCGTGTCCAGCTGTGGACGTCTAAGCATTGACGATGAAAACCTTCGGTGATCACTTTTAGTGCGTTGTGGAAGGACCTGGAATCTCCTAAGGTCCCTACAGATGCCTCTCGGCACAACACCCTCGCTTTGGTACGACAAGAACTTAACCACCTCGTACTTGTCGTTCTCCTGGGCTCGATTAGTGGACAATGAGGGCCCCCATCTTCAAAGCCCACGAACCCGAAAACCGCTTTAGTCACCTTCTGCGACAGGCAGGGTTTATCTTACTCCTATTCTTAATAGTCTGAAACTACAGAGCAAAGAGAAATTAAGACCTACCATCTCTGTAGCCCGCGCAATATGTATACTGCGATGTGAACCTTGCGAAGAATTCGCTGAATGACCTGATACAGGTTTCCTGATCAACTACCGGCATCTCAACCAGCGCTAGCTCTTCTGTAGCCACGCCCGTCTCGTCAAAGCCCCAGCCGACCACCTGCAATAACAATTGTATTAAAATTTCCCCAACCCTGCAATCATTCAGCTTGTATTTCAACTCTGCGTGGATTTCCAATGAATACATTATCGATTTTCATTATTTTTAAAGGGCATAGATATTAAGATACTGCAGCGTCATCTCCTTAAAAGTGTGAACATTATTGTAGTAAAGTACAAAGAATTTGTATGATGTAATAAAATTACTATAAATTATTCGTTTAATCTATTAAGAAAATAAAAACAAATATGCCCTTCCGTAGATAACAGAACAATGCTATTAATAGTTTTTATAAAGTAATATTTTTTGTAGAGTAAAACGGAACGCAATATCAGCTGTTCAATTGACGTGGTATTATTGGGAGCAGAAAGACTGAAATTTTTGCTTAATTCGCTGAGCAAACAGCGAGCCACTCCGGTCGAGCGCAAAGTAAACGCCGGCGCCCGCAGCATTCACTCGGCCAATTAATTAAGCCTCTAATTGACAGCTCACAAGTTCCCGCCAATATTTTTGCAAATGGCCGACTTGCTTTTCTAATACCTCCACTGCACCACATTATGTTGATTCTGCGAACCGGATGGTTTGCGTTTTATAAAATCTCTTAGAAAGTTCTACGCGAAACTTGGAAAAAAGTATTTGTATGGAAAAACGCTGGAAAATTCTGTACAAATAAATAAGATTGCATATACTTATATGATAACTTCCACAGCACTCGATTACTGACAGTTAAATTTAACGTGTGTTAGCATTTAATTTAAGTTATCGCTGTTGCCTTTGTAAAAAATTGACACAACCAATATATCTCCAACATATATATATATATATATATATATATATATATATATATAGTCCTTACATATGAAATTAGCGTTTTGTCGTACTGACCACTTTGATCTGAAATATCTCCTCTTCGGTTAAAAATTCCAAATTCAAATTTGTGAATTCATTTAGCTGCTGCATTTGAGTTTTGAAAACAGTCATTCATTTGTTTTATCCCTCATTATTCTTTTTCTGGGGTCGCTTATTGCCGCACAATGGAAAACATGAAATATCGGTATATTTACGAGTACGAGCTCTACCGTGGCACCAGTACCAGTGCTGCAGGAACAGCTCGAAGAATTAATGATGTGTACGGCGCTGGTGTCGCAAAAGAAAGCACAGTACGTTTTTGGTTTCAACGTTTTCGTTCTGGAAATTTCGACCTTCAGAACCAAGCCCGTGGACGGCCGGAGACCAAAGTGCAAAATAAAAAATTAAAGGCTATTGTGGAAGCGGATCCATCACAAAGCACTTCAGAGATAGCTGCAGGCTTCGGGGTAAGTGACAAAACTGTATTAATCCACTTGAAGCAAATCGGGAAAGTAAAAAAACTTGAACGATGGGTACCTCATGAGTTGAGTGAATGGAACTTACGAACACGCGTCGACTGCTGCTGCTGTGTCACTTTGCTCAGCTGACACAATGATGAAGGGATTTTAAATCGAATCATTACTTGTGATGAAAAATGGATACTGAATACTGAAACGAAAGCGCTCGTCGCAATGGCTGAACCCTGGAGACCCAGCCAAATCCTGCCCTAAACGAAAATTCACTCAGAAAAAGTTACTTGTGGGTGTTTGGTGGACTAGCGCCGGTGTCGGTCACTGCAGCTTCCTAAAATCTGGCCAAACGATAACGGCAGATATCTATTGTCAGCAACAGCAGACCATGAAGGAAGAACTAGCTGCTAAACAACCGAGATTGGTAAATCGCTCTAGGCCAGTCTTGCTTCACGACAACGCAAAACTACACTGCACAACAGATAACCACTAAGTTGGATGAGCTACAACTGGAATGTCTGGTACGTTCATCGTAGTCTCCGGACCTTGCCCCAACAGATTACCTTTTTTTCCGGAATTTGGACAACTTCTTACAAGGAAAAAAATTCAATTCCGTCGCGTCAGTCCAAACCGCCATCAAATAGTTTATTGATTCTCGCCCCCCATGGTTCTTTAAGTAAAGGTATCAGTGAACTACCTATGAGATGCTAAAAGTGCATTGATAACAACGCGGTGCATACTTTGATTAATTAAATATATTTTACAACAAAATTGACTTTATATTCCCCCCGCACAAAACGTCAGCTTCATATGTAAGGATCTAATATATATAGTACATGTTGGAAATATCCAGTTATTCATCAACTTATCACGAGATTACGGAACCTATTTGACGTAAACACTAAAAATTTGGTAAAGACATTGCTTGTGCGATTTTAAGGTCAGCTAAGAATGGGTTTTACAGAATTTGTCCCTCAAAGGAAGTTGAGTGGGTGTTACGTCCAGCAATGCGGCAGGGAACAGTTGATTTGTATATATTTTTTATTTTATATACTTACAGATCCCTTTTTTCCAACAACATTATTGAGTTCCACTTGATCATCGGGCCAGAGGCAGATCGGTCGAACGTACTCCGAGTACTGCACGGGCTCTAACAGTGTCAGGATAGCCATGTCGTGGCTGAACGAGGACGCGTTATACTGCGGGTGAACGGTGATTTGGTCCACCTGGAAATCGTAAAGAAAATGCTAATAAGCTCAGCGGCTAAAGCTTGCTAAGGAATATATACGTATGGGAAATTAAATTTCCCAGCAATTACATAAGTAATCCTTTTGTACATACATGTAAACCTTATGACAATAACCTTAGTTATGTTGATCCATCTCCTCACACGTTTGTACCCTTTAAGAACAAAGGATCGTTTAATTAAACTCAATATTTAGATAACTACGCTTATAAACAAATATAAGATCTAATTGTAGACACCTCGTTGGTTAGCTTAGGTATCCCATAAATAAATAAACTGCAGGGTGTTGCTGAGCCATAGACATTATTGAATTTTTCAAAGCACAACTTTCCATGTCTTATAGTAGAATGTTTTCGACTCACGTATCGTATTTGCACGCCGCGGACGGAGGTCCTCAAGTTATGTTTCCCAAGGTACACCGTGAGGGTGTTCTTGTTCACCACCCGGTTGGACTTCTGGCGGGTGACGCAGTGCGCCGCCGTGATGATGTGCAAGTGGGTGAGCAGCGTACCGCCGCAGATGTATTTGCTGTCGACTGTCTGTTCCGAGTCATATCAAAACATTAAAATATTTAAGTACAAAAGTCAAATGTTAGAGCACCGTAGCTAAAAGTAAAATTTAAGGTTTCCGTACCCTTACCTGGGCCTGGTAAAGCGCTATCTGCCACGGCCACTGGCCCTCCAGCGTGGGCTTGCCGTTCACAACGAGCGGGTTGGGTTTATTCATCAGCACCTTGCCGCACTGCCTCTGGGGTACGAAAAGGCTTAATTTGAATGTGCCGTAAACTTCGGTCCTGCATCTCCTAAGCAAACCGCATCTTGACCTCCACTTTGAGACCTAGTTATATGTGCGACGGAAATTCAAGGTATATGGCCTACAAACCAACAGTCAAAGCATTACGTCTGTTGTTTAACAATTACGTTGCGGGGAAACATAAATAATGATCTCATGGTCGTGCTATTACTGTGAAACGGATAATAAAATAATACATATATATATATATATAATGAACATATCTGTGGTTTAAGTGAGTATATTTGTCTTATTACTATCAGACTACTAATTAATGTGACGATTTATGCGTGTGTGATCAGGTAAATGAATACAAAAAACAAGCTCACAGTAACCCACTCAGATTTATAGATGATGTATTCGACACACCTCTTTTTAGTGCATGGTTAAAAAGCAATAGTCTTTCGTTGGTGAGGTGAACAGCAGCCGGAGTTCGAACTTCAGATGCACATCAACTCTCCGTCGCTCGCAGCCAGTACTGACGCAGCTTGTTCTCGGAATTGGAACCGGATTCAATTATAAATTCTCGCACCAGCCCCAGCCGGCGGGGATTTACCGCTTCGGGTTTTTGTACGCGCCTGTTTTGTTATTTAATATGCGGGTTACCGGAAATAAATGATGCTCCATTCCTCAACGTCGGCGCTGCGCTCGCTTCCGTAATTGACAACATTAGCTTAACACTGCGGCGCTCCATGATTTCTTATATCCATGCTCATATTAAACATTTACTGGTGGTAGGTCGCTGCTGCTGGAGCCCGTCTAGGTATCACTGCAGCTCCTATTGCAGCCGACAAACAGTATTGTGCGAACGTTACTGTGATCCGGTTTGAAAGAAACCGTTGCTAGTGGAATTACATCTTATATCTCAAAGCGACGAGGGTAATGTGGTGTTATGAATAGCATCCTATCTAGCGTCACGATGCTATAGGCAGGTTTATCACTCACCATCAGGTGACCGTCCCACTCGTTTTGTCGCTCCGTAGTATAGAAAACTAAATTTGACAGATTTTATCGAACCGAAGCACTGTATGCACCACGCTACTCTAATGTGGCTGAAGTCAAAGCTGTTCTGAGAACGTATAGGACTCCTCACAATGTTTTAATTTTTTATAATATTCATGGGAACAGCTCCAAGGTTGCATCGAAAAACTATCATGAACAGGCTGCGCAGAACGTTTCGCGAGCGTCATACAAACACGTCGAGTTGCGAACTGCATCCAAAGCAATACATTCACGTACAAATATCCATCCAGAGAATATAAAAAAAACTTCTGGAAATAAACGTCATGACCGTATTAAATAATATTTCTGTCGTCTAACTGGTTTTGTTTAACGAATCATATTCAATCTTTTTTTTAACGAAATAAAAAGCACTCACAAGGTCGAGGTCACCTTGTCGGTTGAGAAAAGTCATAAATTAAACTTTAATAACTTATTAACAATTGTTTTAACAATAAATTGTGTACCGCTAATTAACTTATGTTTCCAAACATAATGGTTTTGATGCAAAGCCAGTGGAAGCAGCATAATTAAATACGTTCCGTTATGGCGGTGACAGCTCGGATTGTGAATATAATGAAACCATACTTAAACGAGCCGAAGAGGCGGAATTTACATTCCTTGACCTTGAGCTTTCGGAGAGAAAAATTGTCGGACGACCATGTCCCGACAAAAGTAATTTTCGTTTAAATTTCTAACCTTTTGGTAGCGTTGGTTGTTGTTGTTACTTCCGTAGTTATTCCCGCTTCCGCTGTCGGTTTTGCTGGGCACTATGATGGTCTGCAGACCACCAGTGAAGTAGTCACTGCGATCCGGATTCCTATGAACAAAATATTTAATATCCATTAAAAACTCAAAGCTCATCCATTATCCAAGTGATACTTACCTAATTTACAAGATATAACGTTCCTTCCCACAGAGAGTTTTTTTGTAACTTGGACGAGAAATGAACAAGGATTTTTATGGTGGTGATGGTAATGCACTAATGTCTCTAACGGCAAGATAAATATCCATTCCAACGTGAACTGCTACGGCGTTCTTAAGATCGGAATGTAATAATGTTGGGACACTACTACTTGATGGTAGTAAATGATGCAGTGATGAGGCCAATCTTGAAGGAAGCCACCTTTTGAAGGATCTGATACCAGTTATACCGCTGAGAGAATTTGCTAATCTCATTGCTTCCTTAAAGAAGACGGTTCCATTAGCTAATGGAGTGATACTATAATTCTTTAGCGCAGAATCTGTTGAAGAATAATTTGGGTAACTTGTTCAGGAAACTCAAACCTTGAGAAGTTAATAACTTGACAGTTCGTTGGTGTTTCTTTTATTTGAATGACTGCAGTGTTTAGTAGCGGATCCACCATTACGTCAATTTTGTGTTATAGAAAAGAGTTATGGATCAGAGCTCCGAGTGCAATGTAAGAATGAAGCTAAGCTAGACTATTTCATCTAAAATGGATACTAACAATAAAATGTTGCATCAAAGTGGTGCATGCACGGCTTACGGGTACACGGCATGCACAAGCGTAATCAAATCGATTCTACTTACCCCACAGTATCAAAGTCATCAACATCGGCGCTTTCTGTTGTGGTGGTGGTGGAATAGGAAACGGTGGTGTGACCGTACTGGTTTCTGGGCCTGTTGGCGGATGGTGGCTGCCCGTCGCCGCTGTTCGGGGGCGAGATGTTAGACTACATGAGATTGTTAATAAATATCTGGCGAAGAGATCAGGCAGAGTAAAATAGAAGTAGAAGTAGAAGGAGATGTTACGTGCAGCTCGCACTGTGCCATGCAGAGGTGTCTTTGAAAATGAGTTGTTTATTCATGAACGCAGAGATCTTACTTGTACAGCACGTATAATAGAAAATAACCTGTCAGTCCGCGCTTGGCCCTCTCGTGCCTTTGGGCCCCGAGCTCCAGGACAAATTAGGCCGCTTATACAATAACACAATACATATATTTAACTGTCCTTTTGTAATAAACTTAAATGTTGAATACTAGATATTCATTATTGCTGTTTCATTTTATAGGTCTCTCCCTGATAGCACTACATAAAGTATATACTCGTAATGAGATACTACTTACTAACTCAGACTAATTTTCATTTTCACATAATAAACAAATTTTATTTAACCAAGATTGTACAGTTTAATTGATATGTGAGAAATTTTTGTCTGAAATATATTTTGAAATTTATATAATTATATATATATATAAATATAAATATATCTTGAAATATATATAATTACACAACAGAGCAACGAGTGCTGAGCGAAACCAGTGATTCACTTTATACTCTTAAACTATATGATAAATAACTATTTAACAAAATTTACTATTACGAATACAACGAGTATTTTACGAAGTCTTTATTATTATTTCCATAAAAGTGTACAATTTTATAGTAAAAAAAGCGAACTGTGAGCTTAAAGTTAGCTCAAATTACGGTTTATACATTGGGCGGAGCAGCGGCATACTTAACGAAACGACCAAGTAACTGAAATAACATTTTCCAAAACTCGTTTTACACGAAGTGAATTTCTCAAATTATTATTAAGCATATTTTAGCAGTTTACGGAAAAAAAAGTCAGTGGATTCGCTTCCGTCGAGTTATAATTTTGATCCAATTTACAGAAAAAATACGCGTCGAATGACGTCAAGTTAGTTAATATCATTTGTTAATTACGGCTCGGTGTTACGGTACGGAGTGTACCAGTTCAAGTCGGGGCCGGTCCGCGTGTAATAAATACACTAGCGAGCAAGTATGTGGCGCACACGAGTAACATTCGTCACTCAAAACATAGTGACATCGCACGTAATCATAATAGAGGCATGGCTTGTTTTTTGAGTCTAAAAGCAAATTCTAAGTACGGGCGGCAACGAAGCTGCGAGACGAGCGGGACCTTCACCTGATAATAAGTGATACGCCTGCCTATAACGTGGCGCTAGTTATACACGGCACCACAAGTCGCTTGTCGCCTGAGACATAAGATGTCCCGTTACCCTGTCACTCTAACTGCAGCGCTCTTCAAACCGGAACACAGTAATGTCTGCGCAGTGCTGTTTGTCGGCTGCTTCAAGCGACGCGGTAGTACTTAGACGGTCTCCCTCAACAGTAACCTACCAGCAGTGAAACGGAAGTTATTCCCCAACTTCACTGCAGAGAGTATATAGAATGGATGCATCGAAAGAAACATACAAACAAACAGTTTTTATGAAACACATTTGTAAATAAACAAAACCAGAAAATGTTATTGAGACGATATCCTTAGACGAGTCTACACGGTATTGTTCGCCTGAAGGATACGTATACATACACCGAAAGTCATTTAAACAGGACTTGTCTGTGTGTAGACGTGGAACTTTCGAAGCTCCGAAGCCGGGACTGCGTACCCTCGCCACTCCACCATACGTGAGTACTAAACTTGTGAATAAACAACGAGAGCAGGCGGAACATCTAAACAAAAAGCGTGGAACAAGTTTCAATGGAAACTCTCCTTCATTACCAATTTAAGAAGAACTTGTTCATGTCAAAATTGGGGCATGTTGTGCTTTTGGTACAACTTCCTCTAATTGGAAATAAACTGCTGGCTAAGTATCATCTACGGCTTTACCGCAGCTGATGTCAAAATAGTTACAACACGGAGCAGTTCTCGGCGGTATAGCACGGGTTTCCCCCTTATTGTTGGTGTGAACGGAGGTTGTATAACCGGAAGTTGTATTGATTGTTTACTTGTGTTGGAATCTGCCAATGCCGGACAAACCGTCCGTGTAGTATTCTTTGGCTACCAGGCGATCTCTGACGCGGCCACTAGTTACTGTAATGGATGTGTGCTGGAAATCAAGGTGGTGACGTTTCTAAGCAGGTAATGTAAGTTGGCGTTACTTAGATGAACGATTGCTGCACTCACATGACGAAGGGGTTGACGTTGATCTTGTCGATGGGCGGGTTCGCGGTCGGTACGTACACGGGGCCGGAGTTGGAGGGCGTGCCGTGCACGGGCCTGGTGACCGGCGTGTCCTCGGGTTGGATCGGCGGCCTGCTCTCGACCGGTCTCGTCGCGACCGGCCTCACGGTCTCGTGGCTCTGCTCCGGCCTACCGGTCTGCTGCCGGCTCGGCGTTTCCGGTCTCGACGGTCTGGTCGAGCTGGCATCGGGGCCTTCATCCGTCGGTTGCGGCGTGTTCGCGTTGCAGATTACTCTTCCATTCAGCCTGATCGCTTGTAGACGCGGGATAGGGGTCTTCAAAGGATTATACTGGACGAAGAAGCGCACGGCAACGGCGGGTCCCGGATGTATCTTCATTTTTGTGTTTTCTATCTTGAAATCTATGTTATCAGTCGTCGTCACATCACCGACCCAGTTCTGCGAACGAATGCGGGTGAATACGTATACATCTGCAGGATAAGGGTAATCATTTAGGTAATAGTAGTCAAAGGTACAGTGGTCGGCGGATCATAACGATAAGGGTAATGGAAAAGTACACACCCTTTGCGTCGAAGTGTAAGAAGAGGACAAGGTGTTAACCCTTCACGAGTGTAAGTATCGAGTGGGGTAAAGTTTGAATGACTTAAATAACTTACTCCAAGTATATCTGCTTTGCTGTCGAGTACGATGTTGAGCCACAGAGAGTGAAGGGTGCTATCAGTGGAGAGGTTGACCACCCCGTACCAGCGGCCGGGCTCCGTGCCGGACGGCTCGTACATGAACACGTTGGGGCAGGGTGAGCGGGGAGCGCTCTGCTGCAGAGTGGGCGCTGCCAGCGCTGCCACCAGAACGCACGCGATTGCTCTAAACTGATAAATACGTGAAGATACGAGAGTGCAGAATACTGAAGCTCCTTGTGTATATACTTCGGAAGTCGGTAACACGAGGACTTTAATATTTTCAATGTATAGTGTATAAACTTTTATATTATATCATTGAACGACGACGTCGATCGCCAAACCATGTTTGCTGTTGGTCGAATTGAATGATTCCTTTCTTTAATCAATCAATGTGATAAAGGAACCGAGAGAAGAATTCAAACAATCAAATGATAGAAGAAACTACATCCATCCTTAACTAAACACCGGATGTATCCTCCTTGGGTTTGGTTGATGGCAAATCTTTTATGAATGCGCTTAATTAGTCATCTCAGTCATGTATATAGTCCGGATGTTAATGATACGAGTATATGAGAACCGAAACATTCTGAAGGAGCACGCTTCACCATTTTTAGCTTCATTGTCGCTAGAGATCATATCAAATTGTTCACGTAAGAAATTACTATTTTTTAGAGAAACCGGTGTAATAAATTTGCAATGTCCTGCAGAGGAGGAAAGTCTCATATAAATTACAAAACGTATCCGTATACATATATATATATATGATGAAATCAAATGTCAAATCGAGCACCATATCTAACGTTTAGTTGACGTCAATTTCTAGTATTATTAAATAGTAATGATTTATATTAACAACCGGTGGATGCTGGATGAACCGGTTCCCGAATTGAATCTTCTTTTTGTTCTAGAACCACAATTATAAGAGCATATTTTATAATGTTGATAATATTTGCGAACATCGAAGTTTATAACATCGTGTGCTTAAACACCAAAGTCCATGTCTCTTGGCAATGGTGTGACTTTAAGCTTGTAACGCGCTTCTTAGTCTTGACTATATGGAGACAGAAAATATCACTGGTCTCCACAGAAACACTGTTAGACCTATTCGAAAACCTATATTACTTAAACATACAAACCTTAACACAAATCCAAAATATAGTCGCTCATTAACTCACCCTTAACTAATTGTAATGTAACGTCAATTTAACTGATTTCCCAAGACACAGGCTCCGCTTAACTTGGGACCCCGCGGCAATTAATCTTGTACCTTTCATTTCTATAAAGATATTTCATCTATGACATCTTCCATCATCAGATGAGGAGCTTATTTATGTGGCCTAATTTCAATGATTAGTTCGTCTTAAAGTGCCATGTTCCTTAGTGGGTCTGCGATCATTTCGCTTTCCTACGACGATGATCTGCTCCGTGGTTACAACAACAAACTGCAGTCTGTTGCTTGCTGCGGATGCTGTGTATTGTATACAGGAAGTAGGTACCTTCGATACGAAGCCACTAATCACTGGCCCTAACGCGTAGGTCCTTCGTCCAATACATTTTCCTTTATCATCATCTATATCATCGTTATTTGTATATAATACGATAGGATTTTAAAGCCAAATTAGTGATAGTGTGTTTATTATTTTCGTGTTATTTTCTCAATTTTTGTATGTCTCTCTCTATGTAAGTGTTGATAGTCTATACATAAAGAGGAAAATTATTAAATTACTCTTTTAAAAACAAAATCGGTGTGGTTTTTTTTACCAAAGACGGTATTTTCTTCCGTTTATTGAATTTTAAGTTGTATTTCCCCCGTCGCATGGCTCATGCTTGCTCATGGCCCGATCTGTGCACACGATTGGTTTTAACATGGGGAAAATGCCACAATCGATTAAATTGATACAAATATCAGGTCTAACAACGTGTTCACTTTACCTAGCCTTCTCTATACAACATATCGTAACAAGCTTTTTTATTCAAGAGCAGTACGATGTGCACCGACTGTGGTTTTTGTGAGAATGTTTCCAAAGTACCGTGTTGCAATATAAACAATAATATATATAATAAAATAAACCTGAATCGAATGAAAGTACAGCGATTAGAGAAAAATACGTAATATAATATTTAAAAAGGATTTCTTTCAAGTTTTTCTTCAGGCCTACTTAGTGGTAGAACCCGTGTTTCTTCCAAATGCACTTCAGCCTTACAGACTGAACTGTTGCCGCTTCAAATAACAATATATATTTAACGTAATGTACATATACTAACTACACAAACAAAAAACACAATGTCATAATGATAAGGCTGGTTAAAAGCTCGCAGAGAGACTGCCTGCAGAACTGGTAAAGAGGCTTCAGAAGGAACTGATTAATTAAGAATTTGATTGAGAAACATTTGAGGTTAGATTTTCTGATAATTTTTAGTGTGGAGATGAAATTGATTGTTTTAGATATCCTGGAGGTGGATTACTTTTGCGGAAGATTGTCTACGAAGAAAGGTAGGGAAGGCAGTCTTCGGGAAACTTGGAGAGACATAAATACTATCTACCGAGGAGATGGACGTTCCCTTGATGGTGAGACATGTGTAAGAAGGAATAGTGAAATGTGACACATATTACTTTACTCTTCACGAGTCCTAATTGTATTAATTATTGAGTTTCCGTTAGAGGTAGTATTGTAATACGATTAGGTGTATGGGGTAGTTTGTAATTAAGTGGTCCTCAACTAATGGCCGATTCAATTAGCGGCGGTCTTTGGAAATGCAGAATTAGCGACCAATTTCCGGTAGATTTTTATCTCGATAACAGGGGTCCGTTTAGTCGCCTACTGCCGGTTTCGTTTACATCGAATGTTAACATTACATTCTAGCGTTATATATTTAACCCTACATAAAAATAGATAAAAAAATCTATAGGATCGATAACAACCTTCCCTGCCTTCCCAGTCCCATCGATGGGATTACACAATTCGTGAACTAACTTCGAGGGTCACGAGACATAATGATAATTTTATAATTGTGATTTCAGTACTAAACAATTATTAATTAAACTTTATGATATACTGAATGAAAGGAGAGAAAGATGCTCTGTGTGCTATTCAGCATTATCCAACTGACAGCCATCAAGATGTTGACAATACGAGGCAGTGGTACAGAAGGCAATAAAGTGAAAACTGAAATATGAGCATAAATACACCTACAGTGTTATAGATGTAGCTATATATCTTTGCAGAAATATAATAAATAAGAAAATATATGTTATGTGATACGAGTCTAAATCATAACATAAAAGAATTGTCTTAAGAAAACAAAAAACAACAAAAACATGTACCGACATATGCTCAGTCATACACAATACAGCAAAGATAACATTGTGAGTTTACGTGTTTGCATATAACGATAGGTTTCTCGTGGTGACAACTTGCACGTAGTAATATATTTTATAGAAGGAGATGAGAGCGTTCGGTGGTAAGTTAAAAGCTTTTTTTCACGGACCGACATCTCCAAGAGATGATCTACTGTTTGATATAGGAGTTGTGATAGTTGTGGTTCTATCTGGTGACATGTTGCAGCTTTAATCATGCGACCGCACTTTCGAAATGGCGCAGAAGAGTGTCATTAGGCAAGTAACTGCACTGGCCACAGCGACCTTCGTGCCGGAACTACATCGAACATACACGAGCTCACATCCACGCGATTGCAGGGATTTGGGATAAACAATAAAAATTCTTTCAAATATATATAACAAGAGATCAATTGATCATCATCAGACAGAATGTTCCGATTATAGCTGTTCTTAAACACGCTAAAAACGTACATCGAAGGATTTGTATAGAGATGTTGTTAAATTGCTGCGCTAGTTTGAGACCTGGAGCTAAAAGACTAAAATCAGAAAATATTGTCTATCTGTACCCGTCTTTCAGGATCGATCGGTGTGGAGATCTTTGTGAGAGCCCTATGTCCAACTGTGGATGTTTATTGGCTGATTTGATGTTGGCGATAGCTCTGTTTCTGCGCCAGGAATTGCGTGTCACTTCTCACAAAAAGCAAGTTAGTCTAGATCGAGCTCTGAGAACAGATAGCTCCGCGTGCGCGTCTCCTCTCCACCAAGCTGTGAACGCTCGCCAGCGGGCACCGCGGCTGTCGTCACTTGTATCACACTAAGTTATGCACAACGAGGAAAAACTTTAAGAACTCTTGGTGTAGTGGGCAAGTTATTCATTTAATTGGCTCGTCAGCTCCAAGAAGTAGTTACAGTTTTCCTTTTTGTTTTCATTGCGCGGAATGTGCAGAATGTAAAATATATATTTACACACTAAAGCTAGATTAATATATACAACTTGAATACTGAAGTGATTTTGATCGAGCTAATTTTGATCCGGACTCGAAAATAATTAGGCTGTTAAAAGATTGACTATTATGTAACTTAACTATTCAACTAGTCATCAATCCCGTCCGAGGAACTCGAGGGAGGTCTTTCGCTAAATATTCTAAGTTCCTATTTTCAAGATTATGATCTCTTTAAGGTTTCCCCCGATAAAAACAACAACCTTTGGAATGTTGCTTACTCGTTGTGTTATTTCTAATGAGATTCTTGAAGAAAATCCAAGGAAAAGTTTGCCGAGAATAAATCTATCACTTCGGAGATAGTCTGGTCACCTAACGACTGCTTCAGCAGTCAAATATTACTGCAGTCCGGTTAGTAGGGTAACATCTGTATATTATTGTGTTGTGTAAACATTTTAATTAGCTGAGCAACTCATTCGTTCATTCGCTTTGTGTTGAACGTGAAATTTAATTAATTCACAAACATTTCGACGTGGCACCTTCGTCGTATTGATACGATAATCTTAAGGAAAGGGTGTTTCCTTTGTCTTAAAAAAAGAGAACAGCTTCCTGTATATAAATTGCGTGTATATTGGGGAATATCTAAATGAGACACCCTGTAACCCCAAGTCCATCAAGTAATCGTAACTTAGACGTTTACAATCCAGTAGTAAGTATTCACAACCTTGACGAGAATCCGGAATCGGACCGCCGCGAGAATAACAGATATTTTGTAACGATCTGCGAATTATTAAATCTGCGCATTATTAAACATCCAAAAAAATCGGTACCTCACCGACGTTCAGCGACAAATGTCAAAGTAAAAATATCCAGCGAGCTGCCGACACCAACCGGTCGCCCTCCACTCGGATACGGCGATGGAAACCAATTTAACAACAATATAACAAATTACACCAGACATAATTACTCAGTGTCCGACACTTCTTGCGGCACCACAAAAACACTGGGGAACTTCCGCGACACTCGCACTTTAGCACTTAGCAATTTAAAAACTGTTACCCTTGCCAGCGTCGGTCTTACCATCTTATAGAACCTTCAGGACGGATCTGTCATTGACTGACTGAGAATGAGAAGAAGTGGTCGTGAAGCAGGGCTGGCGGGCGGCGGCGCGGCGCGCGGCTCCTTCGCGATGTACTCCAAGAATAAAGGCAAAACACACAAACAATCATGTAAAGTTCAAGTTTAAACCGCTGTGCGAGCGGGACGGCAGACGAGCACCAGCACGCCGGAGCGGGACGGAGCGGGACGGAGCGGGACGGAGCGGGACGGAGCGGGACGGCGCGAGCCGCGCGCGCCGCCCGGAGGTTACGCGGACGGGTCCGCGCTGATCATCAGACAATTAATGACATATATACATCGGTAATGACTTGCACTTGCAAACGAGATTCGGCGCGATGGATCCGTGACGCTCGTTTGTGCGCCGCCGATACTCGCGCAGAGGAACTGTTCACCCCTCAGTTCCGCATAATCACAAACTGAAGAGCTACCTGTGCTTTACTGGTTTACCGGTGGTAGGTCTCTGTTGCCGGAGACCGCTTTGATGCCATCGCAGCTTCTATTGCAGCCGACAGACAGTACCGTAGGTTAAGATCCCGGAATAAATATATAAATAGAGACGGACATTAGAAAGTCCGCCGGCTTTACTCGACGTCGCGATAGATTTATGTAGATCCGTATCAAGCACTAGTTTATGCTGGCTCACCATTTATAACCTGATTTGGAGCTGGTTGAGTCGACAAAAGCCGAAAGCCACGAAATCCAGGCGCTTTGCACAACAATGGAATAAATTATGAATCGAAATTTCAAAGCGCTTTAATACTTCATCAGCGATTCAAAACAATGGAGTTTTCTTAATGTTCGCCTCCGGCCTTCATCGCTCGAGATGACTCCGAGTAATCGCTGGAAGCGGAGCCAATCAGAGTTGGAACCACTACTTTTCTGTTAGCCAGTTCGATTCCGACGCTTTTTTATATCATTTAAGCATTCAACAATTGTTTATATTTATTTATTTCGTATAGCTTTACGTATATGAAAGTATAGAAGGCGGATCTGATGCCTACCGGCATTCTCTGCCGAACCTGGGAGATGAAGATATTGAAGGTATATGTAATAAACAAAAAATAAATTACATCTTGGAAAAGAAATTAATAACAACAAATAGATAAATAATAATTACATATTCATTAACTTATGATTGTTACGTATGAACTAATTATCGGAAATATGTTTTAAATATCCTCTATTATATTGTTCTTGCACCTGCATACCACATATCTTGACTACCAGGCTTGACTGGCGGAGAACCCGTCAGAATAAGTCCGTCCGGTGTTTACTAATCGTGTACCTTAAGAATAAATAAACAAAACAATACATCTCCACATGAAAAAGGTGATCTGTAATGAAATTTTCAAATGAATCACCTCCATCGAAATCAAAACCCGGACAAAACGGTCCTGTTACCGTGATATCCGCTTACTAAATCAGGTATCTGCCTGCGTAGTGCTTTCACTAGTAAGAGGAAGCCTATTAGTGATTGTGAGTCTAGACTTTTTCGTTGCTCGCAATTGTTTACGAAAACGGAAGTGGGTAATCAGTCTGTCCATACATTTCGACTCATCACGAACCAGCAACCATTTTAATTCATCAATCAATTTATCCTCGCGTCACATTTCATTCCTCGGCAGCCAGGGCCCCGGGGACCTGTTCCCACATTATACTTTTTCACTTTGATAGAAGGCGTACGAATTTCCAATTTAAAAAGGCTTTTACTTGAATTTTACTTTAAGCCTTTAAATCCTATACGTGTGGGGTGTGGGAAGCTGTAGGGGTTAAATAACATTATTTTTAATTTCGGAGCCAAAAGCTGCCCTTGATAGAGTTGCGACGGGGATTTTGTAAATTACAATTTGTAATCTATATCTCATTAATTTTTTATATTTATATTAGAGGAGTGTTAAATTATTTAAATGTTCCGTTTGTTACCGTAGTAATATTTCCAATTGCTGTTTTATTATTATCATCGACGAGGTAAGCCAGAGATGGGCACAGGCCTCACCCATGTTCTCCAAACTCACAGCTCGAAGACCTGACCGCTGGTAATGACTGTTAATATATAATAAACTTATATTTTTTTAAAAGATTAACAAATTGAAGTGCAAGGATATCTCATTTATAGATGCTTATGAACTAAATCATAAATTAACATCCAGTTAATTATGCCGACAGAAATGTTATATTCAACAGATACTAACAAGTACATAACATTACCGGGGACCGTTATTTTAAGCATAATTACTGTTTACTCAGGACGAAGCAGCAGTATTATTTGATTTCTGCTTAATTTTCTTTCTATAAGCGTTAAGTATACATAATCCAAGTTATATCTGTGTCCATGTGAACTTAAATTGCTACTCTATGTATTTTATGTGTCAATGAAATGTTTCTTGTTCTAAAAGTACCTTCGCTGCCAAAAATTTGGATAAATTCTCACAATAATATATTTTTTATCATGTCATTGAATCAAACGTTCATTTTAAGATATCTATACAACACTTTATGCAATGTCTATAAAACCGGAACACGTTGCGGTACTACAGACTGATGACAGAATTAAGGGCTGACTGATATTAGTAGGTACACAGCCCGTAAATATTTTATTTAATAAAGTTAAAATTTTCTTCTAAGCACAGTTTGATTTCACCGACAGATAAAGACTTATTTAAAGAGGTAAACTTTTGTTACTTTAATTGTACACATTTTTGAATATAATAACGCAGCATCTAGTGGGCAAAGTTAAGATTAACTTTTAACATTTGTTTTCAAACTAATTCCGGTAGGATAAGCTAATTTTGTTGTTCTTGGATTTCATTCCAAGCATTAATTGTGTTTTAATTTGCAATTGCGTTACATTTTTGATCAAATATTAGCACCTGTTTTTATTTTTCACACAAGTAGCCGAACAAAAAAAAATTTGCAAATAGATTTTCGCAGGCGTTCTTATATTAAATTGGTGAATATCTGAATCCTAATTAATAGAGCAAATGACACGTTTTGCCATTTTAGACATATGCCACTATTCATCACTATTATTACTAGATTCATGTAATGCAGAATAAATAATAAGAGACATGTGTCCAGGTGTTAACGTTCATCTATAAAGATAATAAAGTCCGTGGTCATGTTTTATTGATATGCAGCTTAAGTGTGTCAGTTTATCGCCGATAGCTTATTAGTTTCTTGCGTAACAGTGCCAGCCAAAGGAGTGAAGTTGCCACGAAATTTTAAATAGTCCATATGCAATTATGAATATTCTTAAATTCAATTTCCATAACAATTAAAATTGATAATAATTAGATTTAATGTAACTGGAACACACACACATTTTCACCGATTTCACAACAATCATAATTAATTATAAGATTGTTTATAAACAAAATATTCACTGATTTAATTAAATTTCTACGACAAATAATACTAGAACAGCACTCAATTGTCTGCCGGGCTTTTACTAGTATAATATAACAGGTACAATTCTATTCTATTGCTACGTGGATGTGTCAAAGAAATTTGTTTTTGCATGTATTTAAAAGCAGTTTCAACTTTTTAATAATTTTACTTTTATTTCGTTTGCTGTTTTATGTTATAATACTAAAATTGGTTAGAATATTTCCATACTGGGGCATATTATGATGCGAAATTAATCTCTTATTTGATTTATTCCAACCCAAATACAACGGAGGAACTCAATTAGGCGATATTAACCTGCCTTGTGAATTATAGTACAGCGATTTTTAATGGATATTCGACTCTATGCACAATGGAATACGATTGCATTTACAACCAAGTGTACACCCTATATTAACACTGGAAATCATCGTAGGCTGAATTATTCTATCATTGTGTCGATTAACCTTCACGGGGTGTAAACGATGGAAAATCAATGTTATGTTTATTGCTCCAAGGTTCATATTAATTATGTTTCCCAACTTTTTCAATTTTACTTTAAATTGGAATGAAAGTAATTTGAAAAGTTGTATGTGAAACTAACGCGAAAGCTTCTATAACCAGCTGATACTCGACACGTTCGTCCTGTTACTGTATCCTTGTTGTATTACTACACACTTACAAAGGGAGGTTCACCAACAAAAAATCCTCATCTGGAGACGGATTCAGCGATCACAACAATGTTATGCTTTATTGTATTTTGGTAACGGATTGTTTTTATACATGTATTACGGAGGCGGGCACGCTTCATTAACTCTGGCTATCAAGAGGAAGTGTTAGTACATTGCAGTTAAAATATAAAGATATATGTCAAATTTTGTAAAACATCACTTTTTGGTCGCGGTCTAACGTCGGTCGGTAGCAAAACACGGGGCGCAGATTGGAGGCCCGTCCGACCCTCGTCCCAAACTTTTGATGAATAGTAACCGTTGGTGTCAAGGGCATGCTGCGGTATTTTTGATTTTTCTACTACATTATAGTAATATGCAATTAACTGTCTATTGGCGACTGCTGAAGATGGCGACAATATGGGATTTCAGATTATCTAATTGTTATACTGTTCGGGAACTTGTGACTTATATTACATTGAAATTAATGTCCCTCCCTCCACCCCGTCTGATTGTTGCGGGTAATCTGCGAAACGGTTGGAGTGATTCTGACGGGTCTTTCGTTGGCAGAAAGCTGAGTGCACGAGCCGTAATATGAGCTAGGTTTGTTTATAAAAAGGATTTTGAGTTACGTGAAAAACTTCTAAAACTAAAAGCTTACGTCGATTCATCTCGATTCAGATTACATGCGCTTGATAAGAAACACTAAGATTCCTTCGGTGAAAACACTAACAATAATAAAATGAATTAGTTTAATTTATAAAATGTGAATATACATTCCCTCTTAATTAGTTTAAATACTGAATGACCTAGAAACATCGCCTAGTCCTGAATAATTCTAAAATTAGACCTCTATTCGCCTAAGAAATGTTTGGACTTCATAATTACTAACTACAGAAGAAATGGGTTAATTAAAAGCAATGCTTTGAATGAGAACATTTTGTCCTACATCCGGCGGATCTTTTGGCACGGCTGCAGCGGCTTCAAATCTAAGTTTAAGCAATGAAAAGGTAGTGAGGTTATTCAGACGCATTAACAAGTGAATAAATTGAAATTTTCAACGCACTATGAAAAGGATGAATGGTACATAGCCGCGTGTGGCTGCGTGCCGTTCCGTCCGTTTGTGTGTATTATAGTAAATATGAAACAATACGTATTTGTTAGGAAAAAATAGTGGTTGAGGGATATCAGGGAATGGACGGGCGTATCTGCTGCGTCCGAATTGTTCCGCCGAACCGGAGACGGAAAGGACTGCACCACGCTGATCGCCGACCTCCACCAGTCGGAGAGGCGCTTTATGCAGGAGGTTTGTTAACTATAAGCTGTTTACTTATTTACATTAAACAAGCTGAATTGTTTGAACCGATTTAAAAGTAATGATTTTATTAAGGCCAACGGATATATCCTTAACTGTACAAATAGTTCACCATGCCCCCACCCCCAACCCCCGTGTCGGTCGCGCAGGGGTTGGTGAAACAAATTACACGCATTGTCCTGAAATTAGAGTGAAAGTTTAAATTCTATTACACAAATAGCTGGCGCATATTAAAGTTTCCAGCTGTACGCCGAGGGTCGAACCCGGGCCTCGGGGTAATCGCTTTCATTTGTCACAAAGTGCTCTGCATTGTTACAACGTAACTTGGATGGGTGATAAGTTTTAATTGTATCACCAGATTATTGAAAACAAACGTTGCATTGGAAGACCGAAACGAGTAATCGTCATCTCTTCATCATCTAACTTCACAGAAAAAGCTGCTTCCATTTTCTAGGAGCCGTATACTTTTGTAAGCCCCGCCTTTAGCAACGTCTCCCCTTACTAGACTCTACTTTTTTAATCCTGTTTAATTGGCACTAAATGATGTGGCGTATCGCTTGAGCCGCAGATAGGGTACCTCATTAGTGCTAAAGGTATCTCATTAACCCGGCCTCGAGCCAGTGCTTTCGTAGGGTTCCCTGGCACCTACGCGGCATTTTGTATCACAAGCAGTCGGTTTTCCATTGGACAGGTAATTTTTACTATGACACCAATAATATCTAGCTGGTCTTCATCAAATAGTTTGAAAACTACTTAAATCTGTTTCGGGTTACGTTTTCCAAGTTAAGTTAGTCAAACGGCTGCCGTAACTACATCGCTGTCATCTTCGACATTACTTGAAGACGTGGTTAAATGTTAATCGGTAGTAGCCGGAAATTGTGTACAAATGTCCGTTGCTTGTAATGTTAACAGGAGAGTCGCGGCAACGGCGACCCGTGGAGCGCGAAGTCAGGTCATTAGGAATGAGACGCGACCGGGAAACCATTTCAAAGCCTTCACTCGAATGGAAATGTAATCTGTCAGAGGTGAAGAATCCCCGGCGGCCGCGCGACAACCGATCGGTGAAATTATGGTATCCGGAAGTTAGTATCCTGAATCACACGCGTCACGGGGCAGCTGAATGTAGACAGGAAGTAGTACCGCAAAATGAATATGTGAAAAAGCGAAGATATAGGCTTTCAAGTGCGTCGCTTTTCGAGTAAAGCTATCTACTGTGTAAATATTACAACGCGCTCGTTTGAAGATGTAACTTCTGTGAGCGAGCTCTCATCACGTAATGTCCCCTCCTTTTTATTCATTGAGAATGACCTGATTGTAAGTGATACGCCTGACCTTAACGCTGCTCTTGTTAGGTTGACATACACAGCACCACATTGTGCTCGCCTTGAAACAAGATGTGAAGTATCATCGTTCATCCTCATCCGCCTCTGTTTATCCACCGCTGGACACAGGCTTTCTCCAATGTCTTCCACCAAATTGTGAAGTATCGTTACCCGTTCATTTCACTAGCTGCACCATCCTTCAAATCGGAATACAGTAATGTCCACACACTGCTCACATCTATCTAGATGACTTTAACTTTACAAACAACTAATGATGGGAGAAAAGTCCTATTCGTTATTACATAATGCTCATCCCATTGATTTAAAAAAAAAAAACTCTTTTTGACACCAGACAGTGATGACGAGTAGTTGGTATCTGGTGATACTGAGAGTGAGTTCTGCTAATCAAAGTGCAAACGTTTTACGTAACACCTCATTCGTATGGACGGGCGCGACATCATCAGCTCTCATCGCCTTGAATGAAAAAAAACATTAAAAATAAGATGGAAACTTTTGGAAGTAAGTGAACATGCTGAAACTGAGAGAGGGGGTGAGGGGGTGGTGAAGTCAAAGCGAAAGCTAACTCTTTCACTTAGTATGTACGCGGCAGCTCCCGGCGGGCAGTAAATATTAATAACTTGACATTGGAAGGATTTGGGGTAAGTAATGTGCTTACTACGTGACGCGACAACCGGATAGCTCTTAAGTAAAAGGCAAGGGGTGGACAAATATGCTCATAACAAAGTGATGGTAGTTAGATTGTTTGAACGACGCCAGGTTTGCGATCGTAGCACCAAGACGTCACGTCATCGCAACTGGTTATGTCGCGTTACAATAGGTATAACTTATATTTTAATAATAATTTGTCTAATTACTAGTCGCATTGCCATTATAACTGGGACACGGTAATGTTTGCGACAGAGGTAGATCTGCGGGGAGATCTGAGACGATCTCAGGCCAGAGATCTGAGAGATCTATCACAGTATATTGGAAAATCTTCTTTGTATAGAAGTTATTACTTCTTTACTTTAGTACTTTGAATCATCATCATCATCATCACCAATAGCCAGTAGCAGTCTATTGCTGGATATAGGCCGCTCCCAAGGAACTCCACCTAGTCCCGATCTTCAGCTAGATGTTAAATGCTTCAGAGTAAATAGGAGAATTAGCAACTTTTCTATTGGAATGTATTGTGCACTGGAATTGGGTCAGTTGTGAAGCAAACCGAGCGAATGCTACGTCAGGAATCTGTACTGAAGGAGTTACTCGGCGTCAGGTGCTGAAGATAAACGTATTAAACTTTAATTTAACTATCTAACAAGACATTATCATGATCATTTAGAGTGTTTGTCAACCGCTGCAAATATAACGTTGGACTGGGAACACACTTCTGGAGCGGATGGGCTAATGCTACATCAAATTGCCCATGACCTCATTTACAGTTCACTTAAAATATACTTTCAAGTTATATTAAAGCAAGCATTTTGTGAACGAATAGTGACTTTGCAACAGCATTCTCTTCATCCGCGAAACTTTGTGGAATGTTATGATGAAATTTTTTTATCGACATGAGATAACTTTGAAAGATTTATACATTTACCATGGGCCGAAGCAATAAGCCGCCGATATACGCATTCCTGGAAGCCACAAACCCGCGAAGGGAATCTTCGTCCAATGATAAAAATTGCCGTTCCTTTGCAGCCACCACCGCGTCCGACATTCTTCATTTTTATGAAATTTATTATCTCACCATCGCGTAAAGTTGCGATTTCTTTTATCTTTTATATCGTCTAGGAGATAATAACACAAACCATGGCAGACAGATTTTGATGTAAAACATGACCTTTATGTATGTCGTAATGTACGTGTTCGAGTAAAAATATCAAATTAATAACACCGGAATAGGTATGCCCAAAAAATAAAAAAGAACATGTAATCTTCGTGCTAATAATCTAGATTAGTGTTGCAGCTAACTCTGTTGCTGGCAAATAGCCGTAACGGCTGCAACACAAACTGTTTAAATCTCATTCAGTTAAAGTATCCTCCCTCTTTCCCCTCCCTCTAACCCCTATCCGCTCAGGATGTTAAACGAAAACACACGGTACGTGACTCTCTCCTCCGGGAAAGTTTCCTCTGCAAACATGTGTCGCCTGAAAATTCATCAGGTATTCCTGCCCCGGGACGAAATAAATCGTCAACTTTACAGCCGCCTGCAGAGTGTACGGCGTAGCAGTAATCCTGTTTCACTTACAGTTTCAAGGAGTCTGATCTCTCTAGTTAATAAATATCTACAATATCATCAGTATCAGACTATTGTTAATGTTATTGAAATAAAATGTAATACAGTTGAACCAAAAATTTGCGAGGAAACATAGAAACTAAAAGAAACATAAAACAGTTCAAAATCATTTTCTCTCTTCTGTTACTCTACGGCCTTGTATTTATTAAATTCATTGAGAGTCAACAACTTTGAGGTTAGTACCCCACCAAAAAAAATACATCTCATATAAAAGCACAAATATATTTTCGATGCCCATTACACAAATCAGACAAATCTAAACGATATCTTACTGATTACTGCATTAACGTTACTAGATCAACGCACCCAACTGCAGGCTACCTGGCGAGCTGCAGTTCCAAATTATCTAATGATTATTACACTTCGTACTGGTCTCTTACAGGAGATAATCTTTATTCTAAATATTAACAAGTTTTAATAAATAATCTAACAAACACAAAACTTAATAACTGTTTAACCGATAACAATTCAGTTTTAATGTAGAGTAGCCGTGCTCAAACCTGAACACTTCTTTGGTTTTCCACCATACTAGTAACCACGTTTTGTGCAGTTTTTCCAGTAACTTTATCATTATCGAACAGTATTCTATTGATTATATTTGCACAGTCCTTATTCTCTATGATGCTGACGTGGTTTCCTTCCAAATAATGAACGGAGACTTGACTTTCCGTGTATTTGTCTAAACCGTAATTCTCTTCGCAGGACAAGGAAGTGGGAACGTCTTTTGGACGAAGCAGGATTATGGGTGACTTCAGCTTTTTCACGTCGGGTTTGAAGTTGAGTACAATCTTCAGTCGGTCGTAGCAGGCGGCAGCCACTGATATGATGAACCGTTCTGAGTATTTATTATGTACAGTTGATAACTTGGCTGCGTATTTAATTCTATCCTCGAACGTTTCCAATTCGTTTAGTCTTTCCAATAGGTTTTTAGTATTCTCGTTGTTAGGTGATACGATGTCGATCGTGTGGCAAATCAAGCTGTTCTGCAGCTGAATATCATTATCAGTATTGATCATCATGGTTAGTAGATTGAGCAGGAAATCTGGTGACCCATCGATACAGAAAACTACACCTTTGTGACCTGTAAGAAATAAATAATTTTATTATTGTGCGAAATTAAAACAACTAAATAACAATAACTGGCGTCTCCTAATCTAGGATGGTGGGTTGTGATCCAGCAGAAATACGATTCATATAAATCGTTAAACAGTATAACAAAATATTTAAAGATTATAAATAGTCGAGGAAAACAATTAAAACTATGCATGTTGATAAAACCAATGTGCTTACCGTTGTTCTCCAGGATAGACGCCAATTTCAAAACCGGTAAAGTGCCGAAGCTGTAGCCTAGGAGTATGAAAGGTGCTCCGGGAATCAAGCGGCTTTTCACGGTCTGAAAAAAAAATTAGCTTTAATATATCATTTAAAAATATATTTGGATAAGTATTAAAATAAAATGCCAAAAAACATATATCAAAACTAATTTGTATTGAAAAAGGTGTGAGAAACAATGAAGTTACACAAACATTACTAGATGTATCTTAAGTTACATGGGGAAAGTGAATATAACCCCGGCCGCACTCTTCCGGATCAGCTTTCAATTATTTAAGGTATGTAAAGTAACAGTCGTAGCTAAAGATAACAAACGATACAGCTTGTCAATTCAAATGAATACGATAAAACTATGATTACCTGGTGCAATCTGTTGACTATAGACTCCAATGTGTCATTTCTGAACTCTATGCCGAGCTGCAGAGCGCAGATTTTGATTTTCAAACGTTTGCACAACGGCTCCATGGCCGCTGCGCAGCCTTCCAGACCGGGCAACATGAACATCACCGGCTCTGACTCGTGGATCGGCACCTCGTTCTGAAACATGGAACAACACGCCAACGCCACGTGTACCAACTAGAGTTACGTTTATGCTGTATACAGATATGGAAAGAATTAAGTGATTCCATAAACAAACAAAAAAAAGCAATTAAAAGATATTAAATTAATCATAAATCAACTTACATCTTTACCGTCAGTGACTATTGTTGTCATATACACGAGGGGTTCGGACGCGAGGTTTTCATCTCCAAAGTTCCTCATGAACATCCGGAGACCAGCGCTGCCGTCTACCTGTACCGGCCGCACTGCTGAAGTAGACGCTGCTGCTTCTCTTTGGACTGTTAGTTCTACTAATCTATTCAAAAAAAATATTTGCAATATTACAATTCTGTTCCCAACACGGCGCAGGATTCTTCGAGTCTAAAATTGTCTTGATTATAATTTTTAAAGCAATCAAATCTTATTAAAAACGAATATGTTTACCTTGCAAAGGTCAATGTCCTAATATCTTGCGCAGTGAGGAAGATTTCAAATTCTCTTTCAAGAGTTTGCTTAATCTCCACAGCCATCATACTGTCCATGCCCAACTCCGCTAATGATACTTGCTGTGATACCGTCTTAAGATCCTTAATACCTGCAAAGAAAAATTTAGTTTTGAATGAATAAAACGTTCATGTTACAATAATATTCCAACGGAAACTTGAAAAGCAGATCTGAAAACCGGAAAAGAATCATTTTCAAACAGGAAAAAACTACTCTTATCATTGATAAACTTAGTCTCATTTTAGATCATTTAAAAATATCTACATGATTATCCTTACCCATAATCATAGCTACAGTGTCAACAATATTGCCGCAACCGGAACCACCGACTTTCTTCTCTGCCACCACTGTAGAAGAAACTATAACGGCGTCTTGCTTCAACAATTTATCTAAGGAGAGTAAACACGATGAGATCCTCTGTTGCAAAGTTCCACCGATTTCGAGTTGGACATCTTCATCTTGCATGTCGGCTACAAGCCCCACCTAAGTTAAATAGAATACGTAATTATTGAAAAAAGTAATAAGATACAAGAAAAGATAAGGTAAACTTTAAAAGCACATTCCAAGCATTGAATAAAGACATGGTTAAGTATAAATAATATCAAATACTCAAGTAAAAACGGTTTTTGTTGTTAACTGTGTCCGGAGCGGCTGACGCTGAAATGCAATGGACGTTAGTGTAATAGCTTCCGAAAATATTGAAAGAAAATGAATAAGCTCACATCTCCTACAGCTCCCCACTGCACCGCCAAAGCGTGCAGTCCAAGTTTCCTCCTCCATTCGCAAATCCTTTCCATGAACGAATTTGCGAGACCATAGTTTGTTTGACCGGCGTTACCACGGCCACATGATACAGAGGAGAATATCACGAACTTCCTGCAAATAATCATTGATGTTATTCGGATATTACGCTCCGCTACTCTTACCTCCTAAATATTCCTGCAAATGTATTATTTTCAACTCACTGCAGTTTTGGACAGAGTTTCTTGGACAATTTGTCTAAGTGCATTGTAGCCAAGGCCTTCGGGGCGAAGGAAGTTCTGAAAGTGTCCGCGGTTTGATTTTGGAATATGGAATCTTTTAGGATGACTGCTAAGTTGAATATCGCTTCGACAGGCCCTATAGAATTGGCCATCCTTAACATTTCTTCACAGCCTGACTCTGTAGTAATATCATGAGTGGAAATCTGCACATCAGCACCGTAGCCAGTCCATGCTCTAAAAAAAATTAACATATTTACGTTTTTAGTACTGCACGATGCGCTATGAAAGCAATACTTTCGAAGGTACGTAAGAACATACCTTAGTCGTGAAGATTGGTAACCGTTGCTGATTCCTTTGCGAGACGTCAATAACACTTTCCTCGCTCCTCTCATGATCAACCAATCGGCTAGCTCAAGTCCGAAACCTCCGAGACCGCCGACTACGATATACACGAGGTCATCTTGGCACGTGTATCTGAAAATTGCGTGAAAGAAATAGATAATATTTGATTGAAAATATTAAAGAGATTTTTAAAGTTTCCATTTTTGAGATCTAGGTATTGCCATTAAAATGGTCACAGTAACGCATTAATTGCCTCGACTGCAGCAGTACTACAGGTCAAACTGATCTGGGACAATTGTTTTGAAATGCATATGTATTTGTTTTCAATGCCTAATGTGCACATTGTTACAATTACCACATACTTAAAGATGAAGGAAAACATCGTGAGGAAACCCGCACACTGGAATTATCTTTGTGTGTGTGTGTGTGTGTGTGTGGTGGCCCCAGTAAAGTGGCAACAGGCTCGCCCCCTGCTACATGGGTCTTAATCTGACCACATCTGGCGAAAAGTGGGTGTTTATTCGTCTATGCTTACTCCTACTGGGAAAAAAGGCGTGATAGTATGGAAAAAAAAGTATTTGTTATGGGTGCACTTTGTGTACTATTTTTTATTAATATTATTTATTACCTCGGCATTGCGTCCAACATTATAGCCGTAGGTTGAACGGGCCGATTGCTTCTTTCTTCATCACGAATTTTTATAATAACCTACGAATAAGTAAAATACGTTTGTAATTTCTTATCAAATACGTGATAGGTGGTAGTACGATAACATTGTGAAAAAGGACCTTTTTATAAATCACTACTAAACTACCTTGCCAATATGTTTGCCAGCTGCCATGTACCGGAACGCTGTTTCTACCTCATTCTTCTCGAACAGACAGTAGGTGAGAGGTCGAACTGCACCGTTCTCTATTCCACTTAGAAGAAGATCTTGAAGTTTCTAGAAAACAATTTAAAGATTGTATAATCACTTTTGCTGCATGTGTTGTGTTTTGTGTGTGTGTTCTGTTCCTATGTGCAAATGTAGTGTGCGTAAGTAAATGTCAGTACATGTAATAAATAGTAATCTTGCCGTGTAAAATTTTAGAAAATCTTCAGTTTTCTTATAAGTGATTAATTTCAACCATTGTATTAATTTCTTTTTGCAATCATAATATTTTAGTGTGTAGTTAGGATGGAGGCGTCAAAGGCGTCAAGGCGACGGGTGGCAGTGCACACCGTGCGCTCCACTCTGCATATGACCGCACGCAATGGAGACTGTGCGTGCTCACCATCCTCAGCAGTGACGGAGCGACGAAGGAGAGAAGAGAATATGTTAGTGAATGTATGTTTAATGTTTTGTTGATAGTACTGAGCACTTCCCCGGTTTTTGAATTGTCTTATAGAGAATGTTGATTTGCTTAGTTTGGTAACAGCAACTGTATGTGTTCTCCTTGTATTTAAAACTGTAAAAAAATGACTTTGTGTTTTTCTATTTCTAACAGTTGGGATTTCGTTGCGCTCGCCCTTTACTTTATTATAATTGATAGGTTGGAATAAACTGAGCTAATGTTATGTAAACATTCTATATAAATTCTTTGTTTAGCTTGACTAACCTTTCTGAATTGGTAGCTTTGCTCGAAGATGTAATCTAACATGATGCCGTGGAAGGAGGTTTCTTTCAAGAAGAAGTGCATTCCAATAGGAGTGTTGTTACTGATATCGAATTTACCGATCTCTAAAAATCGGCCGCGGTAGCCTAGACAACGCACGGAGGCCTGTACGTAGAATATGATTATTAAACATAAAAAAATTTTCATAAAAACAATTTCGTAAAAAAATATTAAATAACGTAATGTGAATGCATTTACCTGCAACTTCTCGTCTGCGAGCGAATTGAGTACCATATCTACACCTTTTCCTTTAGTTTCGTGACGTATCATATCTTCGAATGAAGTATCACGAGAATTTCCGATGTTGCTGTCTGTTGAAATTAACTTTTCAATAAAAATGTGACCTTAAACCATCAGGAATTAATAACGCTGGAAACGACTACTTAATAAAGTAAAACAAGTTCGATTGATAAGTCAGAAGTGAATTTGCTCTGTTTAACAAATTTATCTCACACGTGTTACATTTTCGAAAAAAAGTCGTATTTGATGTAAGGTCACCTTCAGGGCGTGACAAGCTGCGTTACAGATTGTTTATGTTTAAAACAGCAGCGTTAAAAGGTAAAAGAAGTGAAAGGTTTCACATTTTTCTAATAATAGTAACTCCATCAAGGTATAAGTAATCTTTAAAGGTATAACAAATTAGACAGAAAATTGACCTTTGAGTTGTGGGAACAGTTTCTTAATAAAAGCTCGTTTTTCAGGTGTACCAACAGTGGTGAACACTTCGCATCCGTAATGTAATGCTACGTTGATGGCAGCTTGACCAACTCCTCCCGAACCGGCGTGAATGAGGATAGACTCTCCTCTTTGAAGTTGTCCGACCATCACCTGTAACAAGTATTGTTTTTTTTCTGAAAATGGTCCATATCTTCAGACGTACTACTAACACGATGCTGTATTCAGACAATCTAAGTGGGTCTAAAGAAGAGACCAGAGACTATCCATTCGATTACGTTTCTGTAAGCCAAAGGTACTTACCAATGCGTAATAAACAGTGCCGTAAGCTACGGGAACTGTCGCCGCTTCCTCAAAGCTCCACTCGTCGGGGATACTCCACATGAGGGCTTTGTCTCCTTTAACCATGTTGGCCATGCCACTGTTAGAGACCATTGCCATGATTCGTGAACCACTAAACAAAAAAAAAACTCTTAGAAATTTACAAAAATTTCAAATATAAAAAAAAACTGTTTTCGAACCGCTTCGTCCATTAATTGTGACTAGTTATGAGACAATATATATATATATATTTTCAAGGTGAGTGTAAGTGTTTATTCTTACTTGGGAGTCCTGCCAGCGATTTCGAACCCTTGCACACATTCCTGATTTAATCGACCGCGAGCCACTGCGTCTACGGTAATGCGCCCGGTGGCTGTCATTACATCACGGAAATTAAGAGCAGAGCAATAAACCTGAAATTTAAGAAAACCCCAGTTTAATTAGGAAAGATTGAATTGAAACAAAGACATTTTTTTTATTTTCTCTTATATACCTGAATAAGTAATTTTTCTGGATCTTTAAATGTTTGATTTTTTTTAAGAGATCCCTCCAACCATCTCAACGATGTAAGGTCGCCAACGGTTGTAGTTTTAACAAATGCGTGAGTTACTCGTACAGTCTCAAGATCTCCAAGTAATAAATGTCTATATGTTCCCCATTGACCCTGAAATATAAAATTATTAATTAATTATAAAACATATTACAGCAGGTACAAGTGTTCACATAGATTCATTTAAACTAAAATGCCAGAGACAGAAATAAAACCTTACATCTTGGTAAATGTTAATAGCAAGATCTTTGTCCAATTGTTCTTCATAGAATTCTAAATCAGGATTAAAAGCTGGAGCAGCCGGATCGGAAATTAGTAGTCCATGTACAATCTCTCCTCCGGGCTCTTTTCTGAGGCAGTTCACCAAACCCAAGAGACCATTTATTGGCTCGTCTTGACCATAGAGTACAAGTTTCTGACCCTCTTTGAGTTCCTCCTTGACTTTCTCTATCCAAGAAAAGGTTTGATCCGCTGCTACGATTCGAATAAATTTAGCAGGCTTGGCACCAATCCGTATTCTGAACATCACAATATATTCTATGCCTGTGTCGTATAGGGTTACTATGTCGTATTTGTCCGCGTAGTCTTTTGGGTTGGGACATTCCTTCTCACGGCTGATAATGAAACATTTATCTCGCAACGTGGACACGGCTTGCTGGAGGATCTGTAATAAAAATACGTAATCTATATATATGATGATAATGGGTTTTGTTTTGTCACCTGACAACTAGTGTACATATCGACATAGAAACATGACCAATCGACGCAGAATGATTTGTAGATGGTTATAAGCTATTTATTTTTTTAATTTCATAGATTTTACTTTAAATAACTTTAATAAACATTTTCAGTTGATATTATTTATGGTTGCTATAGCAATGGTTGCTGTAGAAAGTCATTTGGGGTTACGATTCCTCTCATGGAATATTTCAGACAAATCTCAAGTCTAATTCTATATTACGACTAGCAAAGCGGGCGGGGAACTAGTATTTTATATTATCAAAATTATCAGTATGAATGTTTGATTAAGATTGCTATTGTATGTACCTCAGGCCTTCTCAATAGGTTCGCTCCAATAAATATCACAGTATTACTTTCGCCGGAAATTTTTTTATTTTCTACTACAATATGATTTGGCATTTCAATAGAATCTTCTGATATAACTAGTAGTTCCGGTTGGACAAGGGGCAGGTCTCCGAGAACATCACCGACTGTCTCCATTACAGGTTTAAAATCATTTATTTTATACTCCTCATCGACGACCTCTATACCTTTAACTTTGTATGTTTGTATGTTTTCCAGGATCAATTGAATATCCACACGGAGTACATCTTCGATCTGTATAAAAGGATAATTATTAATAAAGTTTATTATCTACAAACTTGTTTTTTGACTCCTGTCGATATTTATAATCTATTTGTCTCACCTTCATTTTGTTTTTTCCAAAGTTAGGAACAAATTCATTCTTCTCAAGTACGGGAACCCCCAATGGTATTCTTTTAGAAATTGGTGTAGCGTGAAGTCCCCGAATTTCCACTCCACCAGCCCTACAATTTCGTCAAACGAATTAGATAAAATATAATAATAATTTTCACGCAACAAATGATAACATTATTGTTATTGTTTACCTAATGACATCAACATTCGGGTACACTCGAATTTCAAATGACTGTCTGGTGGAATCAGGGTTCATTTTGGAAATAGCATTGTAGTGCATTTTTGCATCGATGCAGAGTTTCTCGATCCTCGTTGGGACAAAGAGACCGCGTGTATCCTGGCCAATAATTTTGAGTTGGAGCATACAATCCATGAACGTCACCCAGTTATTGACCCACGCGAGGCGACCTCGTGTTCCTTCGACATTGCAACCAATAACCCCGCGGAAAAGCCCACTGTAAATATTTTAAATATGATATATTTTTACAGTTATACTAAAGGATATATATTTACTTAAGAAAGTAACAATAAAACACACAAAATTGTTCTAGTTGTTAGGCGCAACGTGCAGTAGTTATTTTTAAATCACAAACATTACCTGTATTGGTAGCCTCGAAGACGTAGTTCTTTGTAAAAATCTTTCGTGAGCATGTGTTTGATATTAGGTCCACTGGCCTCTGGCACCGCTGGGAGAACACGGTACTCCTGTCCCACATTTTTCTTGGCGTAAATGCGACCAGTTACTATGGACGCTCCGCTTTCAACGATCTGTAAACGCCACCAAACTTTTAACTGATTGCTCGCTTTTCCAATTAGTTTGATCTTTTAATCATTAAAGAAATTTTGAAGGTTCGGTTACTAATTAGGAACTACTAGAACTTTCCAACTTAAGAGCTTACTAACTTTTGCACTTACCTTTAGACTTTGAAGCTGAATAATCACTTTACTTTTTTTAAGTTTGTTTTCAAATTTTAGATAAGTTTATTACTTTTATAATTTAAATAGTGTCGGCAGGTATACTGAAAACTTGTTAAAGTTTTCATACTTCATCACCAATTTATTCGATTATCTCTGTATATGGGATACAGAGATACATGATTTAAATGTACAGAGTTAATTCATAACTAACCTCAAAGTTACCACTTCCTTTCTGAATCATGACTATAAACTCTAAGTTGCCCTCTTTAGGTATATTCGTAGCTCGCTGGAAGCGAACGTTCTCGAATTTGACCGAAACTTCAGTGTACAGCTCTCCCATCATCATCCCTAACGTTTCCCATACTAGAACAAGATACCCGGTGGCCGGATAAAGATTTCGTCCTGAAATAGGGATTTGTTCCATAACAAATTCTAAAGCAATAAATAAATAGTGAATTGTAAAAGGGATAGCCGCCTATGTGCGTCCAGAAACGAGTTAATGAAAGAAATAAAACAAAAATCTCACCATCAACTACGTGGCCGGCTATGAACTCGCTGTCCTCGTCGACGATTGACATTCTCACAGTCCTTTCTCCTGATTTCATTTTCTCTTGAGCCTTATATGAAGTTACATACCTGTGATTCATTCAAAGTTAACGTTAATTTGAAATTGTTTTTAAATGTATTAAAAAATTTAATCCTAATATGTATGACTAAACATTAAATTATTTTAAACGAAATAAAAAAAAAACAACTAAATATTACCAGTCCTCACTGTGCTCCCATTCAACTAGGTGTGCCAGCATTGGTGTACCCTGAGACACTGGGAACGGCACATGTGGGTAGATATTTGCTAACTGAGGATTTAACCCCAGTTCGTATAATCTATAAAAAAGAAATTTGAGATTTTAACTTTCGATTACATTTTTACTAACAAATACTCAAATGTCAATCAATTAATGTTTTAGCAAAGTTAGTAGCAATTAGTCTTTAAAATACTCAATCAAATATTCTGAAGTATGCAAATTATAAAAAGAAACGTATCAATTAGAGCAACAGAAAAGTTGAAAAAGTTCCCTCACTTTCCTAGCGCGTTGAGAAGGAAGAGTACGTTGTCCTCTTTCTTCTTTGTGAGAGGAATGTTAATAACTTCTGTATTGAGGGAACGACGAAGGATAGCTTGGAGCAGGGCGTGAGGGGCGATCTCGATGGTGATAGCATTTGGATGAATCAAACGCGCTGTCTCTTCGAACAGCACAGGATTCTAGAAATACATTCCAATAAAAATTTTGAGAGATTCATAATTTTGTACACTTTACAAATATGTAAAGTTCAACGTGAGTTATTTGTCTACAATTACAGTGATCATTGATTGTGTTTGATAGCTCAAGTTGTGAAGAAAGATTATTTTAGAAAGTTATATTGCTGTAAAAATAGATCGTTTCGCGGACAGGACCACTTGTATAGATAAAAACTGCTCTTTTATTATTTTCTCAATAGAAAATCTTACCAATAAATTGTTTGTGTGATACTCTGCAGACGACAGCACAGCTTTTGAATCGTTCCACAGAGCTTGAGGAACAGAAGTTGACACCCACCGTTCAGACCGAGGCTTTGGATCTGTTATTACTTCACGTAGATATTTTAGTAATTTCGGCCCTGGACAACACAAAAATAAGTTTTAATGCAGTCCTCTATTGTTTATATGATTACAACAATAAAACATTATGACATACAGATTGATGAAAATTAATATCTTGTTTCAAAGTTATGTGAGCAGGTGAAATTTAGTGCCTCTCTAGGAAACCCTTAAATATTACAGTTACAACAGACAGGACGAGCAACTGAAGTAAAATTAATTATTCTAAATTAAAATTAAGGCAATAACTTAATTGAAAATGGATATTTACCAGCTTCAGATATATATCTCGAGTGATAAGCGATATTGGAGCAAGGTACTTCTTTAGCGAATATCTCTTGTTGGACCAATTTAGAGACGAATTCTTTCATGACATCAGCGGGCCCCGAAATAGTACTGGAGTTGGGTCCATTGTGGCAGGCGACTTCGATTTCCGGCGGGCACATTGTCTTGATCTGTCGCCAAAATAATAACAATATGAATTAGTTGTAGCCTTCCCAAGTGAACATTGGAATGGTAATAAGTTTATTTTTAGCCGCACAACTCGTATGATTTAAACAAAGCTAAAGTTATGTTTAAAAATGTAGGGATATGATTCCGGGGATCATTGTACTTGTGTAAAGGTTACAGAAAAACCGCTACGGATAATGACACTGAGCACTAAGAATGTTACTTAAAATTTTAATTTTAATTTAGTGTTAAAAATGTTGTTGCAAAGAAAGGAGAGGTATACTGATTACCTGATTGTACCCTACGCCTACAGCGGCCATTGATCCTTTTATGAAAGATGTTTCTATCGAAGCTAAACCACGGCTGTAAGAGGACAGGATCATTTCCTCAGCTGTGAAGCAACCATCTGCGTAAGCGCATCCCAGCTCACCTACACTGTGACCTGTACATTTTGTATATTAATCTATAAGTGTTATAAATGTCAAGTGACGAAGCGGAAGGGGATGCCCAGAAGACATTGAATTAATTCGCTAGGAACATACCGATGATGTAATCTGGTTCAATGCCTACGGCTTTCAGAACGTCGGTGAGGCCGATCTGCACTGCCGCAATGCCGACAAAAGAATTTAAAATATTGTCGTAAATCTTAGGATCTGGTTCAGTTATTATCTTCGTCAGATTAATACCCTTTGGTTCCAAAACTTTGTGGCATCTGAAACAAACGATAAAAACATGAAAGCATCAAGTAATAAGACTTAAAAATTGTAAAATTATAGTCTAAATAACATCAATCTTTACAAGTATTTCATTACTACGACTGTCTTTAAAATTTTATCCAGCAAAAGATAACAAAGAAGTATTTTATTGGACGAGAAAGTTCTCTTTTATTTATTTCCTCTGAAAAAATTTTTTTTTTGCATATATGAGTTTCCTTTTAAAAAGAAATATCCTAAAGTCACAAATTTTCCTTCACGCCACATATTACCTGATTACATTAAGTTTATAGAAATATGATCCATGAGCACAGTGATGGTGGCATAGTTTTAGAAAAATCTAATGTTATGTTATTGTGTGTACATACTTTTGTATAGCAGCTGCGAAAATGGGTATTCTCATGAGTTGCTTGCCCATACCGGCCCACTGGGAACCCATTCCTGAATACACGAACCACACCGGACGTCGAACACCGGAGAAGTATTCGATGTCCCGGGCCAAGACCACAGTTTTTGTAGGCGTTGATTCTAAAACCAAAAAACACTAAATTTTTGTCTATTGCTAATCTGACAAGAGATGAAATTTATACTTAATCTTATTTTAATCGTATCAACTCTAATAATGATAATCAGTCGAGTAAAAGCTCTCTTACTACAGAGAGCCATGTTAATGTCATTTTCAAATAGTTGTTCCGTTTGGAGGATGTAGCTAAAACATTTGGAATGATCGTGGTCAGCTTGTGGCTAGGTATAATTTCGGGCTTCGATAACTTAGCAAGGTTCTTTACACATCTGAACACTGAACACAATCAAGGAGATTTACTGTGTAGTGCAATTCGCACTCACCCAGCAATGTATATCCGCGAACAACGTGTCCGGAGATGTCGTCGTTGTGCACTGAATGTAACAAACGGATCAGCTCCACGTCCACAGTTTTGGATTCTAGATCATCAAGTATCTTAGCGACGGCCGACTCAGTCCGCCCAGACACACAAACGAGTCGTGGCAAATCGTCGGACGGCAATCCATTGTTAACCTGAAAACATATTTTTTAAACTTACACGAACTTGTTAATATTGCTATTTTAGCAAATAAAGATTAATTAAAATTTATATAGAGGGATGCGCTGGAATTATTCGCGTCCGTTCCACTCACCTTGTCCCTAGCGACATTCTTCAACAGAATGTGCGCGTTTGCGCCTCCGAAACCGAAGCTGTTCACTCCGGTCATGCCCCGGTTCCAGGGCTGCTTTTCTGTGACCACTTTCATTCGACCCTCAGCCAGCGCCGCTACACCCTCACGCGGGATTTCATAGTTGAGGTTCGGTGGGATGAAGCCGGTCGTGTAAGCTATGCAGAGCTGCAAGGGAGTATTAACGATTAAAGAACTATTAAATAATTAGTTTAAAGTCATAAAGTGTAAAAAAATTATACAAAAATATCACTTGCCTTAATAGTTAAACCCGATTCAATGAATAATAATAGATATATGATATAATACTAATATGTAAAGTAAAAACTGCATCTCATTATAAACAGAATGCATGCAATGCACGGTGGAGTGTGGAATCTAGTACACAGGGACACCAAAATAGTTTTTGACATTGATACACACCAATTTCTTTCAAGTTAATTTAAAGATGATCTATTTTATCTGACAATATAATTATTAACCAAAATTTAGCAACAAATATCATTAAATAATAAAGTTAAAATACATAGAAATTCAGTGCTCCAATTCAATTCAATAGGATTTGTCAGTGCTGTAAGTGTACTCACTTTAGCGATAGAACACAGACCGGACGCAGGCTCGCTGTGTCCTAAATTAGATTTTACAGATCCAATCATCAAAGGCTCCGAGCGACCCGTGCAAAATACTTCGTCGATTGCAAGCAGCTCCTCCGGATCACCTACCCTTGTGCCTGCAGACGATACAAGATATCAGTGTCGCCATAGCAGCTGCAATTTCTGTTGGCAAACAGTACTTTGCAAACATTACTATGTTCCGGTTTGAAGGGTATTGTAACTTGTGTTTGTGTTACAATATGGTGCAATACCTAGCGTTCCAACTAGCGTCCAATGATTAAATTTATGTCAGCCTGTTTTTTTTTATAGTATTTGTACCTAAAACGCATCTCATTTAGTCTGTCATCATCGTCAATTTCTAATCACCAAGCGTTCGAAGTGTTATACGTACCAGTGCCGTGAGCCTCGACGAATTCTAATAAAGAAGGAGGTATTGAGCATTCCTCGTAAAACTCGTTCAGCAGCAGCTTCTGGATCTGTCCGGCCGGGTAGGTGATACCCTGCTCCTTGTATCCATCGCAATTCGTTTTAGCGTGCAAGAGTTGCGCGTATACTCTGTAATCAATAAAGATAATGTAGAAAGTCATCATCACATAGCCAGCTAACATACACCCACTGCTGAACACAGGCGTCTCCCTCAAAAATCTTCACACCTATTGATCGATGTAGTGAATCACAACATGTTTCTGTTTCTTACAAAATAGAAGTTATTAACCTATGATTAATTATAATATTGTATATAATTAGATGGTTAGTCAACATCATCTTTACTCCCAGAGTTATTCAGTCTTTCACCCTGTTATTATGTTTCACAATAATTTTAACACGTACCTTCTAGAATCTTTGGCCTTCTGCAAGAAGCAGACGGCGATGGCTTCAGAGCGAGCGTAGCCGTTGGCTCGGTTGTCGAAACTCTTGCATTTACCGTCTGGTGATAGCACTCCCAGCCTACGACACAGGCATTTATTTTTTTGTGCAAATTCCTTCCAAACATATTTTATCTATAACATAAGCCATTTAATGATGTCTTTCTTCTACCTTTCAGTCAGCAATCAGTTTCAATCAACCTTGTCTCTGGATATTAAATATATAATACTACGAAAATTTTACAGAGTGGATCACCTGGTGCTCTTGAAAGCAATAGTCTAAACAGGGAAATCTTAAGAAAATTTCTTTTAAATCAAGTACTGAAAAATTCGTTGATATGTCCATATCATAATAACGTTCGTTACTAATATTTATAGTAGAAGAATACTATAACTTGCTTGATGTACTAAAACTAGACAATACGTATTAGAAATGTCTATAAAAATAATTTTGTTACCTTGAAAACTGCAAGGACACGTAAGGATGTAAGCAGAGGTTGGAGCCGCCAACGATGGCCGCGTCGCAGTGCCCGTCTCGGATGGCCCGGAAGGCGTGCTCCATCGCGTACAGCGAGCTCGAGCAGGCCGAGTCCACCGTGTACGAGGGCCCGGTGACCCCGAGCCAGTACGATATACGGTTTGCCAACATCGCACGGGAACATCTGGTGGGATTAATTAAAGTCATCATTTCATCAAAGATCAAGTTCCAATGGATCGGTAATAAGTCAACATGAAAATAAATTTTAAAACATTACTCTTCCAAACTAGAAAAGAGGTAACATGAATACTTCTAATGATGAAGACGGACATAAACTTATATTACTCAATAGTAAAAAAAACGTAGTTACTAACAACATCGTACTGAAACACAGTAGAGCCCATTAGTGCTTAGTGAAAAGGTGTATAGACTACGGTGGTACCTACATAAACGATGTTCAACAAGAAGCAGCCTGCTATCAGAAAATTTATGGAATGATAGTGTACATTTAATATCTAGACAGCTGAATTAGGACTTTGTCGAATAAATGAAAATATTAATCAATAATACAAATAACTTCCATTTGAAAACAACAACCGTAAAACTGGAATAAAAAAAAATCGGTTTTGTTCGAACTTCAATTATTTAAATTAGTCCTTCACCTAGTCATTATAATATCAAGTTTTACGCTTATTAACTTTTGTTCCAACTTGTTTTCTTAAGTTCGTAATGGATTAAATTAATATCAGCTTCATTTAATTTTTTTTTTTGTATCTTACATCAAAATATTTAAGTATCATTCATATTAAAATATTTGAGAAATTATGGTTACATAAGGCAAACTTTCATCCCCTGTTACACTCCTATCAAGTTTTCCGGGATATTGGAGCTTATATCTTTTTGAAGATCTAATTTATCGTTATATAAAAATTACATAGAAGTCATAAAGAAAACTTAACAGACGGACACTCTCCTCTTTAAAGTATAATTAATTATATTTTCATTAATGTTTGTTTATCGTTTCAATATCTACGAGATGCTCACCCGGTAACACCAAATCCGTTGACCTGCATCTTTTCATAGAACCAGGTTTTTTCGGATTCAGAAAAGCAAGCCCCGATGAACACTCCCGTCTTCGTATTGCGAAGTTCTTTGGGATTGAAACCTGGAACAAGGACAAGGATGTAGAAATAAAACAGAGATATAAGTTCAAGTTGAATATATGAGGTGATATTTCCATGCGCCCTTTGATTAGATAAAGTACTTTGTCTTGATCTAAATTCGTTGTAAAAGAATAATTAATAGAGGAATAGTAATAAGTGAAAACTTCATTTTGATAAATTCTTCGCAAAAAGATAACTCAAGAAAGTTTTCTAAAGTGTAGATTTTACCTTAGCTAAATGTAAAAGTAACTAGCATTTGAAATTTAACAGTCCTATAATCATTGTTACCAGCGACCGACAGATTAATTGCATTGAAAGCAATTGATCGAGCGGAAATTTCTTTAATGTTATCTTTATCTACGTCCTCGAAATGTTCTCAAAGAACCCACAAGTACTAGGGGCTGTTCCAAAATTACAGAATACAGATTGTCTTCGCATATTTAATGAACGAATTAGAATTCCACCGCCGCCAGGAGTTGTTCCCCGTGACAGCATTGAGTTATAATTACTGACAGTATAAAAGTTTTAATGGATCCCGCGATAAGAGGACGCGCGGGGTCCGTCCAAATTGTATAGAAGTTTATTGTTTCCAATGAAATGTTCATAAAATATCATTTTATGATAAAACAAGGGCTAAACTCACTCTCATCTTAATTTACTTTCCGAATGTTTTGAAAAAAAGACTTTTCATGTTGTAGGTTTTTGCAGTAGATCTAAATTACAATTGTTTATTTTGAACATTTACCGTTTCAGACTTTTAACTAGTCAATCGGCTTTAAAAATATCTTTAAATATTCAATCAATGTGAAATTGATAAAAGCGTTTTTTAATAAAAATTTTGGGATGTGGAATCCTAGAGATCTATATTAAAGGTAACACAAAACAGATGTAGCAGAAGGAAAGTAAGTTAGAGTAGAATTTTGCTGTTCGCAAATTTGTACAAGCTCTGAATTGGTTCAGAGACAAAAAAGGTAGGCATTATGAAATTCCAGGTAAAATTAATTTGACTAAATTTACGCGAAAGGTATTAATATTAAATGTATTAAAATGTTTAATTTTATTTCCTTATTACTTTTCCAAGGGATGTTAATCCACTTGCCTTCTTGCAGACTATTTATCTTCCTTCTTCATTGTAACATTTCTCATAAAATCTCTGTTATACACAATGGACATTGTTCAAGACCTAGATAAAGCAATGGATAGTTGCAGTAAAACAGTCGTCAATATAAAGTAGCGTTTGCAGTGATTTAGAATTTTAATAGTTATAATAAAGGAGTAAAAATTTCAACCCTCGAAATGAAAATACTTGTCGATTGAAAAGATTACAAAATTTCAAATGAATTCTTAGTGACAACTGTAGCAGCAGTAAAAATAGATATTGCGGATGCTGTTCTTTAAAAAGCGGCAATTGTGAAATTATGTTGCAGGAGCACAAATCGAGGTTCTCAATGACCGCGGTGAATTTAATCTGGTGAGAGCCTCAGAGTTTCTGGAACAGATAAATTACCCTCATTACGACAGCGGGGCGGGTGCGCGAGGGTCGTGCGAGGGACGCGCGAGGGACGGCAATAGGTATCCTCCGTTGTAATTCAGATACTTCGGTTTCCTTATTTCGCAATACAATTTGTCTTGTTATTTCCGAAAGAGAGACGACATCTTTCGAAGATTAAATACGAACCTATTATTTATGCCGAGGACAATGAATTAAAGATTACATTTTTTTGGTTCCATTTTGACGATTTATTTTTAACATTAATTCTTCATCACGCTAAGGACGTACTATCGTAAGTAGGAGTGACCATCGCGTGGATATCGCGTAGGACTTGTTACCTGCATCAAAAACGGCCTCGTAGGCCTTCTCCAGCATGATCCTGCACATTGGGTCCATGGTGTGGGCCTGCTTGAAGTGCACACCGAAGAACGAGGCGTCGAACTTGTTTACATTGTTGATTTTTCCAGTTCGCTGCGGAATCTCCGGATGGGCCAGCTTCCAACGGCGATCGTCGCCCGAGATCAAGTCGACCTGACGAGTTGTGTAAGAAACTAGAGACGTTTTTAAAATAAACGCAAACAAGAAAATTATCACAACATTAATCAGACTTTTTTTATATATTTCATTTATGATTGATGGGTCCAGTATCTCTTTCATATTGTCTTAATTCGTAACACCTGCCATTTTATACCGTAGTCTTCATAGCCCATGGACAGCCTTCGTCTGTTATCACCTTTCTGTGTTATGATCTCTATAACTGTATTTAAAGCGGAAGTATATTTAAGTACCTTGTTAAACAAGTTCTCTTGCAGGTGAGCCACGGAGTCCGAATCCGGGAAGTAACCTGCGCACCCCGTGATGAGGATCTCGTCGCCGGGCGACGGGTGGGACAGGCGGTGTCCCGACGTGAGCCTGTCTTCTGCTATCGTGGTTGGTGGCATCTACAACAAAACAAAACAAATAGTCGTATAGAGATTTCATTACTTTTTTTTTCTTGAATCACGTGAAATTCGTTTGCAGTAATCTATATATATAAGATTTCCGCCTATGTAGAGATTCACTACGAAATCTCTGGAACCATAAGGCCCTGCAGACTTGAAATTTGCTAGGAATATTCCTCTTGCCGAGTATAGCTTAGCTGAGAACGGATTTGACGAAATGTTACCCTCAAAAGAAGTTGCAGGGATTTTAATAACGGGAAGAGAGGCAGAGGGTGGCCGGCAGCCGGGAATATTTCTGACAAATTTCAAGCCTAAATTTCAAATCTAATTCTATATCACGACGAGCAACGCGGACGGGGAACAGTAAGTAATGCATATATTTGCCCAGTGGCACAAATTATATGCTAATTAAAAATTGTATAAAGATAACACATTTGTAATAAACATCAGTGCGAATAACCTTTTGTTTATAATTAAAACTTTTAAAGTAAGTGTAATTATATCCGTGTAATTATGTATGTAGATCTTTCTTTATATGTACGGTGTACTTTTCCATGAAATGTTCATTTCACCTAGATATATTTTTATTATATTTTAAATTATATTATTAATTTATTAAACAATAAATTTGTATGTATTATGGTGATCTCCTGTTAACCATATTGTTGTTTGGGAAATCATAAACGGGAAACAGTTACTATTTTAAATATATTGTGAGTGAGATAATATAAGAAAGACAAATTTCTTGACTTTCTCGTCAGTTCGTCTCAAAGGCTTTAATAATACATGATTGATGACTTTCCGAAAGAACAGATTAGTTGGTGTTTCTAACACTAAAACCCTTGGTTTACCTTCAATGCGTAACGAAATACTCCTAGATCTCTTACGGAATGCATTGGTGGGTCTCTTTGCCTCAGCACATTCCAAAGAGCCATATTAGCAAGTTCGTTCTGCTACAACAAACTGGACAACATTTCGTTGATTGTTCCTTTTGCTGATAATTATATTGGCAACGGAGATAATGGTTAAGATATAAAAGACAGTGACTAAACTGCTTTCTTTAAAACACAGGTTTTTGATTCTATTCGAACTCGCCTTGCTATCATTCCCAGCCTTCAAAACACTGATAACTACGTTCTAATAATATAATATAATATAATATAATAATAATAGTCATACATATAACAGTATTATGCTTTAATGTCCCTCAACATGAATTGTAATTAAACTTAGTTCATTGTAGAAAAAAAAGAATATAGTTTGATAATTTTTCCCTACCGCCGGCAGTAACAGCAGACTACACCGCGGTAAACCTTCAATGGCGGCCATTTGCATATGCGCTTTGCGATGCAAATGGCGGCGCGGGGTGCAGCGCCGTGGGCTACGCGCCGGCGAGGACGCCATACCGTATGAATTAAATTGTAAACTTGTCTAAGTGAACAAAGGACATGTTACAACTCCAAGAAGCAACAGAAGGATTCGTCGAGCTGCTGTTGGGCAAAAGGATTGCAATAAGGCGTTTGCCGCAATATTTACATTATCATTACAGCCGATAAATATCAATTGCTGAGTAAAAAAATTCTTAAAGAAGTGGGATTGTTGTATCACCCTCAGCATGAGAGTGGGCGGACCGATCGGAAAGTCACACAGGAAGCTGCTGCCTTTTTCTTGTAATTATTTCCTCATCAGTTTCTTTCAACCTGATGGGAGTTTAGTAGCGATGTGGATTCCGAATAGAGATTTTCGTTAACGTCCGCGGAAATGTTTATTTTATAACGTTAACGTAGTCACTGCTTTACTCCCGGCTCAAGATACATTCATTCCAAATAATAGAAGGTCGTGTAAAATAAATGGAACTACGTTACTCACCTCGGGGACTCTTTACACAAATGTTAATTTTTGACTCGAAACTGACTCGAACTCGGTATGGACCGGGATGCGAACCTGCGACACGAGCGGCGACCGGACGACTGGACACCGCGGCAACGGCGCCTCTTGTTTATAAAATGGAAAATTAAACGAAAAAATACTTCACAGGATGTTCAGTTTACGCGGGGCACTTAATTAGGCGAGTACGTGCTGTATATCAATATGGTTCATTAATTGACATTTCAATTGAATTTGATTAACTAATGGAGATTTTGGGTGGAACTCTTACACGACTAGAGAACGCCCGTCACTTTGTTTGAGAATTTTTAAACGTATTCATTAATTACCCTCAGGGAGAGAACGGGACAAAAGATTACAGGCAGAACAAAGCGGGTCTGTTTAGCAACCCCAACGTCTAATTAAAATATTTGTCTCAAAGAAAACGATGAGAGGGAGGGAACGGGACGTGATACACATGCTTATAACATTAATACATTATCTATACAGCATCCCTTTATGCTCGTTGCTGTGAGACATAAGATATCAAGTCTCATTACCCCAGTAATTTCACTGACTATAGCGACCTTTCAATTTAAATATATTTTACTTTACTACTTAGTGACCGGGTAGGCGCTGCGTTTGGGTCCACCCAGACAGTTTTACACTTATTGTTCATTTAAAACTTGAGAGATGGATCATTAGAGGTGGCTTAATTATTTAGAAGAGCTTAATCACTTGGTGAATATGCAATGAAAAATAATGTTTTTGTTAATTTCATACAGAAACTTCTTCCTTCGACTGTGGAATAGCTTAGCTACTGTTTGGAAGTGTCAGATACTTCTATTATTAATTTAATGTTTTCGACATTTTAATGTCTAAATAATTGGGAATATCCTCCCGTACAACATGTATATCAGAAAGTACAAAAAAGATTTCAGCTGGAGCGCCACTGCTGCATTATTTCGTTATAGAAGATACTATCTTGTTGTTTGTCGTAGTGCGAAGTAATCACCTCGACCGCTGCCTGCATTAATAAATCAATTAAAACTCTCGTACGCTGATATATAGACCTGGTGAACCGTGGACAGTATGCGGCAGGGTAAACAGCCGACCCTCTGTCGACGAGTCGCCGGGCCCCCGGACGTGAGCAAGGACCCTCACCGGGATTTAACGTAAATTAAATTTCGATTACATAAACGAAACCGATTCGCCTGAAACGTACACCTAAGGCTGGATCCAATCCTCGAAAGGCTGATTGAAAGGGCCTTTTAAAATGGCCGCGCCGTGTGCCGGTAATCCAGGTAGATGAGATCACTTAGCATCTAAATGTGTCAATTCAAAGTGACATGTTTTAACAAGTGTTACGTGTCGCCCGCCTAAAGTAATTTAAGTATCGTTCCTCTCCACGGACTCTCCACAACGCTCTGAAGACGAACACTGGGGGGGTTCAGTGGGCAAGGCCCCAAACCTCCTTACTCAGAAGCAAGGTATCTAAAATTTTTTCTCATAAATTTATTAATAGGATTATTGGACGATGGTGATTTCGAATTGTGTTTGAAAATGTAACCCATCACCCAAAATCCACAAAACATGACCATGGAATAGAGCTAAGGAACCATTGCACCACGGCGGCAGTAAACCTGTTGCTTTGGGACTCCCCATTACTTAGTTCGATTACTATCTGCTGGGCATTAGCTTCCCTCGAGGATCCTCATTGAGAAAGAATTGGGCCTTAGCCCTATTAGGCTAGCCCAGTACGGGTTGATGGGTGCTCGGATGGGGAAGGGGGCGATAACTATAAAAAAATATAAATATCTTTAGCACTACCCTGTGAATGAAATGTAATGAACATTATTATTCCGTCGATTAGTAATTATACAAAATGTTTGAAAAGTTTACTGCGTTCCGGTTTGGTGGACTCTGGCCAGTTAGATCGCAGCTGTAAGAAGGCGTAGCGTCTGAAGTCTGCACGTCTACAGACAGATGAGAACAAAATCTTTATACTCAATGTTGTGGATAATTTGAAACTTTATGCGGCATCGTGAAAAGGCGGCTTCGGGTCGTATCGCATCTGGCCCTAACCGGATGTGTGACTGCGACAGTTACCGCTGGTGCAGCACATTGTGTGGTAATGAGCCGCTGTACCGCTGTGACACCGCCGCACTTCAGGTCGCCTAAATTACCCTAAACGTGAACAGCTCCGCGCATATTAATTGCTTTCTAAGGGTCCTTGCATTCGTGCACTTGCATTCCCACAATTGATCAGTTGTGGAGATGTAGAGCTTTACTGGTGCCGGAGATACCACCGCAGCCCTCATTGCAATCGGCAGGCAGTACTGCGCAAACATTACTGTGTTTCAGTTTGAAATTCCTGAGACCCAACATCTTATGTCTCAAGGTGACGAGCGCAATGTGATGCAGTATTTATCATTATTTACGAGTGGTTGAGACCTGAAGAGGGTGCTGTACTGTAATGGCCTATCCCAGTGATAACCCATACCGATGATAAATAATATCGAAACGTCGATATGTTCAGTACACGGTGGCCCTGCCAACACACGGCTAGTGCCCCAGGACCTCGAGAACATCAACGTTCAACAGTCCTCCGACCTATGTGCCCTTCTCGTTGCCATTTAAAGCTAGAAATCCTAAGGATCTTTTACTCCTACCATCCTCTCGGGTCCTTTCTATTGCCTTTCGTGTGACTTTTTGATTTCCTTTGCAAACGACTACATCCAGGTCCCACACGAGACAGGTTGTTAGTGCTCCATGTTGACCAAAAAGAACACTTTGACCTTCCATTCAAATAGACGGTGAGGGGAATATTATAGGTTCAACATCATTATTTTTGTATATCTAGAGTATTGAACTTTAAGCAATATATAATTAAATCTATATACATATATAATTAAAAGGAGTTGTCTTTGTTTACCAATCACGTGAAAACTAGTGAACGTATCGACATGGGAACATGATTATTTCACGCGCAATGATGCCAATTCTATATTACAGCCAGCAAAGCGAGCAGTTAGTATATATATATTCGTCACTATCACCCGATAGATGTCCACTGCTGGGCATAGGTCTTCCGCAAAGATCTCCCCATCGATCGGTACTGCGTTCACCGCATCCATCTGTTTCCCGCGACCTTCACCAGATTATTGCATAATATATAAAAGGAATACGACACGCAGGTTTCAGCGGTCAGTAAAAAGATGTTTCATGTTTGTTACAGAATGATTATTGTGCTCGAGGTGTAATTAAAATACATGTAAATTAATCTAGATATAAAAGAGATCAGTTAGTGGCGAGGGGGGTCAAAGCACTGTGCGGTAACCAGCGCCAAGAGTTGCCCGTGGCGCGGTTGGAGCGGCACGGGCATGGTGTAGCGGTCGCGCCGCGTTCACCGACCGCGCCCCGCCGCGGGCTCATACTAATAAATAAATAAATAAATAAATAAATAAATAAATCTGACAATGTGTTGGTGGTGTCCGGGCAGGGCCGTCACACGAACCCGCGTGAACTCCACCAATAACAATGAGTGTCACGGAATATCAATGAACGCATACATAACAGTAGAGCGGAGCCAACAACCTGCCGGCCGCACGGCATCAGGTTAACGACAGTCCGTGTGGACGGTAACCTCTCGTAAACTGGTAGCTTATATGGCTTTATTCCTGCATCATCATCAGCCGATAGACGTCTGCTGCTGTCATGTCCGCATCCAGCGGCTTTCCGCGACCTTCCTTTGTACGGGTGCATATGGGAAGATTTTTGCCATTTCCCATCACGCTGGCCTAATGCAAGTTGGTGGAAGTCAGAGCCTCGTTTGTTGATTAGCAGTTTCCACAACGATCAGGTGAGGTTGACTTGGATCCGGTGAGTTCTTGTGCGGGACCCTTACATACTCCAATATTCCTGGATACCGTGTAGATACCGTCACAGCTCCTGTTTCAGCCGCCCTACTGTAGCTAATGAAATTCCTGTGGTAAAGATTCTTGACATGTTGTATCTGAAGATAAGGACAGTGTGCTGATGTACATTATTATATTTTTTATTCAATTAAGCTACGAGCCGAGCGGGACGTTCACCTGATGGTAAGTGATACTCCTGCCCATAACGACGTGGCGCTAGTTAGGATGGAATATGCACTACATCACGCCCGTCGCCTAAGACATGAGATGTTGATTTTCATTACTCCGGTAATTGCACTAGCTACAGCGCCCTTCAGCAGGTGCAGGTGAGGTTAGCTTGGATCCCCTGAGTCGTACGGAGCCCTTACACCCCTAATGCAACAATAAAATCAATATAATTCATACACAGTAAACAACACGGGCGGTTAACCCCACCCCCACTGGGACTGGGACCCGCGAATATCAAATGTAAATCATCCGAATAGAATTTATAATCGAATTTGGACCTCACGAGTTGTATTTGGTGTCCAGCGTATGTTGGTACGTGGATGTATCTTCTTCGCATTACTTGCCGGAGGGCATTAGGCCTCTGTCTATAACTTACAAACCCCCAGTCCGTCCCACCACCCCCGGCCAATATATTTCAAGTTGCGAACAAGTTAGGGCGAGTACTTACGGGTAACGCGGTTTCGTCGGTTTGTCTCAAAGTTTAGGCACAGTTAGCGGTCAGGAGACTTGTTAAAACCTTGGCATGGATGGCTGTGCGTGTCAAGCAGACACTGCTGTAATGTTAGGGTCTTCGTACCGTGGCTAAAGTTCCACCAGGTTCGCATTTAGAGGAGTTTGTTTAGTGAGTAGGAGTGCGAGGGTGCTTCTTTGCCCGATATTTTGTTCTACGATATAGATAGTTAGATTTTAATATGATTTGTTTTATTCAGTTAAGCGACGATACGAGCAGGACGTTCCCCTGGTGGTAAGTGATACGTGGCGCTGGTTAGTAATAAAAAAAATATTAAGCACCAAAAGTAGTTAAGTTACAGAGATAGGTTACATGTGAAAGTAATGAGTTTAACCACAGAGCCGTGGAGAATATGTCAATGGCTGCAGACGTATCACTTGACATCCGGCAAACTTAATGAGAAACAAGGTCTGGTAATGTAAATGAAATAAAATATGAGCCCCGTTACCGAGTACAGGGTGGAAAGGGTCTCAAAGCGAGCTTTTGAACTTAAGCTGCTTACTGCTGAAAGCTCGTTAAAGCAATAAACTGTTACGAATACTCACAAAGCATTAAATATTGTTGAAGTAATAAACTCTGACCCGAGTTCGAGATGCGATCGAGAAGAGGCAGTCAAAGTGTTTGGCAAATACAACAGGAAATATTGAAAGTTCAAGGAAACAACAATAGATATATGTATATATTTATACATTTTAAAGGTAGTTATATACTGAACAGTATAGTTGCGGCGACGGGGGTTAAGTTGATAACAATTTTCTTTCTAAGGGTTTAAAAAACGTTACCGCCCAATCCGGTTCGTCGCTCGAATTTGTAGCTTAGACTGTGCCAATTAATTCCTGAGCTGCAGCTGACAGGTCGCGTTACGAGGGCATCATGTTCCCGGAACCCATTACGACTCGCGGGCCCCGGACCCCGAGCCCCGGGCCCCCTGTTGAGATGTCAATATGCTAATTAATATTTAAATTGCCGTCAAAGTGCCGCCAGTAGCCGCGCTCGTGACCTTGGCTACACCCTTTTTTAAACGTATCCTTAATAGCTTACCCCTGACCGTGTGGCAAGGAAGTCAATAATTTAAGTGCGCAAGGCATAGGTGCAAGGATAGAGTAACTAGTACTTAGTAGAGTCTCCCCTTAAGTATATAAGATGAAATATCCTCTGATGTACATAAATAAATAACCTTTAGGTTATTTACAGACCCTTATCTATTTTAACTGTAAATAAACCGGCTGTAACCCCTCGCGTGGATAAGAGCCTGTTGATATGAGAGCTGGTATTAGCTTCGTAAGTTATACGGGCAGTGAGATGGACGGTGACCCTCGCCAAACACAACTAAACCGATTTACATTAACAAAGCTTCAGGGCCTCATGGAACTGCAGGCTGAGCCGTTAACTGGAGCAGTTAGCCGGCGGGCAGACCTTTCATTGGAAAAGTGTACTGGTGGCTCCGGCGCTGTCTTACCATTTGTCTGTGAAAACAAGTATAATGAAGGTCTGATTACTAGTCTGTAATTAACTCTGTTGGCAAACCCTTCAAAATCGGAGTAACAGTTTTAGTGATACATCTAGATATCAATCTGCCAATGTTCAATGATGGATGTGGTGTGTGCTGGACTTGCCATAATAGTCACTAGGAAAGTTTTTGTCCTTTCATCACAATCATCATCATCATTTTAACTGATGGAAGTGCACTGCTGGACATCGGTCCTTGATTAGGAATTAATTCTGTTTCCACGTTGCGATTGTAGAGTTGATGGGAATAACAGTCATCAGCAGCAAACTGCTCAATCTGCGTGTGGCAATTATAGCATGGTAGTCCCACAAAAGGTCCCTTTTTTGAGGAGGATAATTATTGTTAGGATATTTGATATATCTACGAGGAGGGATCAAAAAGTAGTGGGAACGACATATATACTGTTTGGTAAGAAAAATAAATAAATAGTGACATAGCTCAGATACATGTTTGTAATATTAATGAAGAAGATTCTGAAAACTTTCTATCTCGTTTCGTAACAATGGACGAAACATGGCTCCATCATTTTGATCCCGAGACAAGACAGTAATCTTCGCAATGGAAACATCATCCAGCCATCATCACCGACCCCGAAGAAATTTCGTGCCGTGGCATCGGCTGGCAAGGGCATGGCCTCAATATTTTGGGACTCAAAAGAGACATTGTCGATTGATTGATTACCTGGAGCGTGGAACCACTATTGCACGCCAATATTATGCAGCTTCAATTTCCAAGTTGAGGAATGCCATCAAAGAGAAAAGGAGAGGGGAAACTTCGAAGGGGCGTGCTGTTTCATCACGACAACGCACCCGCGCACAGCTCGGCAGGTGCAATGACTGCTATTCAGCAAGCTGGTTTCGAACTGGTTGACCATCCTCCTTATTCACCAGATCTGGCGCCTAGCGATTTTTATCTGTTCCCCAAATTGAAAGAATACTTCAGGGGAAACAGATACGGAGACGATACTGAGGTGTTAATGCCGTGGAGAGCTTTTTGCAGGACCAAGATAAAACTCTTTTTTTGAAAGTGATTGAAGCGTTGGCAAAGCGCTGCACTCGGAGGAGCTCGGTGTGCAGGGAGACTCGGAGACTGTGTACAAAAATAAACGATTAAGTTATCAATAGTCATTATACTCTATCTCATTCTCTCTACGTTTTGATCTCTCCTTGTAATAGGGTAGTAGTCGATCAAGTGGGATGTCTTAGCAGAGAGTTGGGCTCCGCTGTAATAGTCTTGTGTTGAGGTGCTGGGATCAGGAACTGTAACAATAGTAGTCGCCCTCTTAGTATTACGAATATCCAGATAGATCCAGTTAATGAATACAATTGTATACTCCGTAATGACTCATTGACCTGAAGATGTATGATCCTTATAACGCTGTGATAAACGATAGCGTGACCTATTGTTCAAGGTGGCGCCCTCTGTTGTGTTGTTTGAAAACTTGTTGTTGCATCACAACATACTCGTGATAATCATCGCAATGCGGTTGAAGCAGTGATAGAGTTCATTATTATCCTTGCTTACTACTAAACTTTACATTAGGTTTAATTATCTACTGTTTTTATTTGCAGAAGTCGCGGAAGTACGTTTAAATAAATAAAATATTGTACAATGTAATATGTAATGTAATATTTTTTACATAAATTTATATTAATTTGAGCGTTGTTACCGTCATGGTTATTTATAGATATGTTTGTGTATGCCTACGCGCAGCACCGCAGTGAGCAAGATCTAATTGATTATTTAGTTACACAAAAACATTTTTATATCTTTAATTAAAAATTATTTATATGTAACACCACTACTTTTAGTGAGTATTTATTCAAATTACTGTATACGTAAGAAATTGAATATATAGTGAACGTTGGCTCAAAAAGAGGAGCCACTTATAAAAAGTTATTTACATATGTGTGTATATGTATACCAGCTGTTCCCCGCCCGCTCTGCTGGTCGCAACACCCCCGCAACTCCCTTTGGATATAACATTTAAACGGATTCCCCCGAACCAGTCACCCAGAGGCCATGGGAGCCAAGAGAGAAAACTCTTCCTGGCTCCCTACGGCGGATCCTATGTTGGGCCCGCCGCCACCCGTTGTTAGTCGCAGAGGACACTTCCTCCGCGACTCCACCTCGGCTGCAGAGGGCAGTATAAAGCCGCCCCTGCAGCCTCCGGCCGCTCCAGTGAGCTCCAGTTATCCAATCGGTGCTCTAACCTCGGGCGGCCGCCTCGGGCCAGCCCTTCATCGCGGGTCTGCCGGGTGGGTTCCTCTTCACCTCACCGTGAGCAACCCCTCCATGGTTACTAAGCCCCTCCGTCACGACAAGGCGGGAACCCGTTGGGAGGAGGTTTTTTTTATTTTATTAACGTGTGTAACAAAAAGCTGTCGGAACGCACACCCCGGAAACCAAAAGAGCCATCAATGGAATAGTGTCGGATTCCAACCGATTAAAAAGCTTCACACGGTGTTCCACCTCAACTAATATCCACGAGGGTCATGGGGTAGATACGAACTTCTCCCCAACCCCCGCCTGGCACCCGGTTTGAACGGGTCCACCTCGGGGAGGGATGTGAACCACCCCGCCCATCAAACAAACCCTACGTGACGACGCATCAGAACACAAGATGCGACGCCAAAGTAATCTCGGGAACCCTCTCCAAATAGGGCCAACAACCCATGTCGTTCGCGACACCAAGTTCTTCTGCCAGAGGAGACGATCGGCGGTAGTGCGCTCGAGTTCCGCCAGATGGCGGTGAACCTTCATCGCGCAACTTCCGCAACCGCCCCCACGGCATCCGCTCTCTGAAACGAAACAGTCTCCCGTTTCCGTGTCACAATAGAGTCGCCAAATCGAGATACCACCGCTCATGACCTCTCGCTTTCGACCAAGAACCGGCAAGCAAGAGGTCACACTCTAGTACCGCTACGAGCGTGGTCCTACGGCCGTCGCGTGGGAGCAATCGGCCAAGTGTGGGACGCCGTATCGTCGCACGCCTCATCCGCCTTACTACCCCACTCAGGCGCGGATATATTCCGGAGCATAAAAGCGCCCCGCAACCATCCACGCTTGGCAGAAATTAAGAACTCCATAGTCCCTCTCCAACTGGTCCGCGACGACGACCGGGAGAACATCCTCCGCGGTAGGGTGGCTTTTTGGAATTAGGCGGCACCACGTTAGTGGAGCACGCCTTCCTGCCGCACCTATGGCCGGCCGGTTTCCCAGTCGAATTGCAACGATTGCAGTGCGACACTGTCGAGTCCCTTTTGCCTGCGCCCATCGCGAGGCGCGGCATTCCCGCCGCTGAAGAAGATGCTGCCGACGTTCTATGGGCGTCACCCCGCTGCGCACACACTCCACCTCTCTGGAGACACATGCAACATGGCCGAGCGATCTAAGTATTCCTTTTTCTATCTTTGTTGCTACTTCTTCAACTACGCCGTACCGCTCCCTTATCACACTGTTCCTCACTTTGTCCCACAGCATCACTCCGGTTATACATTTCAAGCTTCTCATCTCCACAACATTAATCTTACTTTCATGTTTCTTCTGCCATACCCAACATTGACTACCATACATCAGTGTGGGGACCAACACGCCTCTATGCACAGCCAGTCGTGCTCTTTGTGATACGTTCCGGCTATTCATAAAGCTAGGAAGTGCCCCATTCACTTGATTCCCTTTCAAAACTCTTCTTTCAATATTACCATCACTTGCCATCTCTCGTAAATCTCTCGTGTAAGAGACCCGCCACAAGTAAAGTGCCGTTGCGGTGCAACATAAACATCCGAATTAGTGTCTCCTTGTTTTTAATCTTTAATATTACGTTACGAGAACAATAAAGTCAAGTTGTTATGTGCCGTATACGTTTTCTTTATAAAGAAAGGAATAATCATCTTATGAGTACGTTTTCTTCTCTAACATCAAACCCCATTATCCATCGGTTGTGGCACCACCAACCCTTCCGCATCGTTTTCGTCCCGATGCGAACCCAATTTGACGTGTCAGTTGTATTTGCATGAATATTGGATCACAGGCGCCGCGGAGACGTTTGCGATGCCGAAGGGTGGAAAGGGATGGGGGTGAGGGGAAGAGGGACAATAAGTTTCCATCGAGAATATTCCCGGAACGAATTTTATATTGTCTTATGCGTGGAACAAATGACACCCCTCACGCGCACCACACGGAAAATTTGCGTCAATAAAATGTATTGAAAGATAATTTATTTCAATATCAGTTTTTATTTTTCATTAACTTACTAATAATAAATATTACTTAAAATGAACATAGTCTTTATCTTTGTTATGATACTTATACAATTACAGATACAAACGGCAATAGAACCGCAACCTGAAGATGCGTGATGAATGCATGAAGAGAGAGGCGCAGGTAAGTAGACTGTTTATATAAAAATAATAATTATATAGAGTAATTTAAATGTAAATAAATACAAAACAAAGGTAATTAAGTTACATTATAATTTGTGTATATTAGAACTGTTGTATGTAGTGAGGTTTCCGAAGCACGATCCGAATCATTGTCTCCAACTTTTGATACTCCAGCGGGAATTACTGGCAGATTGTGCGTTTTCTCATCCGATCTCACCACTTTGATTAACGGAGAGTACATATAGAAAGTTGAAAAACCTGTAGGAAGTTATCCAGGAATCAATTTATTTAAACCATCCACCCAGTGCATAGGCGGACTTAATGCAGAAGGAATTATCTACCATTCTACCTGACGTGATGCGGAGATGTTATCAGGTACGTAAATGTGTATAGATCAAAATCAAAAATCATTTATTTGACAGCGTACATTACATAGTGATAACAGTTATCTGTGTCTCCTTTTAGGTATGACGACGCCTGCGCCTGCGCCTGCACGTGCGCCATCGCCTGCTCCTACGCCTGCGCCTGCGCCAGGAGACACCGCCCTTCCTTGTCATGCATCATTTGAATTTGTTGTCGCAATAAGTTGTGAGTGGGATTTTACTTTATAAGTGGTGGCTTTACATTTACATGATATGTTGCATAAACAATTCAACTTCGTCATAATATTGTGTTTTTAACCATTTCGTTATTACTATGTTGCAGTCACGATAGTTTTTCCTATATATTTTTAATTGTTTATTTATTTTATTATACATGTATATATACTGGTCCCATATTGTGCTGGATGCTTGCAAAAGTAGGTTTTAACGTTGGAGTGGGTATATCTGTATAATTCCTTCTCTTCTCGTTAGAGTTGTCGTCATGTGCTACGGTTTTCTTGACTTTTAAAGTGTAATACAATATATACAGTTTACGAGCAGATAGTACATCAGCCAGCTCATAGAGGCCTATGGAGTACTTCCGATTTTTAAAATACATAACCTTGAGAAGGGCTCTTTGAGCTCTTTCCACTGTGACAAAGTGCGTGTTATTGGCACCACCCCATAATGGTAAACAATACACAATGTTAGACTGTACCAGAGAAATGTACATGTACTTTAAAAAGTTATTTGTTGAACGAGTATTTGTGGTATTTCTCGGAGCAATATGTCTCAAAGTTCTAAACATCCAAACAAATGTTCGAATCCCCGCTGCAATCCGTTCTATTCGGGGATACCAGGACAATCTTTGATCAAGTTGAATAGCTAAGTATTTTGTTTGACTAACTTTATTTATGATTGGAAAGAAACAGGAATCATTTGCGACATCGGAACATTTATGAATTTTTATATTATAATTAATTAATAATAGATATTGATAGATATTTAATAAAAATATATGAATCATCGTATACAATAAAAAATATATAATTATAAATATTGTAAATGTACATACGAGGAGGGATCAAAACGTAGAGAGAATGAGATAGAGTATAATGACTATTGATAACTTAATCGTTTATTTTTGTACACAGTCTCCGAGTCTCCCTGCACACCGAGCTCCTCCGAGTGCAGCGCTTTGCCAACGCTTCAATCACTTTCAAAAAAAGAGTTTTATCTTGGTCCTGCAAAAAGCTCTCCACGGCATCCACCACCTCAGTATCGTCTCCGTACCTGTTTCCCCTGAAGTATTCTTTCAATTTGGGTAACAGATAAAAATCGCTAGGTGCCAGATCTGGTGAATAAGGAGGGTGGTCAACCAGTTCGAAGCCAGCTTGCTGAATGGCAGCCATCGCAACTGCCGAGCTGTGCGCGGGTGCGTTGTCCTGATGAAACAGCACGCCCCTTCGAAGTTTCCCCTCTCCTTTTCTCTTTGATGGCATTCCTCAACTTGGAAATTGAAGCTGCATAATATTGGCGTGCAATAGTGGTTCCACGCTCCAGGTAATCAATCAATCGACAATGTCTCTTTTGAGTCCCAAAATATTGAGGCCATGCCCTTGCCAGCCGATGCCACGGCACGAAATTTCTTCGGGGTCGGTGATGATGGCTGGATGATGTTTCCATTGCGAAGATTACTGTCTTGTCTCGGGATCAAAATGATGGAGGCATGTTTCGTCCATTGTTACGAAACGAGATAGAAAGTTTTCAGAATCTCCTTGAAACTTGTCCGACAATATCTTCGAAATGTCAAGTCGTCCTCGTGTTTTGTTTCTGAGTGTCGGTTAACATTCTCGGCACCCCCCACCCATCTCGCGGAGACTTTTCTCATATTCAAAGATTGTTTCAACATGGATTCAATACTTCCATATGAAATGTCCGTTCCTTGGATTAAGTATCTGATGGTAACTCTTCGATCGCTCAATACAATTTTCTCGACTTTCGCAACATTTTCTTGGGTGACTGCCGTCGATGGACGTGGTGACGGCCCCAACGATGTTCCTCTTCCGTGCTCGTTCTCCCCACTCGAGATTGAGAAGCCCACCTTGCGACAGTGGAGTACGGCGGAGCAGACTCTGCTAATGTTGTCACCAGATCGCAATGAATCTCTTGCGCCGTTAACATTTTCAAACAGAGCTATTTAATGACGGCTCGCACTTCGCTGCTCTCCATTTCCGGGAACACGTCCCGCCACCAAGCAAACAAATGACTGCATACAGAAACAAAACAAAAGAGAATCGAAAATTTTTCTCTTTATTAATATTACAAATACGTATCTGAGCTACACCACTATTTATTTATTTTTTCTCACCAAACAATATATATGTCGTTCCCACTACTTTTTGATCCCTCCTCGTACATAAAATATGTCAATGCCATGCCTCGCCAGTTCGTGGTGCCCCTGCTAATCAACAAACGAAGCTCTGGCTCCCACTAACCCGCATTAGGTCCAGCGTGGTGGGCAATGGACCAAATCCTCTCATATTAGGAAGGCCTAGACCCAGCAGTGGATGTCAATTAACTGATGATGTGACATATACCTTAAAAAAATATATTTCATTGATGATTTAATGTCATTAAAGTGGAATTCTCATTCGCTCTTAAACGCATCCCGATTAGTAACTATCCTGATTTCAAGAGGAAGCGCATCCCAGAGAAGAATAGATTGAACAAAGAGGGAAGAATGAACAACGTCAGAGTATATTGCTTAGACCATAAAAGAAGAGAGTCGTTAGTGGAACCAAAACTTTTATTGGGATTAGATCTTTAGTATTTAAAATAGGAAGATAGACGGATAGGAGTCGCAGAGACTATTAAGTAGTTTGTATAAAAATAACTTATCTGTCAGTGACGTACGGGAAACCTGTAAAATTACGAAATCATAACATTTAACGTCTTTATTTATTTATCGCAGCAGTAATTATGATGTTATCAGGAAGGATTTTATTGTCCGGCAGCGAAAATCGGAGTTAATTAGCGTAAATGCACAGGTCGTAATTTTCATAACATAAATAATCTTAACGAAACTAACTTTTTTGTCTTATTTCAGAGAAAATCTTATTTCGTAGCGCCTCACAAACTTATTAACTTAACCACATCTGAAGCGGTCACCCGCACCTTCGCCCGAACTCCGCGAGCTGTACGATACACAACACGAACTTTGTATCGCTACGATAACACAACGTGCTCAGTGTGTGTGTGCGCACAATTATATCCATTAATTACTAGCGTACCTGCTAACGGGAACGCAACGGAGCCGGAACTCGCTTGTGTACTCTTTAAATCATAACAAAACAAACTTGATGAACCCCCGCCGACATCCGCGCCGACCAGCCGCTCACTCGCTTCCATATATCCTGCTGTTGAAACAATTGTCCTTTAAACTCAGTAATAAACCATTACAGATATAATAGTTTATATAATAATAATAATAATAATGCGACAGTAGGTAGGACATTATCGTAGCACCTTTTTACTCTTTCACCATAGAATATATCTGATAATCATCTAACAATACAACAGACCGTTTTGTTCTAGCTGCTGACGATCAATCCATCTTGCAATCTAAAGATTTGAAAGAGACTATAAATCAATAATTTATTTTCTCCAAATTGTCTGTTACTTGATCCCAATCATCTAAAATCTAAAGCGTAATATAACTCAGTTGTTATCTTCACCGATTGACCAAGAAGTTAAAAAGTGATAATATAAAATATAAAAGTGTCAGTGTCATTAGGTTTACCTCCGAATGTCAGTTATAAACTAACACGCGTTAGTTTTTAGAAGTCGTTATTTTGTAATGGTCAAAAGTACGTCGGAGGAGTTCGCCAGATCGTCGGAGAAAAGACAGAGGGATGGGAGCGAGAGTTCCACGAATGTCCCACTACATTTTGCCGTCCACAAGCCCGGGTGCCACTTCGAGAGCTGCTGCGGCGTCTGCAACTTATTCCCGGGGGTGCTACTGATCGCTTTCAGCCAGGTTCTCGTCGGCTCAGTGCTTCTGACTTTGATAATGTCCCACGGGAAGCAGTATGATGAAATGCACGGAACTGCCGATTCGCAATGTTAGTTCAGGCTTTAGTGTAACATCGGTGCAGCCATTACTTAGCAAGGTCCGACATTGATGCACTGCTCCTCTCCCGCAGTGATGAGCATGGCTACTGGAGCGATCCTGAGCGGTGTCACGGGAGCTGGTGTCCTTCTCATTGTGGTCGCACTCACTGAGAACTGTCGGGCGATGTTGGTACAGTATCTGCTTGAAAGAATAAACTGGCAAATATAAAAAAAATACTATTTCAGGGACATGATCATGATTTAAGATATTTTTTACCAAAAGGATTTTAGAGTAGTTATAGAAATTTTATGCTAGGCTACTATAAATAAAGATTCAACTGGATTTTTCTGGATTCAACTGGATTCAAAGATTCAACTGGATTTTTCTGGATTCAACTGGATTTTTCTGTAACGTCTAATGTTTTAGAGTTATTTGTGTGATATCCTCAAAAGAGTTCTTATGCTACTGTATCAGACGTTTTATACCACTTGTGATAGCTACGACTGAACATCATTTATCCAATGAAATAGAGGCATCAAGACATCTTTGTCACTCCCCTTTATATGTTTACGTTTCAGGTGTACTTGCTTGTCGCGATGTTTGTGTTCATGGGCATCGTCTCGCTCTCCGTCGCGAAAATTGGACGAGCTTGTGTACGATTTAAAGATGGTATATCTCACTTATACTTTACAAAACTACTAACATAGTGAATGACAAGTGTGGTGAAATAAAGAGAGACACAGAACCTCATACTGAACTGCTACATACTGTATTAGTAAGTGAGGTCTAGTGTCAGGATGTTTACAGATGGTAAACTGAATCATGCCGAATGTCCTGACAAAGTATATTTTATTTAACTATAAATATCTTTAAATAGATGGTTTTGTTTTGTTTGATCTGTATAAGATCATAAACAACAGAATTAACCGGATGTGAGTTATAGATTGGTTAATGGATAAATCTTTTCCTTATCATACTTAGATTGTAGTAAACACACACATAAATCTTTAAATGATTTATGTTTAGTAATTGATGTAAAAAGGTAATTTAGTATCATATCTTATTTTGTTTAAGCTGCGAAGATAAAAGATGAAGAGCACCGTCTTGTGAACCTGGCGTGCGTCAGCGGATTGTTTACATTTTTTGGAGCAGGTCGGTCGTGGTGGAACTTGTTACATACATTTTTAAATAAACAAACGAAAGGATGGAAATTAGAAGAGTGCTGGAAAAATTCAAAGGGATTTATGAATGTTTTTGTGGCAGAGAACTCTCACTCAAATCACCTGTCATGAAATGAAAGTAGATCATCTCGCGTGAGCCACATACACACGATAAATTTTCCAGGTCGCTGGATAAAAGCGTGTGATGATATTGTAAATGAGGGCAATGATCATAAAATATATTGCGCGGGCCTGTAGAATCATCGTTTATTCATGAGGAGCGGCGCGGCGTCATCAAATTAGCCGTCAAGCGTGTGCCGCGATAACTCTAAACGAAAATCTGCCGGGAATTTTGCGGCGTAACTTGTAACACAAGTTGTATCGTTGACAATATGTGAATATGATTTGTCCCCCGCGCGGAGGAAGGCTTCGGATATACCCTCCGTGCCCTTTCCCGTTCCCAACCCCAACCCCAACGCCAGTCTGCGCTCTGCTGCATTGGAAGAAGCGAACAAACTATAATTATCTATTTTTGGGGAGATCTATCATCAGCCGTGGACGTCAAGTGTGATGTAAGTTAAATGTAGAGTTATCTGATATGGCGGATTTCCTTAATATCTTGTACATCTTATCGTCTTTCTGAATATACTTTAAGGATCATCCAGCGATCACCTAGACATTGATAAAGTTTGACTTCATTTTAGGAATGAGAGATCGTAAAAATAGTTAATCGATTATACATAGATTTCATATCACTTAGTGGTTTGAAACAAGTCATTGGCGTAATTTTTAATCAGGTTTACACGTTTGCAACCTAGCTATGAGCCGAAGATACGGTCTACTGTCTCCTGGCCATAAGCTCATTGTGATGCTGCCCAAACGTCTAGAACATCAAAACATTTTCGACAATCTTCATTTTTCACGAACTAAGAATCATGTTAACGACTTTATTTTTAGTGCTGTACTTCTTCTCGTTCATCGTCGTGTTCAGTTTCTACCACTTCCGGTACGTCCGGCGCGCCATCCTGATGCACGAGGCGGAGTGCGAGTGAACCGCTCGCTGCCTTTAGTCGAGTACTGCTGGCTGCCGGATTGTATTTTCAGGATTTTAGAATATTCATTTTAAAGTGAAGTAAAATTTATTGATTTGAATATAGCTTTTCTCTTTTTCTTGAGATTGCTCATACAATATCTAAAAATAAACACAAGCTGTTCAATCTAGTATCCATTTATGCTGTTTCTTGCAGTTATTCTCTTTAAATTCAAATTAATCAATACAGTTTGTTTAAAGGAACAACTCCTCCAAGTGCTTAGGAACTTCAATTTTCCGGACAGACACGTAGACACAACTCATCCCCACTATTGTTTAAAGTTATTCAACCTCTAGCTCGACACAAGCCGCCCAATATATAGTAGCTGCTATTTGTCACCCTCGCAGCTTCACATACAGTTGAGGGACTGTGAAAGTCCCAGGAATATCTGCTGTTCCTCACCTGATGTTGTTGTTTATTAGTCACCTTTTAAGTTGAGCGATTTGTAAATTCTAATACGTTTTCAACACGAGCATCTACAGGTGAAATGATCAATATGTAATTATATGACGGCTTCACCGAACTGATGGTGTACTCTTCAAAGTGCTCAGACGTTGAACTCGTCTATAACATTATACCATCGGAGCCATTCAAATCAACTCCATCGGTATTCAGGTTTCTCCCAAACACACTCAGAACTAGTGCAGTCATCCGAATGCAACACCACCTTCTCTACATAAATATCTATTGCAGTTATATTCATATAAACATGTCATCGGTTATGAAGAATAGCGAGGGCCATCCTTAACGAGTAGTAGAAGGTGAAGGCAAATGATCCAGCTCGCTGTGCGAGTGCGGATATACCAGCGGTGAGGACATCCCGCATGAGTCCAACCCCAAAATCGATAAACGAAATTTACTTCTCGCTGTTGGGGAAAACAAATAGAGATTTATTGGAGGTATTACGCAATGACAAGGGTCCGCATTATTTACGATCGGCTGGCTTCTTATGAGGGCTTAAGTTGTATACTTTATCGCAGCGGCCAGGAGCAGCGCCGGCGCCGGGCTCCGCTCCGGGTTGTCCATGTCGTGCACAAACATTTGTGCTGATTGATGTCGATGTAAGTTCAGACATCTCGTGGAACATTGTCGAGATTGACACACTATTATTGTTATTCTTATATATATATATATATATATATATATATATATATATATATATATATATATATATATATATATATAAGAAATTTCCACCTATGTAGAGACTCGTCACGAAATCTCTGGCACCGTAAGGCTTACAGACTTGTCAGCTAACATTGTACGTAATGTTACCTCTAAAAAGGGATGAGGGTGTTACATCTAGAAAAGTGACCGACTTCAATTAAGTGTCATTAACGGTAAATAGGAGTAGAAGTAGGAGAAGTTGTCTAGAAGATATATATATATACTTGTCGTGTCTCTTGTGCAAGAGAGAAAAGTTCCCAGTCAATTTGAACACCAAGAGTAACCAAAAAAATTGTTAAATTTTTATTAATTATCTATGAAAACATAAATAACAAATAACCGGGGTCATTATTGCGTATTGTGTACTTAGGACGATAATTAATGGTTCGTTTCACACAACCGGATGGGTGGGCGCGTCCCCTGACGGCTGTCATTTATATTGTGAATTGACCATTGTGCCCGTTTCCAGCATTGTGTACGCTGCAGCGGGAAATTCGGTGATCACAGAAAACCTTCACACACTTCCTGACGGTTCAGCCGAAATGTCTATCGCCTTACTCAACCAATAATAATCTAGATGTAGCCACTCTGCATTCGGCTCATGTTTCGTAATAAGAATAATGCACTCGTTAAATTGAGAACCTCATTTCTACTGTCGGTTAATAAAACAATTTGCTTCCGGTCGCGGCTTCAATTTGGTCCGCGTCAGCTCTGACAGAGAATACATTAAAATATGAGAACGGATTGTTTATATCGCGACATAGTAATGAAACTGTAAACGCAACGCTGCAAACTGTCCACACTACCAGCTCATTTAACAAACGCTCCATACGCGTGGTGGTGACAAAGGTGTGATTAGCATCATCACGTGTTCGCATAGGGGTGGCTGCGGCGGGGCGGGCGCCACGCGCTGCGCCGCCCGCCCCCAGCGACGACAATGATGGATCACCTCATCTATTATCATTTGGCAACACAATCAAGCCGCACGAACTGAACAATATTACTTCACAATAACTTACTACTGCGCAGTAACAAGATATTTTACTTAAACTGGATACATTTGGTAATTGAATACAAGGAGCTCGAACGTTGTAGTTGATCCATTTAATTGTTCATATTATAATCATCAGGGGTGTAAGGGGTCGCGCACAACAACTCACGGGACCTAAGCCAACCTCACCTGCTCGTGATGCACCCTGCTAATCAACAAACGAGGCTCTGGCTCCCGCCAACCCGCATTGGGACAACGCGGTGGGAAATTACCCAAATCCTATCCAAATGAACACTTTCAAATAACGGCTCCTGGTACCCGGCATCTCTCGGGACCGTGCTGACTGTATGAAGGTCATGTGAACCTGCTGGATGCAGGCAGCGCAGGTACGATCGATGTGGAAATGTGTGTGTGCTATTTTATCAAAGAGTATTGTGCAAACATCGTGATCCGGTTTGAAAGGCGCTGTAGTTAGTGAAATTAATGAGGTAATCATGTTTAACGTATGTCCTAATGCGACGAGCTGAATGTAGTGCTGTGTATATGATCCTAATTACTGCTTCTATTTTATGGGACGGCGTATAAATTACCATCAGGTGAATGTGTCTCTCGTATTGTACTTGAGTTAAAAAAAGACAATGTAAATAATAACTTGACCTGTTTTTGTAATGATTAAATAACGATTTATTTAGACGCGAATGGTCGCGTTTGATACGTGGTGCTGGAGACGCATGCTGAACCTGTCCTGAACAGAGCATAGGACCAGCGTCTCCATTTTAACACAGCTCCATATCCAACTGTTTTTCGATCATATTGCCAGAAAAAAGGGAAATAGAGTGCGGAAAGTTGTCGTTACTGGCAATATTGATAGTAAGAGGTCGCGTGGACAGAACTTACAACGTTGGAGTGACCAGGTGAAGGAGACCATTGAACCACCTGTATATGACGCTATGCAGCAAGCATCAAATAGAAGTGATTGACGTAACATCATTAAGAACAGGTTATCGATTAGGATATATATATATATATAATATACGTATTTATATATATACATATGTATGTATGTATATAGTTCTGTTCCGCTTTTTCAATTCAGAATAAATATTCATTCAGTATATGTCAAATATCAAAATGTATTCATTAAGTTTGAACCCGACGTCCGGCGCACGCGCGCGCTCGCTTCAAAATGGCGGCGCTGCGTCACGCGGAGATCCGGCTCTAATTACAAGATGGCGCCGGCTGAATGGCAGCCGGAAATAGATTCCGTGAGCCGATGTATCTGTTATTGCAAGCGAAACGTTATTTTATTGAAATAACTTGTTAAAAATCGTTGTTGTCCGGTTAACCGTTTCCACTTCCTTATTCGGGAAGTCGATGAGAGCACCGACCTTTCCCAGCGATGATGAGCGACGCGCTAGTCCAGTAATTGCAGGTGGTCACGATCGCTCATGATTACTGTTCTTACTCCAGTAATTGTTAGCTAAAAGAGAAGAGAGAATACAGTAATTAATAAATGATGAATAAATAAGAAAAATAACAAAGTTCTCATAAAGTATCGAAATTTTAAACGCGAAATAGTTAATTAGTGATGTGACCTGGGTAACTATTTACACGGGCATCAGGTTCCGTACAGGCGGGAGCTACAACGAAACGTGTGTTATTGAATTGGTGCGACCCATTATCGGTCAGGGGCTGCGGTTACAGAGGGATGGGTCGCCGCGTTCGGCTCTAACTAGTACAGCGTCAAAGCTGAAACCTGAAAGCTGAAAGCAAATGAACGACTAATTTGATACTTTCGTTATCTGACGCACAATCCGCAGCAGCGTTTTGTAATCAGCGCTCACAAATGCATTCAGCATTCAGTTTGGGATATGTTTCTATTGGTCAATTAATAGACCGTCTACAGATCGCAATGTTTACACTGTTGCTTATCTGAATAGTCCACCGCAATGGAGACTCACAGCTGGAGCAATATTTCTTTTGTAACGCGGGGATTGCTCGCGCTGTCCCTTCGTTGTAGTCATCAATAGACGCAATCATTTTCCTATACGACCGAGTTGCCGTATGGTGGTAAAGTGTGTTACTCACGATCACAATCAAGTTTTAACGCTATGTCAACTATTAATAATGAAACATACAAACAATTGTTTTAATGACAAATAAACATTTCGCATTGCGTAGTCGCTTCGTAAGAAAATACATCACAAAGTTATAAACAGAAAAAAAACCTAACACAAATAGACGGAGAGATAGAATACAGGTCTTGTTTAGAGCACTCACTCGCAGCAAAGCTAAGATCCTCCACGGCACTTTGGCGACACTCAGCTAATTGGTATTTCAGTGAAGGAGAACTTCATCAAGCTGGATGCTGGCGCGCCCCACAATGAGCATTCCCCGATTCGGCGTTCAAAGCACCTTTTCCTTTATATACTCCGTGCTCGCACTGCTTTGACTCCACCTCCACATTTCCAAAGGGAGGAAACGTTTGTGCTCCTTTGTTATATAAAATAACAAAAAGGCTGCACGTTTATTTCTAGTGCAGAGTAGGAAATTGATAATGTGCAACAATTACTTTCCTCTCATTTAATGGAAGCTGTAGCTGATAGACTTAAGTTACAATAAGCTTACAGGGTCCCAGTAGTATATAAAAGCGTATCCGTGGCCCGGCCGGAAGACAACGATTAGGAACATCGTGGGCTCCAAGGGCAAATGCTACATCATCTATCTTTACCGCTGTGAGGGCAAGCGGCTAGACTCTGTGAAGTAGTTTCATAACTTTACTTATATTGATGTCATTAAAATTCAATGTACTTTTTTTAGTTGAGTTGCTGAATAATTTCCTCAGGTGACTTCGCAGTCGGAGTGCTGGTGGAACTTTGCCACTTTGAAGTTTCATAACCAACCAACAGTGTGAGCAACGGAGAGGCGCGCGCGCGTCGGCGAGTCGTCGTGTCCAACTTCTGTTCTCTTCGCCTACGATCTCTTGATATGTAAATAATATTATGCGTATACATAACGTAAATTCTCTAAATATAATCGCATGTATACTTTATTTCAAGAATAACTTGATGAATATTAACAATGAAGCTTTTTAGAATATATTTTAGGACCGAGCGGTGCGAAGTAGATCCTTGCGGGAGGCCGGGGTTTCGTAGTGAGGCTTCTACAGACTTATGACTATGAATGTTCTTCATAAATATTGTTTAATGGTAAACGGCGACGTGCACTACGATGGTGACCTCCAACGTGCTGACATCCGATTCATTGTGAACGCACAAAATCTGTTTGGATGAGAACGTTAAGTCGCCATGGTAAATACTAAAACAGTTTGTTAAATACTTTAGTCTATATTAAACATTAATGTATTCATTTAATACTTCTCCTTGTTTTCCGTTTCCTCCTAAACATATTAGTTTCAATTACAGTGAGGCTATTGACAGTCCATTTCATGTCACGCGACGTTTCCATTTAAAGGCGACGCAACAACAGCGCCTGCCGGCATTTAATAGCAATAACCTAATGTAATACACAAGATGACATCGGTCATCAATTCAGCTGGTTAATACCATCAGAGCACAGGTCTGCTGTTGTGTTGCGTACATTGACTACATCTTTAATTTGTCACCATCCGAACTTCAGTCGGGTGACCTGGATCAAGTCGGGAACCGTGTACATACAATATTTAGGTTTAGTTCTCAGGTCTTCGTTATCATTATTTGCTTAGGTATACTTTAGTATATTTTAGATATATTTCATAACATAAATAAGGAAACAAAATAGAGTTGTAGCGTGTGTGTGTGTGTGTGTGTCATGAATCTCTTAAGTTTGACAGCCTCCGTTGCATGGTCGGATGCTTGAGGAGTTAACATGAAGCAACTGCACAAACAAGCACAATCTATTTACCAACTAAACATGTAACATTGGATAAGAGTTGTGCAATTATTAAAAAAGATGTAACAAAACCCCGCAGCGCAATCCGGAAGTGTCTGTTTCAAAGCCCTCCTCCCCCGCTGCAGTTCCGCTGCACCATCCACTTTGTATCTAAGTCGTCCGTTTGGGAACAGCGCTCTGCTCGCTTTGGATAGAAAATGGATACCGCCTTAGCAACTGCACAGTTCCATCTAACCGGATGTGAACTGCTTTTATTACAGCCCAAAACAAGCCTAATAACAGCAGCGTGTGGCAGTGATCGTCGTCTTAGAATCGGTACAGCAGCTTCCGAGATCACTTAGGACAAACTCTGAATATTTGTCATTTGTGTATAATGTGTGTAATCTACCGGCTGATGATGATGATGATGATGATGATATACTCGTTATATATGTATATCCGTACGAGCGTGCGGATCGGATCAAATAAACTGTTATCTTGATGTAATGAATACTTTACCAGGATGTTAAAAACAGCGGGTTAAGATTTAACCACAGCTTCATACGATGCAAAGTAGCAGCACCTTCAGGTCGCAAACGGTGGACAATGCTCATCCCAAATGTTCCGGCGCTCATACTACGTTGGCAACTGGGACATAGCTAGGTCGTGGTGGACGTGGTGGTCACGGGACCCAAGCCAACCTCAGCTGGTCGTGGTGCACCCTGCTATTCAACGAACGAAGCACTGGCTCCCGCCCACTCGCATTCGGCCAGGGTGGTGGGAAATGACCTAAACTCCTCCATATGAACCCCTATAATCGACGGCCCCCGGTGCTCGGCAGATCGCAAGAAGCCGCTGGATGCTGACAGTGTAGGACTTATCGATGTGAGGATCTTTCGAGGACATCTATGTCCAGCAGTGGACTTCTATCAGCTGATGATGTTGATGCTGTTTCTGCGGATTAGAAATAATCATCAGCACATTACATCACCTGGAATTGAATCAGGAGTTAATATAAATTAAACAGACAGCCTCTGATCTACCGAGGCAGGTATTTATTTGTGTAGACAGCATCCCGGCCAAGGGGGGTGTTAATAATGAGGGACGGGACATTATCCCGGGCATTAGGGGCCGACTTATGCAAACTGTTCGCGGGAAATTAAATGGCGAACGTAATAACGGAAATAAGAATAAGCTAAATCTGCGCCCGAACCACTTCCGGGCGGACGTCGCTGCCACGCCGCCCCATGCCAAGCCGCCTCGCCGCCACGCCGCCAAGTCGCCACGCCACCACGCCGTCACATCGCCTCGCCGCCACGCCGCCACGCCGTTACATCGCCTCGCCGCCACGCCGTCACATCGCCTCGCCGCCACGCCGTTACATCGCCTCGCCGCCACGCCGTCACATCGCCTCGCCGCCACGCCGTTACATCGCCTCGCCGCCACGCCGTCACATCGCCTCGCCGCCACGCCGTTACATCGCCTCGCCGCCACGCCGTCACATCGCCTCGCCGCCACGCCGTCACATCGCCTCGCCGCCACGCCGTCACATCGCCTCGCCGCCACGCCGTTACATCGCCTCGCCGCCACGCCGTCACATCGCCTCGCCGCCACGCCGTTACATCGCCTCGCCGCCACGCCGTCACATCGCCTCGCCGCCACGCCGTCACATCGCCTCGCCGCCACGCCGTTACATCGCCTCGCCGCCACGCCGTCACATCGCCTCGCCGCCACGGCGCCACGCCGTTACATCGCCTCGCCGCCACGCTGTTACATCGCCTCGCCGCCACGCCGTCACATCGCCTCGCCGCCACGCCGTTACATCGCCTCGCCGCCACGCCGTCACATCGCCTCGCCGCCACGCCGTTACATCGCCTCGCCGCCACGCCGTTACATCGCCTCGCCGCCACGGCGCCACGCCGTCACATCGCCTCGCCGCCACGCCGTCACATCGCCTCGCCGCCACGCCGTTACATCGCCTCGCCGCCACGCCGTCACATCGCCTCGCCGCCACGGCGCCACGCCGTTACATCGCCTCGCCGCCACGCTGTTACATCGCCTCGCCGCCACGCCGTCACATCGCCTCGCCGCCACGCCGTTACATCGCCTCGCCGCCACGCCGTCACATCGCCTCGCCGCCACGCCGTTACATCGCCTCGCCGCCACGCCGTCACATCGCCTCGCCGCCACGCCGTTACATCGCCTCGCCGCCACGCCGTCACATCGCCTCGCCGCCACGCCGTTACATCGCCTCGCTGCCACGCCGTTACATCGCCTCGCCGCCACGCCGTCACATCGCCTCGCCACCACGCCGTCACATCGCCTCGCCGCCACGCCGTCACATCGCCTCGCCGCCACGCCGTCACATCGCCTCGCCGCCACGCCGTCACATCGCCTCGCCCCCACGCTGTCACGCCGTCACGCCATCACGCCGCCACGCCGCCACGCCGCCACAGCGCCAAAGCGTCGCGCCGCCTCGCCCCCACGCCGTCGCGCCGCCTCGCCCCCACGCCGTCACGCCGTCACGCCATCACGCCGCCACGCCGCCACGCCGCCACAGCGCCACAGCGTCGCGCCGCCTCGCCCCCACGCCGTCACGCCGTCACGCCATCACGCCGCCTCGCCGCCACGCCGCCACGCCGCCACAGCGCCACAGAGTCGCGCCGCCTCGCCCCCACGCCGTCACGCCGTCACGCCATCACGCCGCCACGCCGCCACGCCGCCACGCCGCCACAGCGCCACAGCGTCGCGCCGCCCCGCCCCCACGCCGTCACGCCGTCACGCCATCACGCCGCCACGCCGCCACGCCGCCACAGCGTCGCGCCGCCTCGCCCCCATGCCGTCACGCCGTCACGCCATCACGCCGCCTCGCCGCCACGCCGCCACAGCGCCACAGAGTCGCGCCGCCTCGCCCCCACGCCGTCACGCCGTCACGCCATCACGCCGCCACGCCGCCACGCCGCCACAGCGTCGCGCCGCCTCGCTCCCACGCCGTCACGCCGTCACGCCATCACGCCGCCTCGCCGCCACGCCGCCACGCCGCCACGCCGCCACAGCGCCACAGAGTCGCGCCGCCTCGCCGTCACGCCGCCACGCCGTTACATCGCCTCGCCGCCACGCCGTCACATCGCCTCGCCGCCACGCCGTCACATCGCCTCGCCCCCACGCCGTCACGCCGTCACGCCATCACGCCGCCACGCCGCCACAGCGCCACAGCGTCGCGCCGCCTCGCCCCCACGCCGTCATGCCGTCACGCCGCCACGCCGACACGCCGCCGTGTCCGCGTCCACCTCGCACCAACCGCACCGGAAGACGCATCAACATTATCGCGGTTTACTTTACCGCACGCGTTAACGTTTCAATGGTACAACTAAATATTGTACGAGTGTATGTTACATGAACATGAACAGCCTACTTCGTGTCTCCACTTCCGCGTCCTATGTCGTAAAAGACCACTAAAGAGGATGTAAATCCAGAGGAAGGAAGCCTTTTCCCGGGGCTCTAAAAACCTTCAATTTATTTCTGCATAATGAAGAGTTAAGTTTCCACTTCGTTTTACTTAATAGCCGCTTTTATTTCGTGACATGGTGCCAGTTATCCAAAGAATTATTAATAAAGAAACTTCATACGCGATGTGAGGAGTGAGGCTCCAAAGTGGCCGGAGTCGGCCGACCTGTCACCTGTCACCTGTCAGCCGGTAGCTGGAAGGTTCGTTACGCGTAAGCGGCGGCGTACCTGTCGCCTGCTGGCGGTGAACACGCTGAAAGGAATACTGTGTCATATTAAACCTTTCACCTGGATCTAGAACGTAAAGTATTAGGTAATATATTGGGGCGCCTGCCTCGCTGGAGGAGGAGGCGGTATACGTGTGCCACCGCGCTGGTTTCCATCGCCAAGCTGCACTTTGAAAACTTTAACAAGTTTCAGTCTGTATGGCACGGCAGTTGGTAAATATTGAGCTACCGTCTAACACTTGGAGCTGTGACAGCTCAGTTGGTGCCTGCTAAAGGTCTGGAAGACAAAAGACTTCGGTTCCCAATAACCTTGTGTGTACGATGTATGCAATCGTCGTGAGGCGATGTATGGCATGCACCAGCTAACCTTGGTCGGCGCGGGTGACAGAAGGTCTCAGGTCCACGCGGTGGGAACATCTGCAGGGCTCTTACATTTATGTGTGATGTGGTTGATACAAATAAAAAAATAATATTATTTACTATTTATATGAAAATTAGGGTTTTTTTATACTTAAGTAGAGTACTATAAAAAACCTTTAGATAATCTGTATGTTTGTTGGTTACATATATATAACGATTGAGCAGATATCGGTGGGACTTCATCTAGCACGTAACAAGAGAAGTAGCAGGTAGTTTTATTAAAAAAATATATTAGGGTTGCGCAACCTCTCCACTCCCACTTCCCTTAGATACTAAAATAATAGATGAAAATGGATTTTGTCTATTTGCCGATCACGTGAAAACCAGTAAACGTATCGACACGGGTACACCAGCATCCGACACGGAATCATCTGTAGATGGTTATAGGATATTTATTTTCTGAATTTCATACAACCTTCATCATTTTATTTAATTTTGATTTAGTATTATTTATACGGTTGCCATAGTAACGGTTGCTATAGAAAACCGTTTACGATTTAATTCTATATTAGGGCCAACAATGCCGGCGGGGAACAGCTGGGTATATAGGTATATGTATATATATAAACTTGTGGAGTCCAGCTCGCCCGCTGGCTACGCGTGTGGCGCTAGGAATCCCGACAACGGGCCTATCAGCTCTAGTCCGTTTATCAACATATCAAAGTTATACATCTCAAGATCTTACAGCCTCCCGGGGCGCACCCGGCAGCCCTATGCTGGAGTGGAGTCGGTAATCAATGCCGGATAAACAAACTACAAATTATTTAAAGCGTTGTTATGTATATATTCGAAGACTGCAACTACGAGGAACTTCGGTGTGGATCTCAAAGTTAATATACCCTAATAAACTTTTCAGCGAGTGGATGCGAAACGCTGAGCTCCATATCTGGTGGAAGACATAGAGGAAGCCGTACATCCAGCATCGCATTAAGATAGCTTGACGATAATGATGACGATGATGAATAAGCTTCTCCTCTAGTTTATATTCTCAAGTTAACTAAAGATATCTATCCAGACATTCCGCAGGGGTTTGCTCGACTGTTGGAGCCTGGTGAAGAATAAGTATCATAGGGAAACCCTATGCAGGGAGGTTCTCACAAAGAGGAATACAAGACTTGACCATTAACCAAGATAGCAGAGCGCCACCAGAACTCGTTGAGGGTCCACCGCAGCGCCTGTTGCGGCCGACACACAGTGCTGTGCGGACGTTACTGTACGTTATTCTAACCAGCGCCACGTAACTGTGAGGGAGTGCGTCACTCACCATCAGGTGACCGTACCGCTCGTCTGGTCGTTTCGTTAAAATAAAACTACACTGTTCTCGTCGCCTTATGACATAAGATGTCATATTGCTTTCCTCCAATAATTTCACTATCTACAGCGCCCTACAAACCGGATTAGAGTAATGTTTGCACAGCACTGTACCTCGGCTGCAACATGCGCTGCGGTGGTACCTACGAAGACGTCTCCTGCGCTGTTGTTCTCGAAATTGCCGGTTTCCTAGGGGCGTTTCAATCAGCCAGTCAAGGTCCGTTGGAATGGAACCTGTGCCTCTTCTTCACTGAGCCATCACGGAACAGAGTATGTAGCCCCATGTATGGATTGCACATGGCACATGACATTCCCTGATGGATATTTCGTTTGATGTCTAAAACTGCATTCAGCAATTTTTGTGATGCGCGTCTCTGGTGGTGGTGGGGGGTGTGTGTGCTGGGGAGGGAGCAGCAGGCGAATTATAATATTAAAAAATGTAGCTCCCACCCCCTCGCGGCCGCGCTCGCCCGCGCCCCACCAGCGCGCTCATTCAATTTATATTTATTAAAACCTCGCCGCCCCGGGGGTGCTCATTTAATTTATATAATCGCTAATGCATCCCCATGGCGCGCGATCGCGCGGCCGGCTTCCGTCGGCAGTTGTAGGTTCGAGACACCTCCTCCTCGCTTCGGTCCTATCCCAGCTATCCAAAACTTGCAGGTATATTATTTATTTTACAATCATCATCATCATCAGGTCCACATTGATCATGGCCTTCAGTACCATCGGCCACTAAGAGTAGTCGTTTGTAGAGGGTTATATGGGTGGAGATTTGGTTCATTTTCCACCACGCTGGCCCAAAACGGGTTGGGGTTTCCGATCATCAAAACATTCTTTATAATGTTCGCGAGCTGATGGAGGGGAACTGATACTCCTGGATATATAATCATCATCATATCTGTGTACGTGTGTATCGTGTGGTTACCATGGAAACCTTCGCCGCTGATGCTTCATATCGCATTTAGCAAACACAGCTCGATTTGTTTGCTCGGCCCTTAAACCGGAAGCGGCTTGGCTCCGTTCTTTGTTCATCCGTCAGCAATATTTTGCGGTTGCATAGTTTTGGAGAATTTCAACTGATGATGGTGATAATCAGTTCCTACTGAACACCGTCAAAGATGTACGTAGAGTCTGGTAGAAGGAGTAAGTGGAGTTATGAGGCTAATCAATTTACATAACGAAACGAAGACAGAATTAATCATCATCATCATCAGCTGACAGACGTCCACTGCTGGGCACAGGTCTGTTGTAACGTTCCACGACGCACAGTGTTACGCTGTTTGAATCCGGTAGCCCCCGACGATTGTTCTGATGATTTTGTTTCTGTTGATTTAGTACATTAATGTAAGTAATCTATGAGAAGGTTGAAGAGGTTCCAGGGGGGGGGGCGGAGGAGGCTGATCCGTGCTGGTCACTTTTAAAAGTTAAGTACGTTAAAATGAACTCAGCGCGAATGAATAGTTTAGTACGCGCCCGAGCAGCTTCCGGAATGTTCTATTAGCTTTACATTCAAGAGTGCAGACGTCCGGTGCACCCCAGCCTGCACTAACCTGAATAAGGAACCGGATGCTTTACTTTATTATTCATTAATAATCCTTGTCCGCTAAAATATAACAATATTAATATATTGTACGAACGGAGGCTGACCTCTTCCATCACATTCAAGTAGAGTTTAGAGTTTCAGTTATCGGACGCGATTGTTTCTCGCAACCTCCCCCACCACATTCACGTTGGGGGTAGGATACGTTCTCTGGCCTTCTCAAAGGCAGACTAATAGACATACCGAGCTTGGTAACACACACAGCACTAATTACGTTACATTAATTACAAGTAATTAGATTTAAAGCAACGCGTTACGGCAGTGTGACAAGTTTGCGTTAATTACAACCATTAGGAGTGTTCAGCTGCGGTACAGCTTCTCACGTGAAAGGGACACGCACGCGCACGCGCACGCGCACGCGCACACATGTATATATACATATACATGCTTAGCAAACGGTTTCATTCCAGATCCGCTGTGAGAGCTAACAACTAACACACGATGAACCTGTTACTGTTCATCCCACGGGAGCGGAACCGGGTAAATATCCAACGTTCGTGCAGATGATGACCAAGAAATATCTGCTATTGATCTAGCTTTGTCCTATAAACTGTGAATGGATACCCCGTGTCCAAGGGAAGTAGCTCTCGTGTTGGTCGAGCTCCCTGCACGGCACCATCACAGCCGATTGCTATTATCGTAAATTCCGCTATGCCCGGAAGTACTGACAAATGTTTACCTTCACAAATATTTATCCGAGCGCCGTCCAGTGCCTCCCTTATTCATGCCCAGTCCTCAGCCAGCTCCGGCTGCTGGCCGTGGGGTGCGCAGTAAATCTAACTAGTTGCCGACTTACAAATATTCGCTCTCAGCTCCCACCCCATTACTATTCATTCGGATCCATTCAGGGGCGGCGCTGTGGGGGAAGGCGGACACTTTATCCGTTCGCGCGATGTCAACTTGCACGCTACGCGCTGCCGGTGCAGGGTCTAGTTTCGCAGGCGGCTGCGGTCAGTGGCTCTCATTACTCAGCTCAAAACCTTGCGTTTCCCCGATGCCGCGTCCAGCAGCTCCAGCAGCTCTTTCAATATATTCTACGTAAAAACGCTTCGTTAGCGCGCGACCGGGCGCGGCGCTCACCAGGTTCCGCCAGGGTGTATGCACCCGCACCCTGCCGTCGGTGGATTGCCTTGGTCGTTCCCTCCCCTATTAATATATAACTATAAAAACCTTTCATAAGCATGTGAGAGTGCATGAAATAATGTCATCATGTACTCCTTTCATCTTTTGGTACCTAACTCTATTCCATCACAACGTGAAGCGATTTCCTGCGCTATATACCCCGAGCATGTTTTCGAAGAATTTGCCCTCCAGGGTCGAGCCTGATAACCCTTGGAGTATGATAAATGTATAATCAATATAGGATAGCGTTAGTGATAGCAAAGCGGGATGGTGTAAGAATATTGTCCTATTTACCAAGTGGGTGTCATTATAAATATTAAACAGGCATCCAGCCTAATTGTGCGGTGGCCCGGCAGCCCCCGACAGCCCCCGACAGCCCCGGACAGTCCTGATCACTGTATCGGATAAAAAATAAGTACATTTTCTATCAAACAAAAAGGTAGGGTTTTACAAGTTCTACTTGAGTATTCAAGTAGCTGCATTGACTGTGAAGCTCCATCTCGTTGCTCCCCATCACGTCCTCGTCCACGTCGGACGTGTTTGACGTTGCCATGTACACCCAACACCCGGTGAGCCGGCAAAGGTTCAGGTGTGTACCGCCCTCACCCCAAAGCCTTCTGAACTGGCACGGGGAAACAAAAAACAAAGAAGAGAAACATTTACATAAATTTAACTTATTTTCACGTGTTGTTAGACATCCGGCCGCGCCGGAAACCAATCAATCACATCTGCTGTTCCGCCCGCTTACCTTAATACCTATGTAACACGTGTGTGTGGAATAAATAGATTGCTGCTCCTCCGGAAATGGCTTCCATTTTTGCAACACACCAACAACGTCATAGCTCCAGTTAATCCTCATTATCTGAGCTGTTTGTCTCCTCGCTGCAGGACCCCGATCTTACTAATCAACAGTATTAAATATCCAAGAAGGCTTAGCGGAGCTTTGATGTAGTCCGCCCGGGCCGCCGGTAAGCTTAACGACATCACGGAACAGGACCTGGCGTGGAGTCGTTGTTCATCATAACTTTTATGTATCGTTTTATTGGAAATCTTCCGCTGGTTGTGGTGCTGGTGCGCTCTTCTCTCGCACATATCACTCAACATCCCGTGAGATCTTTCTACGGATCGTAGAGACCGCTTTTTGCGGAGACGTGCTAAGACGTAGAACCTTTTTACGTGACTGTAGTGTATAACTCTTTTATTCAATGAAGCAACCAGACGAGCTGGACGTTCACCTGGTGATCAGTGATACCATAACAACGTGACGCTGGTTAGAATGGTATACACAGCGCCACGTAGCGCTCGTCGCCTTGAGGCCAAAAATGTTACATCTCGTTACCCTAGTAACTACACTAGCTACAGCGCCCTTCAAACCGGATCACGGTAACGTTCGCACAGTACGGTTTGTATCTAGAGTCGAACTCTGAGACAGACTTTCCTCCTCCTCCTTCTAGAACTCTGACCCTGGAATCTAATTGGAGTTCATTATTGTCATGAAGCTTTCCAACATAATAGGATGGATGAAAGGAAATTTATTTTCAGTGTTTGCTGACGGAGGGCCTGATAGACTTAGGTACGACATATGGATGAGTTCTTCAGACACACGATTGGAAGCGTGCAGGAATATGCTGCAGCAGCCGTATCCTTAGCGGTGTGTTGCCCCTTAATTAGGCGGTGAAACAACAACCCTTAAGAGGAGACTTGAGGAGGTCCACGCCCTCAGGCAATAACAATAGACCTGTGGAGAGATCGGTGGTACCGCAGTATGTTATACGAGATTATACGTTCCTATCGTCAAACATTTATGAAATAGCGCTATCTGGTTTGAAGGACTGCAGCTGATTAAATGAATGGGGGTGAATAGACACGCAAATACAAACTCAATCATAAACAAGAGAGCAGAGGAACATGAAAATTAGATATTACTAAATCACTAATTATATTTACTGTGATCCGGTTTAAAGGGCGTTGTAGCTATCACTGGTGGTAGTGTCTCTATTACCGGAAACCGTCTAAGTACCACGACAGCTCTTATCGCAGCCGACAGACAGTACTGTGCGAACATTATTTTGTTCCGGTTAGAAGGGCGCTGTAGTTAGTGAAATTACTGGGGTAACGAGTCTCAATGCGGCGAAGTCTGGACACATCTGACAGCTTCAAATGGACCTTCCGCAGCAACTCTACGTGATAAAACCTTTAAGATGTGAAGCGCAGCTCGGGAGCAGTGTTCAGCTCTGGATATTAAACAGCTTTATTTTTAGCGGCGAGCTGAACATCCAGCGACATCTGGCTGCCTCCCGCCACGGCGCCGCTAACAATAACATCCCGCGTCCCCCGGCTGCTCTCCGAAGTCGTTCCCAGCGTGTGGGCGTGTGCGTGTCCTCGGAGACCAGCTGCTGCAGACATTACACATATATCTTAGTCGACTTGTACTTACATTTTTTTTTCTATTAAACAATGACATTACTTAGAAACTCAACCGTAATTATATGGCGTCAATTGGGATGATATATACAGCACCCTTCAAACCGGAACACAATGATGACTTGAAGGTCTGCGGCCACAGAGACCTATCAGCAGTGTCCTGATCTTACTGGAGTACCTGTATAACCACACAAACAACTGTTCAAAGGCTCGGGTAGGTGGACGGTCACCAGCTAAAGAAACCTACCATCGATAAATGTTCTGCGACTGGGGCTTCTTGGAACTTCTTCAACGTCAACTTGAACACTGGCGGAAGCTTTCCCCTTAGGCAGGCACAGTCACTGGTGATAAGATGAGAGATCAGCCTCACGACCACAGATACCATCACCACTTAACACCAGGTGGAATTGTGATCAAGCGCTAAATTTGAAGACATAAAGATTATAAAAGTACAAGTTACCACCTTGTCATAATGCAATAACTTAAGTTCAGGTCATCCTACCATCACCAACAAAGCAAACTCACAGCCCCCGACCCTCAAACTATCGGCCGATAAACTTCAAGTTGGGAACATTGAACTTGAGCTACTTATCCAGTTCCTCCACTTCCGCCAACTGCCTTGCGACAACTTAGCTGAACATGTTTAAATGATAAACGTTCGCGCTTAGAAAACCGGAAGTAGTAGATATGATGCAGGAGCAGTACACCGCCTTGAATCTCTTTTTGTATCCCAGCTGTGGGAAGTGGGGCTATTAGATTTGTTATATTTTAAATCGTCTTTTTAGTTTGGTTGTATTACAGTTATATCTCCCGTTGCCGAGCATGGCCGCGGAACAGGTCGGCGGAACAGGTCGGCGGAACAGGTGCAGCTCCCCGTATCGGGCTGCGAGGCCGTTACTCGGCGTTTCTTGCAACTGACTTATAATGCGGCGCCGCGCGGCCCACTCGTGGCCAGCGGGCCCACGAGCACAGGCCGCTGCTCCGCTGCCGTTCAGCTCGTACCATACACACACTGTACATCACCGAATGTATGACCCCTTAAAGTTCGATTCCACCCCCAACTGGACTCCCTAGGGTCTAAATATGGTCCCTTGTTGCACCCTGGCCTTTTATGATTATTTTAAATATATTAACACAATCGCTGCGGCGCCATTGTCAATACACCCACAGCCAGTACGTTGGAGAGCTAACGGATCTCGTCTATAATCGTAGTGCATTTGGGACCTAAACGAACTCCAATTTTTTACAGCTGAAAGCAGGAAGCATGTGTAGAGGTTTCTTTGGCGCTGCACCGTCTGAAGGACTCGTAGGAGATGCTTTAGATCTCGTAATGCACTGAACCCGTTATGAACTATAGCCACTTGATTATAAACAAGAATAATTGACGTTCAAACGTGCGTGTCCGCGTGTGTGTAGTGCGTGTGTGTGTGCGTGTGTGTGTAGTGCGTGTGTGTAGTGCGTGTGTGTGTGCGTGTGTGTGTATTGCGTGTGTGTGCGTGTGTGTGTATTGCGTGTGTGTGTATTGCGTGTGTGTGTGCGTGTGTGTGTATTGCGTGTGTGTGTATTGCGTGTGTGTGTATTGCGTGTGTGTGTGCGTATGTGTGTACGTGTGTGTGTATTGCGTGTGTGTGTATTGCGTGTGTGTGTGTGTGTGTGTGTGTGTGTGTGTGCGCGTGTGTGTGTGTGCGTGTGTATGTATTGCGTGTGTGTGTAGTGCGTGTGTGTGCGTGTGTGTGTGTACGTGTGTGTATATTGCGTGTGTGTGTGTGTCTGCGTGTGTGCATGTGCGTGTGTGTGTATTGCGTGTGTGTGCGTGTGTGTGTATTGCGTGTGTGTGTAGTGCGTGTGTGTGTGCGTGCGTGTGTATTGCGTGTATGTGCGTGTGTGTGTATTGCGTGTGTGTGCGTGTGTATGTATTGCGTGTGTGTGTAGTGCGTGTGTGTGTGCGTGTGTGTGTGTACGTGTGTGTATATTGCGTGTGTGTGTGTGTCTGCGTGTGTGCATGTGCGTGTGTGTGTAGTACAAGGTTATGAAAATCATCGTCATCCTGAGCAGCAGCAGACAGACGCCCCTGCTGCACATAGACTCCACCCAAAGATCTCTACGTTTGTAAGAGCTCATATGGAGAGATTTAGGCCATTTTGTATTACGCTGGCCTAGCGCGGGTTGGTTGAAGCCAGAACCCCGTTTGTTGGTTAGCGGGCTGCACCACGAGCTGGTGAGGTTGGCTTGGCTCCCATGAGTTGTTGAGCGGGACCCCGCACTGCCCCTGTGCGCACATAGAGCGTCGGCCTTACCTTTGAACACTATGAGCTCGACGTGGTGCACTAAGAATGTAAGCAGTAGTTAAGGGCAAGCACAAGGCGGCATCCCGCGGAGTGTAGTTGTTGTTTATGTAATGAAGCGATGAGAGGAGCGGGACGTTCACATGATAATAAGTGATGCCCGCCCGCAACAACCCCACACCCCAAAGGTAGCCTAACCCCACTCGGCCATAAACACCACACAGCACAGTGGCGCGTCTTCTTTAAACAACTGCCGACACTGGTGGCAGGTCTCTGCTGCTGGAGACCGTCTAGGTATCACCGCAGCGACTACTGCAGCCGTCAGACAGCAGTGTGCAAACATTACTGTGTTCCAGTTTGAAGGGCGCTGTAGCTAATAAAATTATTAGGATAGACTTATCATTTCACGTCTCAAGGCGACGGAGATGGTGCTATGTATACCATCCTAACTAGCGCCACTTTGTTATGGGCAGGCGTATCACTTACCATCAGGTGAAGGTCCCGCGCGTCTGGTCGCTTCCTTGTATAAAAAAAACGTATCCACCGCCCCTCGCCACGATTAAACTTAACGAGAAGCGATGCCTTCAAACTTGACAAAGTTGCAATGAGAACTTTCGTTATAGCTTTAACTTAACCAAGATTTATGGAGATGGCGCATCGGCGGAGTTTATGAAAAGCTGGAAGCCGTTCATCCCGCGCGAGGAGTTGCGAGGGACGGAGCCGTTCCTTGTTCCTCTCTTTCACCTTTTATTCCTCTTAGCGCGACTTTATTTCCTCTTCGCTCTGACGTAAACAATAATGAACTTTTTTTCTCGCAGCCGCCTTCGCCTGTCAACATTCATGGCCCCTGGCAAGGAAAGTCATGGTGTGTGCGTGTGGTGGGTGCACATGCATCATCCAGTTTATGTGATGAATACTAGTGCGAGGGTTGTAACGGAAGCACACGTGTAGATTGTGTGATGAGGAGATTAATTTGACTGAGTAACAATTGCAGTCATTAAGTTGTACTCGTATGTATAATAGTTATGACGTATGTTGCCATGAGACAGCGCCAAGCCGCGGGCCTGGTGCCGGCCACTGCCACCAGTGACTAACTGTGGACTGGCAACACGAGTACCATAACGTGACGGTACTTAGTTTTTTGTCGTTTCCATGAACATAACATAAAAGGCAATAAGGCCACATCATCATCATGAGTCAATAGGCGCTACTCGCATCCAGCGGGTTCCTGTGACTTCACACGGACAGCGTGGGGGGGGGGAGTCGGATTTGGGCCATTACCCATCACGTTAGCCTAATGCAGGTTCATGAGAGACAAAGCCTCGTTTATTGATTAGCCTGGTGCATCGTGAACAGGTGACATTGTCTTGGGTCCCGTAAATTGTGACGCGAGTCCTTTACATCTCCATAGGGCCTACAAATTTGAAGTATGGTATGAATATTCCTTTTCCAGAGCATAGGTCAGCTAAGAACGGATTTTGCGAAATTTTACCCCTAAAAGAGATTGCGGAGGTGTTAAGGCCAGCAAGTAAATAATATACATAGATATTACAAAATTATGTCTCTTATAATATTTATATCTTTACTTTTGTAAACTTTACGAGAGATTTTTTTATTATTCAATTAAGCAACAAGGTGGGCGGGACGTTCACCTGATAGTAAGTGTTACGCCTGCTCATAACATCACGGCGCTAGCTAGGATGTTATATACTGTAACACATTGCGCTCATCGCCTTGATACATTAAACTTTGTCTCGTTACACTAGCTGCAGCTCCCTTCAAACCAGAACACAGCAATGACTGAGACACAAAATGACAAAAGGAAATAACAGAGAGCTGCCAGCAGTGAATAGCAAACGCTTATAAATATCACAAGATACAAACTCGTGTCACATCACTAAAGCTGGGGGAAATAAAGAAAAATAAAACTTTTCGAAGTTCAAATTTTTAAGCGTGGCCAGTATTTGAAAAAAGAATACATTGTTTCTTGGTGCGCGGCGCGGGCGGTAGGGCGGTGGAGCGGTGGGGCGGCGGGCGGCGGTGGGGCGGCGGGCGGCGGTGGGCGGCGGGCGGCGGTATGAGCCGGGCGCGGTGCACGTCCCGCGCCCGGCTCATACCGCTCCGCGCGTGGTGGGGAGCGCACGTGTGCCGCGCGCCGCGCTCGCTCCATGCACTCATCGATTGCACCGACTTGCACTTAGTTCGGAACTTACTCAAGTGTTATCGTGACGTTTGTTTGTGGCGAGATACTTTCACAAGTAAGTTTTTATTCAATATTTAATTGGATAACCGTAACTTGAACGGTAATAAATAATAAAATGAATTAAGGATTTTATGTGTAATTGTATATTAATCGGCATATTAATATATCTTTATTACTTGAATGATTAATTGTGATTATGTTCGCATTGTTTAAATGATCAGACAATTTCCTACGTGACCAATATTTCTAATTCACATTAATCACAATATAAATAAACAAACAGCCCACTTAATATTACCAGCAGTGGGACTCAACAACATTATTATATTTTTTTTATTTATTCATACATTAAAGAAACAAGGAGACGGGTGAGAAGTTCACCTGTTGGTAAGTGATACAGCGGCTCATAAAAACGCACCGGTAGTTAAGATGATATACAGTATATCAGACGGTAGCAGGTTCCTATTGTCGGAGACCCTCTAGGATGTCTACCGCCAAACAGTAGTGTTCAAATATTACTGTTTCGGTTTGAAGGGCGCTGTAGCTAATGTAATTAATGTGGTAATGGCTGTATATCTTATGTCTCATGGCGACGAGTGCAATGTGGTGCAGTGTATACCATCCTCACTAGCGCCACGTATCACGGGCTGGCGTATCACTTAACATTAGGTGAACGTCTCGCACGTTTCGTTGAATCATTAAATAAAAAAAGAACAATATCATCTGTCGGCTTTAAATGTTGAGAGCGAAGTGTTGCTGTGTAAACATCTTAAGAAACACATCAGCTGGCCGTTTCGTTCTCTTCATACACGTTTTTTTGTTTTTATTACTTAAATAGAAAACTCGTATCCCTTTCCCTTCCCCAGGACATTCGTTTGATGCGACCAAACCCATACCCCCGCCACCAGCTTCGGCGCTTGGTAAAAACCTGCCGCAGCACCTGATACATGACAGGCTCCATACAAACAAACAAACAAACAAACAAACAAACACTGTGTTTATGTTTTGATTCCCCTCCACCAAGCGCTGCCGTGCCGTCCTTTGAAAATGGTGACCAGTTCAACTTGAGGTTATTGCTGGTGGCCGTCCAGTTACCGCTACGTCCAATCAGTCGCGCGACTCCAACGAGCGCTTCTTAGGAAGCACCCTGGTGTCTGCACCACCGCAGCACTTATCGCTGTTAAACAAGTGTCGGAACCTCACTGTGCTCCGGTTTAAAGGACGCTGCAGCTAGTGAAATTACAGAGGTAACGAGACGTTAACTCCTCATGTATCAAAGCGACGAGCACAATGCGGTGCTGTGCATTTTACCCAGCACCTCGTTGTTATGGACACGCGTGATACCATCTCGTGAACTCCTCTCTCCTCATTCAGTAAAAAAACGTATAGTAAAAAAACTCTTAACGCAGATGCAGTGTAAATATTCTGATTAGCAGCTTACAGATCGGATTCTCCTGCTCATTATGTTCCTGTTAACTTCATCATCATCAGCCGATAGACGTCCACAGCTGGACTTGGCCTCCCCCAAAGATGTTCCATTTCTGTAAACTTACTTCCACACAATTATTACCCGAGTCTTCTTTTTAATGAACACCACATTTCAATAGCAAGGCGCACTCGATGCACAGTGTCCCACGCCAGCGGTGCGTGAGCTCCGCGCCACCCCGGCACCGGCGGCCCAACAATGGGGGCGGGGCGCCTCATTTGCTTTTGTCCTTGCCTCGTCTCCAGCCGTAACAAAAGCCGCTGCACAACAAAAATGGCCGCCGTTGTATCGCTAATGAAAAAGCCGAGCTCCCCGCAGGCACTGCAACATTGCTACACTGCCTCCAAGGTCCAGACCCTCGCGGAACCTCTACACAAAGGCACAGTGTCCACCGATAGACAATAACCCCGTCGTTCACCACACAAAAGCTCCGCAGCGCTCTTATTTATTTATTTAATTGTTTTATTATGAAAAGTATTAAAAGGATTGTTTCAGCCTTTCATAATAACATACATAAACACTGTAACGACAATATATATATATGTATATATATATTGTGTGCTCGTCGATCTGGTGGAGGTCGCGAGAAGCAGGGGGATGCGGGCATCGTAAGATCGATCGATGTGGGTATATTTGGGGGAGGCCTATGTCCAGCAGTGGACGTCGGCTGATATAGACATATATTCTTCTTCCTCCGGCCATTTACCCAGCTTTGTGGGTTCGGCACAGTATACATATACATAAAAGTACTCAGGCCAAAGTTAGATTAGGAAAATTTTAAAATCCCATTCAGTGATGGTGATGCTGTGTGAATATCTTAACTACACCGCGTTCCTGCGCGCTCGTCTATGTTCACTCTTGAAGTACACCGGCGGGAAGTTGGGGTTCATTGGCCGGCGCTGGGGGTGCTATCTGCCGAGATCGAGTTCGGGGAACTGTTATCTGGTGGCAGGAGTCACGGGTCAGGGGGACGTGGCACGGCTTGGAATCTCGCCCGGCGTGCGCCAGGTTCGTGACCCGCCGCCGCGGCGCACGCACGGGACCACGATAAAAGCAAATGACGCTCTCGTCTCCGTTTGTTATCAAAATAACTCTTTTCTTTTCTTTCCTTTCAAACTAATTTTTAGCAATTGCCACCATCACCTCCGCAGCTACGCAACGTGGCGCTTGTTTGTTTATATGTTAGCACCCTCACCGCCCCCTACCTCAACAAGTATAGAAAGTAACAACTTGTGACATTTACAAGTTAACTCCTCTCCCCGCACTCAGATAACGAACGAGATCTGTTCCTTCTCCGACAAATATCTTAAGACTTATAAATCTGATTGGCACTCCTCGCGAACAGCCCCCTCGCACCCGACGGCCGGGGCTCCGCGCAGCACGGGCGCGGCGGCTCGCAGCCCCCGCTCTACGTTCCGGAGGCGGTGTAATTAATTCAGTTGTCTGATCGCGGCGCCGCCTCTGCCTTTCATTGGAAGCTAATCTCAACGAGTTGTATTAATGCGATCATTTGTAACGAGCCCCCGGGTCGCTGGTGTGCACATCCGAACGGGGCCGACGTCGTCACGCCGCGTGTGGACCCGTGTGGACCCGTGTGGACCCGTGTGTACGTGTCAACTGACGGCAATGAGAAGCTTCCCGGGCAACTCTTATAACATGTTCTCTTTCGTCTGGCTCTCTTTAAATGTATTCATTTGAAGTACCTCAAGAAGTCACAAAAAATAGACATCGTGGGGGTGGAGGGTTAGTAAAGCATTCCATTGGAATCTGTACAAATTTAAAGTTTCTCTTCTCTTCTGGAGGAAGTAAACTTTCCTTTTGTTGGAAAGATTATACCTCGACGTCTCGTACCTCTGGGAGCTTCAGTGTGTCCTTACTATTTATCACCAGCTCAGTTCTACTTGAAAGAACAATTGTATTGTGTATACATCTGAATATATGTGGCGTGTGTGGTACAGACACTCATTAAGTCGTAGAGCGATAGAGGAGTCGATAAGTGGACCAACGTAACACCACCAGAAACAGACCTGCAGCAAAGGGTGTTACATGAAACCCTTTCCCCAAATAGAAACAAATTTTATCGTGATCTTTCGAATGATGTTTTCTTTAACAATCTATATTTTGTCCATTTGATGCCCATTGCTGAACGTAGGCTGCACAAGGGAAGTACTTCTCATTCTTGTCGTTCTCTCGAAGTGGAAACGTGAACTCTCCCGCCCAATCTCATGATAAACGCTCACGAAATTTTTCTGGCTGAAACGGCAATATCCGGCCACGACATCCGCCGAGTGTTTCCAGTTCAATGCCAAGAGCGCCGAATTGCGCCGAGCACTGCAAAAATACTCTCGTATCGACAACCCCCAAGGGGAGATCGATTGGAAGGGAAAAGTACTCTCGCGAGCTTTTATTTCTTTTCAAGAAGGGTATAAACTGCTGGTCCACTTGGCATGCAGTCCTGACGTGAAGGTAGCCTATTAGCTTATGTGTTCTAGTCTCATGTCTAACTAAGCATTAAACTTAGTTAAAATAGATTAACTATCTCCACATGTGTCACAGCCACTTCCTCATTCAATTGTACCCTGAGCAAATGCTAGAGTATTTAGACTCTACCATTGACACATGATCTACCTTTCACCATCTGTCGCATCGTAGTAGCTACATCGTTATCATCAGCTTTTTTTACATCACCGCTAGATGTAGGCCTTCCCCAATGTCTTCCACCAGAGGCGGCGTTCACCTCTTCGCATGTCATTAGTCCATCTCGAGGAAGGACGTCCTGCGACACACGTGGCCGGACCAAGACACTTTAGCAGATTTTGAGAGGTATGTTGACAATTTTAGTTATCAGTCGTATTTCTTCGTTCCGGATCTGGTCTCTTACAGAAATGGTAGCTGAATCACGTGTAAAATTGAAATCAAATCTTAGCAAAATTAAGATAAGAAAAACCAATCAAAGGAGCCTAAACAGCCCATCCGTTTCCCTGATCAGGAAGAACTGAATCGTCCTGAACGTATAGAATAAGTCAATAAAAACGTATCGCCTCCGTCGGAGTGGAGTTGAAAGCCTAAATAGGGTATTGTGCGGACATTTCCTCAGAATCCGAGCACGAAGACGTCCTGATCGCCGCCGGACCGGATATTGGCCCATCCGTTGTCACAGAATTCATCTTCATTGACGGATCTTATTGAAAGATAGTGATTTTTCTATGACATTCAATCACCAATATTCTTTCAGCTCACGACTTTTATATTCCACGATATCCGTTTGTATACATTTTTTGTATTACGTACCGTCACTACTGAAATAATTAGTGGTAAGAGTATATACACTACACCCACACACCCGTACTTAACGATTGAAACGTTACAAGTCTGTGAACAAGCGGTTGTCATAGAGTAATCATTAAGTTTCAGATCGCAGAAAGAAAAGTATCTTGGGGTCTGTGATGTGGAATTTTCTATGCTCGCACCGTCGCAACTCGCAGCTACCCCTTGTTTACTTCACAACGTTGTCAGCCGACTAACCGTTGCTTCTCCCCCATCAAACAATTACTCTTCACTCCGTCTCCAAATTTCTTCATTTAAATTCCTCGAAGTTCTAAACTTCGGACAACGATTTTATAGTTAGCGAACAAATAGCCCGCCCTCGCTCCCGCCCCTGCTCCCGCTGCCGCTCGTGTCTTGCGGCCCTCGCTGAACGCTCCAGCAACAATGGGTTCTGATGGCCGTGAATTTATCAGGCGGAGAGCCCGCTTTGTGTAAAGTGTTGCCGTTTGTTGATCAGCTCCAAGCGACTGCCATAATTATAAATTTCCAGTCAGACATTAAGCGGCTCCTTTCAAAGTTTGGAGCTGTCAATGTCCACTTAAACTATAACAAAGAAACGAATAAATGTCCACGTACCATTTGTCATGGTGTAAGTTCGAGAGGCGGCAGATCATACGAAGGGTGACTACATAGCAGCACCACCGCAACAAAGTAGCAGCGAGCAAACATTACTGTCCCACTGTCGGCATCCAGCGGCTTCCCGCGATCTTCACGGAGTCAGCACGGCCTGCGGTAGCGCCGGGTACTAGACACTTTCACGTTGTTTGTAAGGTTTCAAATGGGTGAATTTGGGCCATTTCCCACCCCGCTAATCCAATGTGGGATAGTGAGAGTCAGAGCCTCGTTTGTTGATTGTCAGGATGCTCCAAGATCAGGTGAATTTCGCTCAGGTTCCGTGAGTTGTTGTTCGGGAGCCCTTACACACCATTCTCGACACATCTTCACACGCTTCGTTATCATGCTGATGGATGTCCATTCCCAATAAATGAACATTTCCATTGACTAAAGAAAAACTAAATTTCCTTCAATTGGCGCGCGAGGCTCATGACAAGCAAACCGAACAATCAATAAACGTCGCCCTCCCGGCCACTCCGCTCGTCCCCCAGCGTCCACGTTTCCACGTTCAGAGGCAGCGCTCCCCCGGCCGCGGTGCATCAACACAAGGCTCGTGCAGCTCCTTGTGTGCTGATACGGAATTCATTGAACTTGCTGCCGCCGTCTGCTCGCCGTCTGCCCGCCGCCCACAATTATTACTTAAGAGCCGGAAACTTTGTCCCGCGGATAAGATAATTTCCAATTTATTACTAGTTCCACTATCTTCTATCTGAGATACTGTTTGATTAATGCCATACAGAGAAGAGAAGAGAACATGAGAATTGCCACTGTACGGTACTTCAACTTTAATATTACTACTTGAATTTCGCCGGGATTACCAGACGACTACGTGCGTCATTGTTTGAATTACCTGTCACATGAACTGCTGATCTACTGTCTTCGAGATGTTCTTGTCTCTCGGCTTTTGATCTAACTTTTCAACTCGCTGTAGTCCTATTACTTGTTACCCCTGAAAGCCTTCGCCGCGCAGCGCCGCCCGCTGTGTATTCATTGGTGGGACGGACATAACGTTAAGTGGTGGTGTCGCTCGCTTCACTTTACGTTTATACACTCGCTTCCGGTGGCATCGCGCTGGTTAATGGATTACACGGGGTTGACTCATGTAGAGAACTGATTAAATATTTTTTGTTACTCCACAAACCGGAGGAGTTGTTCATCTCGTAGCGAGCGATGCGCATACCTGAAACAACGAGGAACCGGTTAACACTAGCTTAACATCGCTTGCCGTGTAACACAGTGGCTCCTGATTCAAATCCGGGCCACGTAATGGTATTTAGTGGGCAGTTCGGCTGTTTTACTTACCGATTTAGCTCTCACCCCCCATTGTCCATTTGCTGTCATTATAATTATGACTGTACGAAACACATAAAAGTCACAGAGTACTCTGCTGCAATGCAAATGTTTAGACGCCGCGCCACGAGGGCAATCAAGGCAGCTTAAGCAGCTCCACATTTTTATTGCAAGGAGTAGCGTCCACTATCAGATGTCCAGCTGTTCGTGTGACTGGCATTGGTGCACAGCAGTGTTGTTATACCGGCACATTGATAATTATGTTCAAAGATACTATTAGATCGATATTCGACGTTGGAAAGTAAGATCGAGCACTTGCAAGGAAACGTCTAAATAATGATTACAGACGGTTAATGGATTACCTCCGTTCAGGTCGCGACGACAATTTCCAGGGTCCCCGAGCTGACGCCAGCCAGCAGCGCTGTCTGTAATTGAAGCCGCGCTCCTCTTTGTGAGGGAAATGAAATTAAAGGGAAAGTTAATGTCAATGCCTCGTGGCCCAGCTTCCCCCGGCACGGGCGGGCATTCACCCGCTGATAGCGTGTTCATTCTCTAGCGGCGCTCGTCGGACGGATGGCGTGGTTTTTGGTCAGCTTCACCATGCCACTCCACGGTTAACATAACGGAAGTTAATTTAACGCCGACAAAAGGAGAGTTGCACTTGTAACGTTTGCACATGTTCATTGCGGCTGGTTGACTGGCTAAGTTTCTATTGTAATGAAGACACATTTAAGCTTGTTAAGCTATTATTGAATAAGTTAAGCTATTCAAATTTGTGATATTTTTAAACATTTGTTTCAACGCGGGGCGGACTTAACTCTGTATAGTTTGCGTGCTATTCGCTTTAGGACCATGCTCTGAACTCTACATTCTCCATCAAGAAAGGTCTCATCAGTAGGTCTGTCGAGCACATCTTCGACTACACAAATTGTCAAGCGCAGTATGCTAGTAAGGAACATAGGTGAAGCTGCTGCTTTTCTCCAGGTGTTATTACCAACTTAATAACCCTTTACGATACGACGGGAATAATCTAAGCTATTTATATATAATCTGTTGTTGCTGCCGGTGACTCGATAACACATCTTCGCGCAGCTCACAGCGGCTCCCGGTATAATCTTTTCATCTCATAAAGCTCGGCGGAAGTGCGCACCGCCCATCAAAAGGCCGCTCCGCATCACTCGCGGGTAAGCTTTACGAGTACGTCAGGTTTACGTTTTATTACCAAACAAACATTTACATAGCTCTCTTACATTTCCGCCGTTTCATCGCCGCCTTACGAACGCGCGCAGCGGGCGATCAGCTAACGGTAGGCGGACGGATGCTGCACGGACACAGTTGCACAACTTTGTGGGAAGTGTGACGCCCGCCACGTGCACTTAGTCTGCATGGTGGATAAATAGGCCTTGACTCCTAGGATAACAATAAAGCCCGAGTCCCAGCGGTGGGCAATACGGATATAGAAGGAATTGCATTAAGAGCAAAATAATTATGAAACATTTGATAAACGACAACATAGTTTAGCAGTGTGGTAACATTACCGTGCTCCAGTTTGATAAGCGAAGCCCTGTCACTTGTTAAGTTATTTAAAGTAGAGAAACTTATCTTACCGGCCGTATCACTTATCACCCGGTGAACGCCCTGATGTTAACATAATTTGTGTTTTTGTTTATTTGACGAAACAAGCGGGACATTGACCTGACGGTAGTTAACACATCTGCATAACAAGTTAGCGCTAGTCGGGATGATATACACAGCATCATGTGGTACTCGCCGCGTCACGTAAGATGTTGAGTGGCGTTACCGCAAACTAGTTACAACATCGTTTAAACTGGACCGGGGAGATATTGTCTGCACAGCACTGTTTGTCGGCTGCGATAGGAGCTGCTGTGGTACCTAGACGATCTGTGACACCAGAGACCATGTCTTCGCTTCATTATATAAAGTACCTGGTCCCCGCCCGTTTTATTGGCCCAGCATCCCCGCAACTCCCTTTAGGTAAGAAATTTCGTAAAGTCTGTTCCTAGCTGACCTATACACAGCAAAAGGAATATTGGTGCTGAATATCAAGTCCCCAGGCCTTACGGCTCCAGAGATGCCGTGATGAGTCTCTACATAGATCGATATATCTGTATGTATTCCCTCATACAGTGTACAGTAGTGTAGTAAATATAACTGTGTGTCCAAGTGGTGACCGATTGGAGGCAGAACTGCACCGGCAGGGCGTTCTCGACGCTGTGCCGTCGTAACGCGATTATAATGTAACGGAAACCAGTTCCTGAAATATGAGGAGTATTCCTAGTATGGAAATCACGAACCTGAACATATATGTATGGGAGATATCCATAGCTTCGTTGACTCATCACAAAATCTCAGAAAATAGACGTAAACATTCGGTGGAGATATTGCTGCTGCCGTTTGTAGGTTATCTAAGAATAGATTTTACAAAATTCCTTCCCGGAAGGGTGTTGCGGGGGTGTAGCGAGGGTGTTACGGTGAGCAGAGCAGGCGCGAAGTAGCTACGACCGTCATAAGCGTCTTTTGGAAGGAAAAAATATTATTATTGTGTTTCACCACCAGATCAACGTTCTACTGCTCTCACCGCTTAATTATCTGATAGACTGGTAACTGGAAATAGGTTCATATTTCTAGATAAATAACAGTTGCATCCACTTAGCCGAATGTTTCATACATATCATTATTGATGTAACAATTCGGTTCACCCGGTTAGCCCGCACCCTCTGTTAAGTGAGCTCACGTGACCACCCCCCGCTGGCCAATTGTGTCAGGTTTCGTTACCTTCGCATGTGTTAAAGTAGCGAACTTTATCACGTGGGTCTGTTCGGAGCTCCACCTCATTAGTTGAACGGACGGGTGCAATACAGTTACTGAGGTGATGAATGCTTAGGTGTACCATTCAGCAACAAACGACAAACAACAAAAATTAACCCCGTACTTAATATACTTTGTTTTCATAGAAATCAGAGCAGAAGCTGACTTACTCGGACTAATACAGAGTAAGTAAGAACATATACTTATTCTATATATTCTGATATGTGGACATCATTATCATTCACCTGTCACAGGTCTACTGTAACGCCCTTGATTATCTGCTGTCCCCTTCTCCGTCTTCCAGCTGTCCACAAACTGTTCTACCATCAAAAACAAGGGCACTTTATACGCTCCAATCGCGTATGAAATATATCACAATGCTTAGTTACTATGGTAACACGATGCGTTTATTCATACACATATTGTACTGGGAAATATTCGCTGGTACTGAAACGGTGATCGGGTATTTTAGTGCGGGCGGTGTTGGCGCTGGTCTCCGCGCCGAGGTTCCTGCTTCATTAGCTCGATGGGCCTCGCTGAGAGATCGTAAAGCCGTATCAGGTGTTGCCATCGCGGGGTGTGCTCATTTCTGGCTTTCAATATACATTTTATAGCCTGAAGCACCGACATATAAGTGTCAACGGCGGGACCTGTTCCTCGCCGCTCCTCGTGTATAATATCCTCACGCTTCAGTACGGTACAAAGGTATGTACCATCATCATATCATGTATTACCACCGGGGACAAGTTATGTTGATAGAAAATCGAATAATACCTAGCTCCAGACCGCAGCCTTTAAGTTCAGGCGCTGTTGGCGGTTTGTCAGCAAACCCTCCCCCGCCCTCTATTGGAAAGGGTAGAATTAAAAGATAATCCAACGGATCACAACCTAATCGAATTGTTGTATTTACTAACTTTAATTGTTTAATAACAAATTAACAATTTTAAATAAATTTATCTTAGAGATCATATTCTGTAAATAGGAACATCTTCACCTGCGTACAGCTGCAGACCAGCGCACTTAAGACAAAAGACCGAATTGGCACTGAAGGTATATGGTATAAATTGTTTTTAGTATCCTAGGTAACCACCGCAGTGGCCACCACTCAATTCCGGAAGTACTGAATTAACCGCCGTTTACAACCTCATAGTCAGCGTCATATAAATTGGGTCGTCTGATGGATTCGTTGGCGCAGGTCGCGGCAGAGCAGACGAACCATGAACTCATAACAGACCCGACTCCTTCAGCCAGAAACATTCTCCATACATACGTCCAGCTTCAAAAACTTTCGAAGCGCGCTGCAATGAACTGAACGTACTCGTAGTCAGGGTTCATATATATATATACATACTCGTGAGAGGTTTCCGTTTATGTAGACTCATCACGATATATCCGGAGCCATAAAGCCTGCAGACTTGAAACTTTGTAAGATTATTCCTTTTGTCGAGTATAGGGCAGCTAAAAATAGATTCTACTAAATGCTACCCCCAAATGGAGTTGCGGGGGTGTCACGGCCGGCACAGCGGGCGTGAACCCGCTGTGCTACACTCTCCACTCCACGTCCGACGGCGACTAAATGATCTCGGACAGGAGATATAGAATTGTTAAATTGTAATCTTGTGTTAGCACCCTTGTGCAGATATTATACATAACACATACATATATAATTGGAGATCAAGCAAATCTTGTAAGGGCGTGTTAAATTAGTTATAATCATACTTTCTTAACTTAAGCTAAAAACAATGTAGGCAAGTTGAAAGAATCTCAGCAGAGAGTAGACAACTAGAGTACAAAGAGAGAAAAGCAGAGTACTTCTAGACTAGTGAGCTTTACCACCAACGACTACACCGCCGCTCACCATCAGGCGGCACTGTAGTCCAGCGGTAGTTTACACAAAAAGAAAAATTGGTATTCTTTGTAAGTAAAGTTAAGTAACGCGTTTACATTAAAATGAAAACAACGATCAATACCACAAACATGGAGACGTGAGGACACAGTTCAACTGGTGTAGGTGGTGAGTATTCGGGTGCACCGGCGGCGGGGTGAATACTCAGCGCGGTGCTTTGTCGAACGGAGGGTACATTTATTAATTAAAAACGCACGGCCATTTCATAATTGAGCTCACGCAGCAATTGTACCGGATGCAGCCGGAAATGATTTCATATTAAATACGTATTAATTCCGCGTCCGGAAGTGCCGCGGGACGGAAGCGGCAGGGAGCTGTGCTACAACGGCACAGCAACAGTGGCGCCCCCACCGTCGCTGCGCCGTTGCGACAATTAAACAACTCGTTACCGTAACCGACGGTATTTTGATATATTTTAAGTAGACTTGATGAGAACTCCTCAACATCATCATATGGAACTTATCTTTAATCTACTTCTAAATAAATAAAAAGAAACTGAGGAAAACATTTATTTAGAAAGAAGAAAGCGTCTTCGTTTTAAAGGCTCAATAAATAAATTCTACTCACAAAAGTATTTACATTATGTTGATATTTATTGCTCTGCTTTTTCCTCTTCCTCACCAAATTTTCTCCTTAAAAATTCTCACCATCACAATTACTTCCTCATCAACCCTAGTTTTAAAACCTATGATAAAGTAGTGCTAGTTGGAATGTATACTCGGCAGCACCCTCCGCTCGTCGGCACGCTGTTGGCACAGCGTTCACATCCATGAAACTGTCGTGAACTGGTTCACGTAGCCAGTGGAACCGCGATGTCTCTAACTTTTTTTAATGCCGTTAAGCGATGAGACGAGTGGGACCTTCACCTGATGGTGAGTGATACACCCGCTCATAAAACGTGGCGCTTGTTAGAAGATATACACTGCACTACATTGCGCTCGTCGCTTGAGATATGAATCTCATTACACCAGCAATTTCATTAGCTACAACGCCCTTCAAACCGGACGACAGCGATGTTTGCACAGTACTGTTTGTCAGCTGCAATAGACGCTGCAGTGGTACCTACGTAGACTATCTTCGGCAACTGACCTACCACCAGTAAGCTTACTTAGAAATTCAGTTAGATGTTACTGGTGGCAGCCAATTGTATTGGAATTTGGCAGTCTCCTGTGTGGAAGACCAGCCACGGACGCCGGTGACCTTCTTCATATTTGAAACGTTATTTTTTTAGTTGCGCAAGCGTGTGCCTGCTTATCCCGCGTCGCTCAGCTCGGCCACTTTCTTTATCGGCCCCGCCCCGCGGACACCGTCGCCCCCAGGGTCGGCCACCAACCCCATAGATAACACCTTATCAGCCCCCGCTGCCCCCTATACACCCGTTCTATTTTCGGCATACAGTTACATTTGTGAACACCGCTTGTAATTACCAGCTCCGTGTACGCGGTGGTGGTGGTGGCCACCGTCGCGGGTAGTGTGCCGACGGTGGCGTGTGTACATTCCGACCGCTTACACCACCGCCCCTTTAGCTCAGTGGTAGGGCACTGGTCTCGTAAACCAGGGGTCGTGAGTTCAAACCTCACAGGGGGCAGCGCAAAACAGAAATCTTTTTTTTCTTTTCCTCATCATTACTTATTAAGTTGAAACAGCATGAATCACTTTAAAACATAGCAATGCACCAACTTCAGCCCGTCACTCCTTCGCCGTCACCGTCACTCACTAGTGCGTACAATTCCGGTTAAGTTGTTAAGTTGTATTACAGGTAATAAAGCACGCTACTTGTAAAAGAGCCGCAACGATCTGGCCCAGCCGCTCGGAAGCTGCTCTGTGACGGCTGCGGAGCTGTGACACAGATCTGCCGTTGTTGCAGATCGCGTCGGGGAAGCGATGCCGTGGAGCTGCCACTAGTCGCGCAGACGATGTCCTCACAGCGGCAGCGAGCCGCCGACCGGTACAGCATGGTGCGCTGCTGGATGTGGGTGGCGGGCGCGGCGTGGGTGGCCGGCGGCTGCGGCGCCAACTACTGTCGGGACGCGAACCTGTGCTGCCCGGGCCGCGACAGCTCCTGCGTGGTGCAGAAGGCGCACCAGAACGCGATCATCGACGGCGCCAGCGACAAGCCCTGCTACTGCGATCACGCGTGCCTCAAGCTCGGCGACTGCTGCCCGGACTTCAGGGAAACCTGCGGAGGTGAGGCTACCGACGCGACAGCCTCCACAGCCGGCGGGCGTCTAATCAAAAGTACATGTATATGGGAGGAGTAACACTCCACTCCTCACACTCCTCTCCACCCTGTCCCTCCCCCGGCCTTACCGTTCACGCGTTAGCACCCCGCTACTTAATGTGCACTTACACCGGAGGGGGTGAGATGTGTGTGCTCTTTAATCTGTTTAAAAGGGCGCGGGGTGTGCTCGTGTAATTAATTCGTTTGTGAGGATGTGCGAGCTACAGCATGTGCCGCAGGACCTGCTGCCGAACCTGACGTCTACTGGTCCAGCTTTGTTCACCATACTCAACCGTATATAAAAGTAAGGGTGCGGTAAGACGTCACGTGTGTACTTACCTTCGCGCATAACGGAGAGACACCAGCTTACCCCGAAGCGTGACCAGCATTCAGCGACCGCTTATAACTTATTCATTACAAGTACAACACCCTCATATTTTCAGGGTGTTTGATAGCACCACGCTGTGTCCGCCAACACAACTCCAAGGTTAATCAGGTAAAGAACGTTGTTGCACCACCCATGCCCACTTGTGGAAACCTACGTTGGTTGTAGTTCTGCCGCGATCACCGTTTGACTATTTTCATCATCCCTCTTGGCTACCGTGGAGGAGAGAGCTTCAATTGGAGCTGAAGTAGTAATTTACCAGTTTTTTCGCTAGCGTTGTAAGGAAGGAAGCCCAGGTTCAGTTCATGAGCCACTTACATAGTGGAATGGAGTTGATGGAGGTTCTGTGAAGCCACCTCGCTCCTTACCTCATACTGTCACCTCACCTAAGTGTCGCTGTGAAGTGGACTCTCGCATATAACGCAAGAGTCACAGTATTCAGGTGGGTTCCTGATGGAATGTGAGTGGGGTGAGTGGTGTGGTGAGTACAGGGCGGTACTGTTTGGTTGCAGTGAGCGACTGCTCGGTGTCGGAGTGGGGCGCGTGGTCGGAGTGCGACACCGGCTGCGGCTCCGGCAGCATGCAGCGCGTGCGGCGCGTGCTGGTGCCCGCCGCGCACGGCGGCCGCCGCTGCCCGGCGCTGGTGCAGCGGCGCGCCTGCCAGGCACACCACGCATGCGCGCCCGACAGCGACGTGCCACTGCGAGGTCAGCACCGCCACACACACACGCACGCACAACCTTACGTTTGGTGGAACACGCGAAGCCGCCGTAATCATTCGATTGTTTACACGCGCTGACCTCCTGATGCTCGCTACGTTAACGACCTCCATTCTCTCGCAGATGAGCCCGCAATGATCCTGCCGGGCAGCCTGTCCGTCAGCCGGCACTCCAACGACACCGTGGACATCAGAAAGAACCTGCGGCTGCGGAACCCGGACGACCCGGAGTCCAACGCGCACAGGGAGTACGTGCCCTTCATTTCAATTGGTAGTCAAGTCATCCTCTAAGGAGTTACTTGTCGCGGCGAGGGCGCATCTGCTGCAAGTGGAGGAAGTCAGTGGGAAGGATAATTAACATTCGGTGAAGTTAACTTTAACAGTAAGATCATAGTGATCACAGTTTCCGGTAACCATTTACAGATCATCAGAACTGCCTGACTTAACATATTGTCTTTGAAAACTACCAGCACAATGTGGTACAGTACATAGTTTTAAATGTACACTGGTGGTAGGCGACCCAGAGACCTGCCACCAGTACCACCGCAGCTCCCACTGCAGCCGGCAAACAGTAGCGTACGAACACTAATGTGTTCCGGTTTGAAGGGCGTTGCAGCTAGTGATATTACTGGGGTAACGAGACTCAACTCTTATCTCTCAGGGCGACTAGCGCAATGTGATGCAGTGTGTAACATCTTAACCAGCGCTACGTTGTTATCAGTATCGAGGCGGGATCCTGACCCTGGCCGTCCGACGCGGAATGAGCTGCAGATGGTTACAGGTTGTTTATTTTTGAATTTCATAGATCCTTCGTCATTTTGTTTCTAATTGGCTTCTATGAACATTTCCATTGCGTATTATTCACGCGGTTGCTATGGTAACGGTTTGGTACAGAAAGTCATAATGAAACGACGATCAGGTCGGTAAGGTGCGCGATGACTTGCAGGTACTGCGTGCAGTTCGAGGTGACGAAGGTGTCGAAGGCCTGCCGGCTGGACTCCGAATACCGAGCTCTGCGCGAGGGTAAGTTCCGCACCGGACGCATTTTATTGGCTCGTTAAATTGATTTGTCGCCGGGCCCGTACCGACGACATCCGGTGCCGAGAGTAGGATGAAAATTCTCCGCATCATTATTGTGAAAGTTATGTCATGTGGGCTGGTAGTTATTCACATTCCTTTATCTGATCTCTCCTCCCGGGGGCTGTCTAAAGCAGTCAGAGAGCGGTGTGCAAATATTACCGAGTTCCGGTTTGAACGGCGCTGTACTTAGTGAAATTATTGGAGTAACGAGACTTAACATCGAAACTCTCAGGACGACGAGCGCAATGTGGTGCTGTGAATATCATCTTAACTAGCGCCACGTTGCTATGGGCAGCCGTATCGTTTGCCATCAACTGAACATACCACCAGCCTCTTCCTTTTATACAAAAAAAAAAATATTTGGATATGTTGGTAAGGCGAGTTACTTTTTAAATATTTGAACTAAAGTAGTCCGGGGTAGGTATTTGTGAATACTTGCGGGACCACTTCCGGTGAGAGTAGATGAGTAACGCAGCGGTCGATTTATTTTACTGATGTTAAAATTTGGCGCTGCATTAAGCCAGTGTCGAGGTTGGTGGTGCAGGTGTCTTGTTACGTTTGCGATGTGTGCGTGTGTGTGTGTTGCGGTGCGGTGCGGTGCGGTGCGGTGCGGTGCGGTGCGCAGGCGGCACGGTGTGCGTCGTGTGCGAGAGCGCGGCGCTGCGGCGCGACCTGCGCTGGCGCTGCGGCGGACACGGCGTGGCCGGCCGCGCGACGCGCTTCTACGCGCTCGCGGCGCCGCACTGCCGCGGCAAGTGGGCCCGCACCGAGCCCGCCCAGCCCGACCACCCCGACCACCCCGACCAGCCCGACCAGCCCGACCAGCACGCCGAGCGCGCCGGCGACGTCCGCGCGCCCTGCTGCGCGAGCCCCGACTTCATATTCGTGTAAGCGGACGGCACCATCCATGTCACCAACAAAAACTACTTGGGATTACTACACCTTGGAAAGAGTTCAAACATCATGAATCCCGCCCTCACCTACTCCTGGACGAAATTATTACATAAGCATACTGTCAAAATAATTGTTAGAGCGCGCAAGGGGTGGCGCGACCCTCGGCGCCAGCCCCCGCGCGGCGCCGGAGCACTCGCGACCGGACGGAGCATTTCCCTAATAATTAAGTCTCGGTGAAGTTTTACTTACAATTACACACCCTCGAGCTGGTCTCCCGCGCGGACGGAGCGCGCGGCCCGCGGCCACACGCCAGTTACAGAATACAAACGGTTAGTAGCGCAGCTGGCTCACCACAAACTAGTGCGATCTAATGGTGAACTGTACACAGTTTGTGCACACGGCTCCCACTCCCCCTCACCCTCCCCCAGTAGAAATTATCATACGATGTTAAGTCTTGTTACCGCAGTAATTAAACGCAAACGTTGAACTAAGTACCGTTTGACAACCCAAACGTTTTGTGCAAGAAGAGATGACCAGCTCGTCCAGTGTTCGAGGAGCGCCGTTTCCTGGACACCTCGTGGTGAAGGAACTTCATTAAAACATATCCAATGTAACTTGTGTAAATAAAAATGTTATAACATTATTGTTTGTTTCCGTATCCCGGAATTATTAATTTGTAAAGCCTCTCTATCGTGGACTCCTGGGCGGGGCCTGTGGCAGAGTTACGTCGGTGGGGGGCTCGTGAAACCCCACCACCCTCATCCTCCAAATGTGCCAAAAACAAGTGTATTTTATGTAAGTGCACATTAATAATTGGAGCCATCGGCCACCACCACCATCAACCGATAGACGTCCACTGCTGGACATATGCCTCCCCCAAAGACGCCCCACATCGATTGGTCTTGCGCTGCTCGCATCACCGGGCACCAGGAGCCGTCTTTTGTAGGGTTTCATATACCGGATTTGGGCCATTTCCCACCACGCTGGCCCAATGCGTGTTGGTAGGTGCCAAAGCCCCGTTTGTTGATTAGCAGGGTGCACTGCGAGCAGGTTAGGTTGGCTTGGGTCTCGTGAGTTGTGTGGAACCTCACCGCACTCGCCAATTAACCTTCGGCGGTACCGATGCTCCATCAACGGCATGCAACGACGCCGTGCAATCCTCACCAGGTCTTCGGTTCACCTGGCAAGTGCTCGGCCCACGCTGCGCATATATATTATTAAGGCTATATTGCGGTGATCGGTGTGGTCATAGCAACTGACCTGTTGGAGTTAGTTACCTAGGTACACTAAATTGATTTCTTATTTAACGACCTATCAGATGGAAGGGGTCGGACCGAAGCGAAGCGAGAGAGAAGGAGGACAGATAACGAATTGAGTCAGCGGACGGTGAGCGAACTCCCTGAGTTTTCATTGCAACCCCCAACCTCCCTTCCCCTCCCCCCCAACGGGTTCCCGCCTTGTCGAAGCGGAGCGGCTTAGTAACCGTGGCGAGAGGGGTCCCCCACGGTGAAGTGAAGAGGAACCCACCCGGCCGCCCCGCGGCAAAGCGGTCGCCCCAGGTTCGAGCATCGGTTGGATAACTGGAGCTCACCGGAGCGGCCAGGAGCTGCAGGGGCGGCTTTCCGCTGCCCTCTGCAGCCGAGGTAGGGTCGCAAAGGAAATACCCTCTGCGACTAACAACGGGTGGCAGTAGGCCCAACATCGGATCCGCCATAGGGAGCCACGAAGAGTTTTCTCTCTTGGTTCCCATGGCCTCTGGGTGACGGGTTTGGGGGAATCCTACAACAACTATAGCAAGAGGCCGAGGAGGGGGCGCGTTGCATGTTCTGGCCTCCTCCTGTAGAGGTGGAAAGGAAGGGTTCATCCTTCTCTCCCGAGGTGAAGCTGTGTTGTGCGGCCAGCGCTGGCGGAATCGCGGATGTGTGCAAGAACGTTCCCGTGACCTTGCTATAAGCCGACGAGGCGGAACACCGTAGGGGTTTTAGTCGGTGCATGTCCGACATAATCTGTCCTTGCCGCCGCGAGGACAGATAAGCTCAGGCATTTCCCCCACGTTAAACAAAAAAAATGTTCAGAAGCTGCTCCTATGGTCCTGGTGCTGCTTATGGAAACACTTGCACCTTCCACGCCGGTCCTCCCTGAGGAATTTCAAACCCATTATATGATGAAAAGTATTCCTCTACCGCCACTGTCACCTCGGATGGTGCCGCAGTACAAGTTGAACTATTTAAGTAAGAATTGTAAATAAAAAATCAGTAGTTAGTACTACCTAAGCACAAAAAATCAAATCTGAAGAAAAATGATGCAGGAAACCGAGAAGAACAAAGAGAAGAAAAGTATGCTACAGGGGATGATTTACAATTTCAGACTCTTCCCAGAAATATATAAAGAAGACGACGGTCCTCGCAACTGAGAGAAGGGGTGACAGACGGAAATGGAATGCAGTACGATAGAGAAGAGAAGTATGAAAGAAGAACAGAGTATAAAAGATGAATAGAATGAAAGATGAGAATTTGGAACTAGAAATAAGAAATATGTGATGGTAAATGTTGAGATAAATAAAGGCGCTGACCCACACTACGGAGGGGGAACGATTAAAAAAAAAAAAGTACAAGTTGAACAACAACGAAGACGCCGACCTTCACCGGTTAACAACGAATATGGGTTATTATTACCCCCACCTCATAAACAGCCCTACCCTTGCGAAACAAAAGTAAAAAGATTTAACAAATGAAATAATTACATCGTGACGTAAAGTGGTGCCTGCCCTGGTGACCGTGCGGCGGTCGCGGGTACTTCGCCGCACTCACCACCAATTCGGGGGTAGGTGGACATAAATAGTGCGTATAATAGCGATCGCCTGCACTTGCGTTACTGTCGCCTGTTAGCTCACGTGGTATCGCGTGAGGGCACGTGCGCTACACCTTTGCACATATCACCTGTCTGCCGTTGGTGTTGTGAGTGAAAACCGTAACTCTCCTGGCTCCCATCGTCTCCTGGAGACTGATCCGAGAGAGTCCATCGCCGGGATACGAGGAGGCCGGCGCGGGGGCGTGCTCTATATTTTACTTTGTGCAAGTTCCGCACGGAGCGTGCTGTGACCCACCTACCCTCCATGAGCCGCGCGCGCGCGCACCCCCGTCGCCCCCGAGTGCGCCCCCATAATACGTAACTAATTCATAAATACCTTAAAATTGTGTTAATTTTAAACTCTTTCATCGTCCTGTGAATCCAACAAGCGTTCTTGTGAGTGGAACAAGCCTCTAGGTCACTTGCGCGAGGACACCATACACAGCTAACCCTGCACAGCGTCTGCTCCGCCGGGGGACGGGCCAGGAGCAACTGCACTCCTGCGGCGCTCGCTAGCTGCTCAGTTTCGAGTGAACATGTTCTACGACAACGAGGTGATGACGCGGCCATCGCTGCGCGCGGCGTGGCGGGCTGCGCACGGCGCGCACTCAGCGCACGGAGAGCACGGCGAGCACGGAGAGCACGGCGCGCACGGAGAGCACGGAGAGCACGGCGCGCACGCCGACGACGCGGAGCTGCAGCGGATATGGTAACAAGTGCTGTTGTTATACCATCCACTGACACACGTTCATGAATTACATTCCGGTAGCGCCGTTACCGGTAACAGGGGCCACCAGCGCGCACTGCTGTTCTGCGGCAAACTTTCTTTGCTCATTCGACGAAGCGGCGGGCTGGGCGGGACGTTCACCTGATAGTAAGTGATGCGCCCGCCCATAACACCGAGGCGCTGATTAGGATCGCATACACAGCACGGCATCGCGCTCCTCGCCTTCAGACATAAGGTATTGTCCCGTTACTCCAATAAATACACTAGCTACAGCGCCCTTCAAACCGGAACAAAGTAATATTTGCACAGTACTGTTAAGGGAAATAAAAGTTAGGTTGGTTCCTACTTAGACGCTCTCCGTATACTGACATCAGCCTCCGCACTCGAGAGGAAGTGGCGACGTGCTGCGGCAGCGAGCAGACACTGCTGCGCTCGACATCACCCACAAGACATTCCATCTTCATTTCATCGTCGGGCTGCCCCGCCGCTGCACGAGCAATTGGCACCGCACCCACGCCGAGAAGCTGACGACTGCTGAATTCGAGGATGTGCTGCGACTGTGGACTGGTGATAGATCTCTGTTGCCCGAGACCGTCTAGATGGGAATAATCGCAGCTCCCATTGCAGCCACCGAACAGTAGCGTGTAAACATTACTGTGTTCCGGTTTGAAGGGCGCTGTAGTTAGTGTAATATATGACTCGCCAACGTACTACTTAACCAGGATTAAAGCCTAGTTAATAAAGTCCAGTAGGAGCCTGCAGGCCGGCGGCGAGCTGTGATCGTGTGTTTGTGTTCAGCCAGGAGCTGAGCGGGCTGCTGGCGATCGAAGGCCGGCATTCCCGCGTGTCGCAGCGCGCGGGCTCGGTGCTGGTGAGCGGCGCGGCGCAACTGCACAAACAGAAAGCGGACGCGCTGCTGCAAGGTCTTTAATCCAAATTGATAAAGTTCGCAGTGTTGCTTTAAGGTAATCCTCGTCCGCATTCACCAGCGCCAGCAGTCATCAGCGGCATCGCTTCAGCGCGTCGGCGCCCACTGCTGAGCGCAGATATTCCCAATTGCACAAAACTGCAGATTGGCGAGTGCAGCGCTTTACTGAAACTTAGGAGAGGAGCCATCATTCCGCTCCCAGTAGCCTTTTATGACTCGTCGGGGAATAAAACGACACATTTAGTCGACTTCTACGCACATTTTCAGATTTGGTGGAATTCACGCAGAGGATGACGTTGAAGGACTCGACAGTAATCACCAGCGACTCTGATTCAGCCGAGTGCTCCGACACTGCGCGCCGCGGTGACTCGCCGCCGGGTGGCGGTGCTGACGTTAGTGGCGGTGGTAGTGGCGGTGGTAGTGGCGGTGGTAGTGGCGGTGGTAGTGGCGGTGGTAGTGGCGGTGGTGGCCGTGGGGCTCCCCAGCAGCATTCTCCGGGTAAATTTAATATTCAAAATATTTCATAAATATAACTTTGTGTTGAACAATTTGTTCAAGGTGTGATGGTGGGAAACTATTTGATGTTCTCTCGTAATTCCCACCACCGCCCGGCCGCTCCGCTCCGCTCCTCTCTGCTCGTCTCTTCTTTAGAATAGGATCAACGAGAAGTTTAATGTTATAGTTTCAACATCAGGTAGACCGCGAACTATGACAGCGACTACCGCTCCGCTGGAAGTTGAAGAGGAGAAGGGCAAGTGGAAGTCCAGAAAGAGAGCGGCCTCGGGACCCACTCCGGACGATCGTTCTGGCCGTGCGTCGTCCAGCAGGAAGTCCAAGAAGAAGAACAACGCGGCCCGAAAGTCGAGATCTGTAATGTCGTTTTAAACTTTAGTGGTGCTTGGCCTCTGTTGTCGGAGACCGTCTAGGTAGTGACCACCGCAGTGGCTATTGCAGCGAACGGTACTGTGCAAACATTACTCTGATCCGGTTTGAAGGGCGCTGTAGCTTGAGTAATAACTGGATTAACGAGGCTTACCATCTTGCGTCTTAGACGACGAGCGCAATGTGGAACTGTGTATAACAACCTACGTAACGCCACGTTATGGGCGGGCGTATCACTTACCATCAGGTGAATGTTCCGCTAGCCTCGTCGCCAAATTCTAAAAAAAAAAAACTATTGCTACAATAAGTCCACGTGAATTAGAACGGCCCGCCTGCTGCCAGCGACACAGTGCAGTTGAAGCCGACACGCTTTTGTCGAAACAGGAGCTGCGGCGGCACCCGCCAGCAGTGCTTGTTGCCTCGTAGTTGGATCAACCTGGCGATGGTGTTCTGTTGTCTGTTGTCCAAACGGCCCAGGACTCGTGTCGTGTTCCAGGGTCGCGGAGTGGTGCGGCGCGCGTCGCGGGCGGACGGCGCCGTGCAGACGGAGGACTTCGACCGCGGGCTGCCGTTCGCCGTGATACACATCTACGACACGTGCGACACGCGGGTGCCCAGTAAAGTGCTGCTGTCCTCCGTGAACCCCGCGGTGAGGGAGCTGTGAGCTCGCCGACACCGCGGCGCCGACGCGCGGCCGCAGCACCTCGCAGCTCCACACAGCTCCTCACAGCTCCTCACCCGCTGCTTCACACCACTACTCGACGCCGAATGAATATAATGATTGATTTCAAATCTCTTTTATTTATTTATATATTGACGCCAGTGCGCAGGCGCGGCGGGGGACGCGACGGTACATTGACACCAGGGCCAAAAGCACTAACACTGTCGACATGTCTTCTTCAATGGTACTGATAAGTCACCGCGATGATGTTAATGACTGTGTGCACGTAACCGGAAGCCAGTTGTAACCGGAAGGATGCGGTGGTACCTGGGAATCAATCACAAAGTGTACCACAAAACTATGTTTACACATTTGACATTTGAAATAGCACAAGAGAACATTATGTCATATCTACTGCTCCTCCTCCAAAGGGGCAGGGGTTATTATTGTCTTCTTTCTTTTTTTATGTGGGAAGAAATGCCTACGCTTACCCGTCCTCGCGGGGGCAAGGACAGGTTATGTCGGACTTGCACCGACTAAAATCCCCACGATGTTCCGCCACATCGCCTGATGGCAGAGTCACGGGAACGCTTTCACACCATCTGCGACCCCGCCGCCGCTGGCCGCTTTTGCAGCCCCACCTCGGGAGGTAGGGATGAACTCTCCCTTTCCAGGGCGCGCCGGAACATGCAGCGTGCCTCCTCCTCGGCCTCCTGCAGTTGCGCGGACGACGGGTTTCCACGAACCTGTCGCCCAGAGGCCATAAGAGCCACGGGAGAAAATCTCTCCCGGCTCTCTGCGGCGGATATGTTGGGCCCGCCGCTACCCGTTAACGGCCGCGGAGGATGGGGAGAACGGCGCATCGCAATACCGAGACTCCTCTTCCCTCGCAGCCCCACCGCCGCCGCTTCCACGGTGCGACACCGGTTAGTCGCAGAGTGTACTCTCTCTGCTGCAAGGGGCAGTATGAAACCGCCCCTGCAACCCGCGGCCGCTCCGGTGAGCTCCAGTTATCCAACCAGTGCTCGAACCTGGAGCGGCCGCTTCGGCCGGCCTATCGCCGCGGGCCAGCCGGGTGGGTTCCACTTCGCTTCACCGTGTGTTGGTCCACGGTTACTAAGCCCCTCCGCCACGACAAGGCGGGAACCAGTTGGGGGGATAGGCGCAGGGTACCATCCCGAAATACCGAACAAATGTGTCTGCTGCCGGCGCCTGGTTAGGTAGATACCACCGCAGCGCCTATTGGGTCCGACAGACAGTACTAAGCAAACATTACCGTGTTCCGGTTTGACGGGCGTTGTAATTACTAGGACAACTAAAATGGATATGTCACTTCTCAAAACAACGAGCGCGTTGTAGTGCAGTGTATAACATCCTAACTAGCATTACAATGTCATGGGCGGGCGTATCACTTACCATCAGGTGTACGTACACTTAGTAGCGTAGAAAATATGGAAGATGAAGCATCACTTTCACTACTGCCGCTTGCACTTCCTACTCGTGGACGTTTTGAACTAAAAACCTCTCGCTATCAGTCCTGGGGACCTGGCGGTACCGAAGCTTTGCAGGAGTAGTTACGTGTGAATGCAGACAGAATAGTAAGCAGTGGCTAAGTTAGGGGTATGAACGTGCGTGCTGTTTCATTGTACTTGTACCGGTACCACTACGTGGTAACCGGAAGTGGTGGCGCGGGGTGCCGTGCGCTGGAACTGAGTCTCCGCAGAGTGATAGCCATTTGAAAATTTCCAAGGTTTCTACACGTTGTAAGCTCTGATGGTTTGACACTTGCCGTTGCACGGAGCGGATGTTGCGGTTTCTGTCAATAAACTACCCCAAAGGTTGCAAGTTGCGACCAACGTCTCGCTGGTGCGGGGCTACTGGTGCTGTAATGCAACATGCAATGCAATTGATTTATATTGCAGTTTAACATTAGTCGTCGATTGTTGAAGTGTAAAGTGGGGTGGGTGGGTACTTTAAATAAAATTGTACAATTCTACATGTCCTTAGAATCTAACTCCAAAATTCATACACGTACTAGGGGGGATCAAAAGTAGTGAGAATGAGATAGAGTATAATGACTATTGATAACTTAATCGTTTATTTTTGTACACAGTCTCCGAGTCTCCCTGCACACCGAGCTCCTCCGAGTGCAGCGCTTTGCCAACGCTTCAATCACTTTCAAAAAAAGAGTTTTTCTTTGGTCCTGCAAAAAGCTCTCCACGGCATCCACCACCTCAGTATCGTCTCCGTACCTGTTTCCCCTGAAGTATTCTTTCAATTTGGGTAACAGATAAAAATCGCTAGGCGCCAGATCTGGTGAATAAGGAGGGTGGTCAACCAGTTCGAAGCCAGCTTGCTGAATGGCAGCCATCGCAACTGCCGAGATGTGCGCGGGTGCGTTGTCCTGATGAAACTGCACGCCCCTTCGAAGTTTCCCCTCTCCTTTTCTCTTTGATGGCATTCCTCAACTTGGAAATTGAAGCTGCATAATATTGGCGTGCAATAGTGGTTCCACGCTCCAGGTAATCAATCAATCGACAATGTCTCTTTTGAGTCCCAAAATATTGAGGCCATGCCCTTGCCAGCCGATGCCACGGCACGAAATTTCTTCGGGGTCGGTGATGATGGCTGGATGATGTTTCCATTGCGAAGATTACTGTCTTGTCTCGGGATCAAAATGATGGAGGCATGTTTCGTCCATTGTTACGAAACGAGATAGAAAGTTTTCAGAATCTCCTTGAAACTTGTCCGACAATATCTTCGAAATGTCAAGTCGTCCTCGTGTTTTGTTTCTGAGTGTCGGTTAACATTCTCGGCACCCCCCACCCATCTCGCGGAGACTTTTCTCATATTCAAAGATTGTTTCAACATGGATTCAATACTTCCATATGAAATGTCCGTTCCTTGGATTAAGTATCTGATGGTAACTCTTCGATCGCTCAATACAATTTTCTCGACTTTCGCAACATTTTCTTGGGTGACTGCCGTCGATGGACGTGGTGACGGCCCCAACGATGTTCCTCTTCCGTGCTCGTTCTCCCCACTCGAGATTGAGAAGCCCACCTTGCGACAGTGGAGTACGGCGGAGCAGACTCTGCTAATGTTGTCACCAGATCGCAATGAATCTCTTGCGCCGTTAACATTTTCAAACAGAGCTATTTAATGACGGCTCGCACTTCGCTGCTCTCCATTTCCGGGAACACGTCCCGCCACCAAGCAAACAAATGACTGCATACAGAAACAAAACAAATGTATCTGAGCTACGCCAGTAACCATTTGTTTTCTCACCGAGGAGTATATATGTCGTCCCCCCAACTTTTTGATCCCTCCTCTTTTTTTTTTTTTTTTTTTTTTTTTTTTTTTTTTTTTTTTGTTTTACGTGGGGGAAATGCCTACGCATACTCGTCCTCGCGGGGGCAAGGACGAGTTATGTCGGACTTGCACCGACTAAAACCCCCACGATGTTCCGCCTCATCGCCATGATGGCAGGGTCACGGGAACGCATGCACTCAACCGCGACCCTGCCGGCGCTGGCCGCTTGCGCAGCCCCACCTCGGGAGGGAGGGATGAATCCTCCCTTTCCAGGGCGCGCCGGAACATGCAGCGCGCCCCCTCCTCGACCTCATGCGTGTGCGGGCGACCGGTTCCCCCGAACCTGTCGCCCAGAGGCCATGGGAGCCACTGGAGAAAACCTCTCCCGGCTCCCCGCGGCGGAGAGATGTTAGGCCCGCCGCTACCTGTCAACGGCCGCGGAGGATAGGGAGAGCGGCGCATCTCAATACCGGCACTCCTCTTCCCCCGCGGCCCCACCGCCGCCGCATCGCCGGTGCGACACCGGTTGGCCGCAGAGGGTACTCCCTCCGCGACCCCACCTCGGCTGCGAGGGGTGGTATGAAACCGCCCCTGCAGCCGGCCGCTAGGGCAGCACACAGCCGCCCCTGCGGCCCCCGGCCGCTCCGGTGAGCTCCAGTTACCCCAACCGGTGCTCGAACCTGGAGCGGCCGCTTCGGCCAGCCCTTCGCCGCGGGCCGGCCGGGTGGGTTCCACTTGGCTTCACCGTGTACCGGACCACGGTTACTAAGCCCCTCCGCCACGACAAGGCGAGAACCCGTTGGAGGGGTGATCCCTCCTCTTACGTTAATGGACACAGCTTAGATTTTAAACCACGAGCTCGAATCCACGAGTTTTCTGCTAACTTTTTGGCTATAGTTTTTTTTATAATTTTGTTGGTCTCGTATATTTTAGTTATTCCTTTATTTTGTGACCTTTTTTATCTTTCAAAATGGCCACAAAAAATATGTCTTGTGCTGGATGCATATAAATTATAAGATGAGGAATTTGTAAAATGTTGCTTTCGCCTTAGTACATACGGCTGACCATGTACGAAGGTGTCAGAAATACGGTTTTATAATGCGAAGACAGGGAGCGAAAAATGAGCTGGCCTGGCTGGAGCTGCCAAGAGTGTAACAATAAGAACCCAAACATGGAACACTCCAAAACATTACGACCATTCAAAACTACGCTATTCAATGATGAAGACAGCAGTGAGCATGAGAATATCACCCTCCGTAAGAACAAGAGTTCACGATTAACTGCTGGGACAGCTTCTCCGGAACCAGCTCTTGGCGATTGGAGGAAGAAAATTTAAAGTGTTACACATATAGTTCTGGGCATCGCAAAGAAGCTAGGTGTGCCTCTCGAGGAGGAGGATAGCTCTAGCAGAAGGTGTGGGGCCACGGCGTCGACAAACAGGCCCCCCGCCCCGCGGCCGCGACCAATTGCTGTTTCCACCGCTGACATGGAACTCGCTGGGCCATCAAACTTATTCTACGTGAACACACGCTTGACGCGGGCCAACCGTCACCATTTTATTAAGACACGAGAAGCTGCAACCTGCACTAAGTGGAAGTACACCTGGAGCCGTGACGGATGTGTATATACGCGACAGGAAACCGGAGCTCCACGTCAACGTATTCGTGAGTTATCTGATATCAGTAAGGTTTTTGTGGTGGAAACTGTTAGTACAACGACTTAATCTTAGCATGAGTAACCCACGCGATGTTCAAAGTTCGCATTAAGCGCAATCTGTAACTTGTACTGTTAGCAGTAACTGCAGGAGCGGCAGCAGATCTGTGTCCTTGTTACCGTTTCAACTCTATCACGGCCGTGAATATTCATTCATCTGTCCTTACTGATCGTGGCTGGAACAACACGTCACCAACTATTTTCTACTTAACTACACTGTACTACACTGCATTAAACTACAATACGCAGCATTATACTACGCGGCATTACACTGCACTGCACTGCACCAGCAGATATCAACAGTTTACTTGACAACTCAGAGCTACCTGGCCACTTTTCCTGTTCCGTCGTCCCTCCGCCCCCATCGCCGCGCCTCCGTCCTCAGCATCACACGTGAGCGTGCACATGCAACTTGGGACGGCGCACTTAAACTCCCGCGTTGCGCACACCGCTGCAACATTATACAAATTTATAGAAATTCATAGATGCACTACATGACAAATTAGCCGTATACCAATGTAAAACGCAGCACCAGGACCAGCACCAGCAGCAGCGGCACATTTGCAAATTGTAGCTCTGGCTTTAAATGTCAGTGATTTTATAATTTCGTATTTTAATTTGGTGTCAGGTGGTCCGCGATCCGGTTCCGGCACCGAGGAGGCTGCACGCAGCGCGTCCATACACAGCGACGCAATAAATAAATAGATAACTTAAATTGGAACAGTTCAGTTAACTCTCAGTTAACACGCTCTCTCTCTCTCTCTCTCCTCTCTCTCATCCAACACAATGCCCACTATTATTGAAATAAGCAGGGCAACAGGACTTCGCATCTCATGTTCCGCACACGACTAACGGAGATGTTCTGTGAACATCCCAACTAGCCTCACACTGCACTTATAAAGCGTAACACCTACAATCGCGTGAACGTCCGTCCCGACGCTTTAGCGTACAAATTCGTAAAATAATATTGAGCGACCCCCGGGGGTCACACGCTTAATCACCACTCGTAGGATGCGGCGGGGGTCTCTTCGGAGTACAGGAAGGAAATTACTCCATGTACAACCCGCCGGGGAAATCAGCGGCATGGTCACCCGGGGCGGCGGCGGCGCCACCGGGGGCGGGGAGGATTCATTTGTTAACCACCTCGCGAAGTGAGGGGTGTTAAAGACACTCTTGTTTCAGTGTTGGTGTCAGGGTAGCTCGGAACCGGCTTAACCGATGGGAATTTCTTTTAATCATCGAGTGACTCGACAAGGAATGATCCTAAAATATACTTTAAAAACCTTCCACTTCATTCACACTTCTAAATAATCTAGCGAATCATTCACCAGGGATTCGAGCTGGACCCACTCCGCTTCAGCAGCAGCACAACCATAATGTTGACAGTAGCAAATCAGCAATTTGCGAGGAGGCCACAACCAGCTGAGGTCAAGGCTAAAGCTTTACCACACAGTTACAGTACATTCAGTTAAGTTAAGGTTCCTCGCGCAGGAAGGACTGAATGCTTTCAGTTTGAGATCCTGGCGCTATAATACGCGTTCCCATCGAGGGAGCACTACTATGTAAACTGCTCTGAGCTGGCCCAAGTGACCTAACACTCGCGGTACCAGGTATGGAGGGGCAAAGAGCCAAGTTAACCGAAATTGCCCATGGTGAGCGAATGCGTTGTACACCACTGCCTGCCTGGGTCGAAGATCTAATGTGCAAGAAGAGCACGAGGCAAGATCAGCTGGCGAGAGAGATGATCTGCATCGCTGTTGTAAATTACCGGAATGTGGTAGACCATGAACTTGATGTTGTATTGATCCCATGGTATTCCTAGGTATTCTGTAGCTTTCTCCGGCTGTAAGACAGACTTCGCTGGATTTATTTGCCATCCTAGTGGGCAAGTAAAAAGTGGTCAAGGTAGAGTTCTTATCCTCTTGTTTGTCAGGATATCCGCAATCCGTGATGTTATCGAGGCGGCGGCGCCTAGGGCAGAGCTTAGCGCGAACGGTCGGCCGACGCGTCATTTCTAGAAGTCGCTTTGGTTAGTCGCAAATAAGTCGCACGATGCGTCTGTGCGACTTATTTGTCAGGAAATGGAAGTCTGTTGTGGACACCCAATACGGCTACTGCAGGCAGTCTGCAACTTTGGACATCGAGACTAGGCAACACTTTGATGTAGATATTGGTTGAGAGCTTTTAGATTAAAAATTGGGTGTCATGGACCTGTCGCTTTTTGGTCGCGGGAACATTGACCATATGAACTTGGGTGAGACCTGAGCTATTCTTAGTACTCGTCCATTACCCCCCAACAGATTCTCATCTTGTCTTGGCGGAGGGGCTCAGTGACCGTGGATCGACACACGGTGAAGCGAAGTGGAACTCACCCGGCCGGCCGAAGCGGCCGCTCCAAGTTCGAGCACCGGTTGGATAACTAGAGCTTACCAGAGCGGCTGGGGGCGGTTTTATACTGCCCTCTGCAGCCGAGATGGGGTCGCGAAGGGAGTACCCTCTGCGACCAAACGATATCACACCGGCGATGCGGCAGCGGTGGGGCCGCGGGGGAAGAGGAGTGTCGGTATTGCGATGTGCCGTACTAACTATCCTCCGTGGCCGTTAACGGGTAGTGACGGGCCCAACATCTCTCCGCCGCAGGGAGCCGGGAGAGATTTTCTCCCGTGGCTCTTATGGCCTCTGGGCGACAGGTTCGTGGAAACCCGTCGTCCGCGCAACTGCAGGAGGCCGAGGAGGAGGCACGCTGCATGTTCCGGCGCGCCCTGGAAGTTAGAAGAGAGTTCATCCCTCCCTCCCGAGGTGGGGCTGCAAAAGCGGCCAGCGGCGGCGGGGTCGCAGATGGTGTGAAAGCGTTCCCGTGACTCTGCCATCAGGCGATGTGGCGGAACATCGTGGGGATTTTAGTCGGTGCACATTCTTTGCCCCCGCGATGACGAGTACGCGTAGGCATTTCGCCCACATAAAAAAAAACCTCGTCCATTATCATTGGCGCAATGATTTAAGTTGTTTCGCCGGATTCCGGTGTGAAATTTTGAGCTTCTCATGAGTGTATTAAGTTTATATAAATTAAGGGTGGTTTTTTGGAGTAGCGTATTCAGTATCCTTGACTGATTTTTATAAGATATACGGGTGCACTTAATCTGATCCAGTTGTTTACATAATGTTTCATTTGACACGCTCTGGCGCGTCTGGTGCCAGAATTTTCGTCCTTTTGGGTTTCTATCACGAAAGGACAGTGACGGGTGTGGCTTCAGTGTTACCTGGTTTACATGTGTTATGTGCTCACCGTGACCAACAAACGCTTGCGCAGGGATATCTGAAAGGTCGCGACCCTGAGGTTGAGTGCGAGTACTACGGCTAGTGCATCTCTGCGCGGGAGTACATAACCTGTTGAAGACTCGCGCAGACTTTTGTACCTGACTCCCCTGCGCGGGGCGGTGCTAATTCATTGTAACCGTATGCACGATTTCTGCAATAGATAAAAACTCATTAACGCCACCTTCGAAGGCATTTTGTTCTTTGAGCAGTGCCAACGTCAAAGCGGCATAGGATCTTTCGGCACATATCAAAGCATGAGAAGAATCATATGCAATCACTTATTTGTTTATTTATAAAAACACACCAGTAGCACATGCATTAAACTATTTACAGTCATGTCTTATAGCGAGTACAAACTCTGATGCACCCGCTCATCGAAGGCGTGCACATTTGCAATATTGTTGGTAATGAAGACAATAACAAAAATTTGTGATGTACAGGGTGGCGCAAAAGTATACAAGTATTACGTATATAAGTATACAAGGTATACAAGGTGGCGCAAAAATAACCTTCCGATGTTTTTTGGCTGTAATTTAAAAAAAAATATGAAAAACTTTGATTCTTTTTGTGGATTATTTTTATTTGGTCTTTTAATTTATTTACATCAAGACAAAATTTATAGCATTTTCTGATAGGAGGATTACTTTTGCGCCACCCTGTACTATAGAAATCTACAAAAATAAATAAAGAATAGTATATCATGATTCCATACTGAACAAGAATTATATCATAATTCAGATTTGTCGAGCAAGAGTGTTAAAGCTTCGGTTCGGACTTCACTTCATTCGGTATCAAGTTCGACAAATCCGGGGGAAGTATTAAAAAATGTTTGAACATCGGCACAACGAACTTATGACCAATCTGTATTTAACCTCTGGATACTTAGCTTATCTAACGAGTTTATTTCTGCCGGAGATACAGTAGGTGATATCGTAGAAGTGCTTGTATCTAGCCCGAAATCGTCGAGAGGTTCGGTTCCTTAATTTGCCCATCGTTAGGGTGGAGTTGTAACGTTTGTCGGTCATTATCATATTCACACTGGCTATTAAAATCATGCATCTAAACTTAAGCCACTTACTTCTCAAGTAACTCTTGCACAATGTCGTCGAGCCGCCGCCGAAGTGATGTTCTTTTACGACGAGACTTTACTCCTTTTCTCCTTCGGGCTCGGTGAACAAGACGAGAGCGAGCGCGCAGACGGATCTTCATCGGAGCTAGAGATCACTCTTTCATGTTTCGATGAAATGGATACCCCGGCGTTGTTTTCTACTTTCACGAACTCCGGAATCACTGGTCCAGTTACTACTGGTTGCCTTTCGTGTGCCTCACTGTGGCCGACGTAGCCAATTTTATTCGAGAACGTGCGCGCGCGCCGACGACTCGTTAGTTTCCTGTTAACGTAAATATAGTTATACGCCGCTGGTGATCGGGCCTTCGCATCGCATGCATCGCGTCTGATGTCCAGGTTGCGACGCCGGTGGTCCTCAAATATATTTGCTTTCGTTTTACGAGGGATCTCCATTTGGAGCGTTCAGCGGCAAGATGTTCCCATAGCGAGGGCTTTAATTCACACTTTTTCAGATGTCGCTTTGCACATGTTTGCACCTCAGTTGTGCGCCATGCTTGCGCTTGCCTTCTGCAGGTTTCGAGTAAAAAATGCGTTTCGCCACTCGCTCCTCTGCCATTCGTAAGGCATGTCCACACCATCGCAGTTGCCGCTGCATTAACAAAGACTCTATGCCAGAAGCTTCAGCTCGTTGTAACACTAGCGTATTGCGTACATGATCTGTCCATTTAATTCTTAATATTTTTCTTAGACATTTAAGATGAAAACGATCCAGTATACGAAAGTGACACCAGTATAAAGTCCATGTCTTGCAGAGTATAAAATTATGGGGAGAACAGATGCCATGTAAATAGAGATCTTCGTGGTTAATTTCAGGTCTTGGCAGTGGAAGATCTTAACATCCAATTTCCCAAAAGCCGACGCAACGGCACCTACTCTTTTGTTCAGATCAGCATCCAGATCGCATTTTTAGGTAATAACACTCTCTAAGTAAAAAAACCTTTCAATTTGCTTTAACACGTGTCCAGAAATGTCAATAACAAGATTCTCGTGACCTTGTATATCTAGAGACACTATTTTGTCTTATTGAAGCTAATTTTTAGACCGAATTTACAACAGGACTCGTAAAAACAAGGCAAAAGCGTATGCAGACCCTCTGGGAAATCCGACATAAAGCATAGGACATCGGCACACATAATCTCAGTGATTAATATAATGTCAACATACCCCCGGCCTTAAATCTCGCCAGATTGAAGAGACTACTATCAGTTTGAAAACGCATGCGAAGGCCTTCAGAAGCGCCCTGCAGGGCATATCTAAGCATTACAGCAAAGTAAAGTGCAAATAATGTTTTGCTCTGCTTTACTCCACAAGTAACTGGGAAAACATTAGATTTTTCGCTATCAATATGGACACAGCATTTCATGTCATCATGCAGAGGCCTTAGATGTCGTATAAATTTCTCCGTGCATTCTGGCCTTTCCATTACTATCCAAAAAGCATCCTGAGGCACTCTATCAAAAGCTTTTTCAAGATCAACAAAGCAAAGATACAGCTGGCAACATTGTTCTCTACTTTTTTCTTACATATGAAGCTGACGTTTTGTGCGGGGGGAATATAAAGTCAATTTGTTTGTTGTAAAATATATTTAATTAATCAAAGTATGCACCGCGTTGTTATCTATGCACTTTTAGCATCTCATAGGTAGTTCACTGATACCTTTACTTAAAGAACCATGGGGGGCGAGAATCAATAAACTATTTGATGGCGGTTTGGACTGACGCGACGGAGTTGAATTTTTTTCCTTGTAAGAAGTTGTCCAAATTCCGGAAAAAAAGGTAATCTGTTGGGGCAAGGTCCGGAGACTACGATGAACGTACCAGACATTCCAGTTGTAGCTCATCCAACTTAGTGGTTATCTGTTGTGCAGTGTAGTTTTGCGTTGTCGTGAAGCAAGACTGGCCTAGAGCGATTTACCAATCTCGGTTGTTTAGCAGCTAGTTCTTCCTTCATGGTCTGCTGTTGCTGACAATAGATATCTGCCGTTATCGTTTGGCCAGATTTTAGAAAGCTGCAGTGAACGACACCGGCGCTGGTCCACCAAACACTCACAAGTAAGTTTTTCTGAGTCGATTTTCGTTTAGGGCAGGATGTGGCTTGGTCTCCAGGGTTCAGCCATTGCGACGAGCGCTTCCGATTATTGTACAGTATCCACTTTCCATCACAAGTAATGATTCGATTTAAAATCCCTTCATCATTGTGTCGGCTGAGCAAAGTAACACAGCAGCAGCAGTCGACGCGTGTTCGCAAGTTCCATTCACTCAACTCATGAGGTATCCATCGTTCAATTTTTTTACTTTCCCGATTTGCTTCAAGTGGATTAATACAGCTTTGGTCTCCGGCTGTACATGGGCTTGGTTCTGAAGATCGAAATTTCTCGAACAAAAACGTTGAAACCAAAAATGTCCCTTGGTTTCTTTAGCGACACCCGCGCCGTACACATCATTAATCCTTCGAGCTGTTTCTGCAGCACTGGTGCTGGTGCCGCGGTAGAACTCGTACTCGTAAATATACCGCTACTTCATGTTTCCCATTGTGCGGCAATAAGCGACGCCAAAGAAAAATGTAATTAGGAAAAAACAAATGAATGACTGTTTCCAAAACTCAAATGCAGCAGCTGAATGAATTCACAAATTTGAATTTGGAATTTATAACCGAAGAAGAGATATTTCAGATCAACGCGGTCAGTGCGACAAAACGCTAATTTCATGTATAAGGACCTAATATTATATTTAAAAAAGAATATTTTGTAACTGTCTCTGTTATTTTCACAATTACTGGTATTAACGTAATAGGTCTGTAATCATCCCCATCATATGATGAACCCCTTTTTGACAAGGGTCTAATAATCGAAAACTTTAATTTATCGGGACATCGCCCTTCTATGAAAAATATATTAATCACGGCGCGTTACACGAATACATATTATTTAGGACTTAATACTTTTGTATTGTCTCATTATGTTTACAAATTGTTTTAATTGTACAAGTGCGATATCTCCGTAGACATTTATCGGAGAGCCCAGCACCCCACCCCCAGGGGCTGCCCGGCCCTCGCAAGCGCCGGGATTCACCGAATAACTTGCGCTACGTTTGCGGAGGGTGTGCGCGGTGCTTACTTAGCATTGCTTGGGTAACTTCGGTTTTATTGTCATTGAGCATGAAACGTCCGATTGGAGACCCAAAGGTTCATTTATTGTAACTCGGGCAAGAAACAATTAATTAATGATATAATCAAAACATGCCCTCAATTTGTCACACTGTCACATTGTCACATTGCCACATTGTCACATTGTCACATTGCCACATCGCCGCCATTTTGTGGATATCTTATTGATATCGCTGGCGAAAAAATCTGGAAAGCACATGGTGATACAATCGCGAGTCATTTTCCACCGCGTGCTGAGAACTAAATATTTAGCCTTGAAAATATTGTTCAATGCTGGGAAGAAATGTGGATGGGTCGGAGCGAGATCCGGTGAGTGCATCGCGGCCACTCTTTACTGGAACTTGCATACCCCCGCGACGTACCAATACCAAGCACAACTTGTCAGAACGTGCCACCGGAAAGCGCCACCCCGGCGAGTACCGCCGACGTCGGGCTGCAAATGTCGCCGCCGTCAGCTAACCAAACTACTAGTAGTTCGCAAGGGTCAGTACACATTCAAATCGGAGCTTTACTGGTGCACGAGGACGCTTACCGCTTACGACCTGGTGAGCCTCGCGGCCGTGTCGTCGCAACGTGGCTACAAAATAGGTCTGTCGAAACCTCGGTTACCTGATCTAAGAAACTGCGGTAAATTTTGTCAAGTGCGGCGACCACCGCTTTAAATAAACTCGCCTTTCCCTCGGACCGCTTCCCGTCTGCTGGTGAACGCGTTCAATCCACGTAACGAGGAATGGGACAAGGAGCCGGAAGCCCCGCGCGGGCCCCCGTACACAGTGCTGATGTTTGTGGTAGGCCCCGCGGTGGGACTTTCATAACCGCTATTCATGTAAGCACAAAGTAAGCGCTTGCTGGTGTTGGGGATCTATCTCCGGTTCCTAACTACCACCACTAGCAGCCCCATGGATGTGGTGCTCACTGTACTGGATTAAATTGGGATTCCTTCAACAAGTTATTCCGCCGCTGAGATCGCACGCTCGCTGGATCTAGAGTAGGCGGTACTTCCACATTCCATGAACCACCTAAATATTCAGAGCTGAAACAAAGATGTGTTTACCCAGATGCTGCGGCGTCAACAAATCTCTGAACAGTCAAAAATCTGTTTACTTCTTCAACGGGTAGCTCATAAAACAGTTACACAATTTTTGGTCAGTGGTAGTTTACTGCACAGTCAAGTAACTTACTACATCAGGATAACATCTTCAGGTAGTCGTACAGATAATTTGGACTTTATATTCCTGTTTCCATTGTTTAACAACAGAATAGACTGCGTCTCACTTCTATCCAGCTTCAATGTTAGGGTACCTATTAGAATTCCTAGATGTGCGATTACTCACTCCTCTGTCGCGGTCACTGTGGAATCTGTGCTTAGTTGTAACTCTCCAGTTTTCAGGCTGTGCGAGCCGCTGAACTGCTGCAGTAAATCTGTCAACATCCATTGGTACTCATTATATATATATATATATAAATGTAATCTCCCTTAACCTTGATACATGTTTTGGATATATAATATATAAATAAATAAATATATTTACGTAGCTGGTAAGCAGGCACCAGCAGCACCAGCAGCACCAGCAGCACCAGCTCGGCATCACGCCAAGTGTTTTGCTGCGCTGTTGTACTTACTGTCCCATCAATCAACAGCTTTAAGGAAACGCGAACTAGAATGTAATATCGTTATCACTGTACCGTGCGCATGTGTGTGTACGTGCGCGTGCGCGTACGCGTGGTAACCCTCTATCCTACACATATCAGTTGCTTATCATGTTTTTTAATCTATATTATAGTTACACGACATTTTGGTCAGGTGAGGTCGTGTCATGAAACTGGTAACAAGCTAGTCTCCGGAGCCTGCGCCGGCGCGCGACCTGTCGCCCCGGAAGCGAATGTCTCGCAAAACACCGACTACCGGCTGATGCAACTTTCGCCCAAATAAATTACCTTCGCAATGTCCGGACGTAGGTAAAGTATCACGAAACGCGATAAGATACTTCTTGTTTACGTAGAACGGAGCGCGCACCTGCCGGCCGCAGCGTTGATGCGTGATAAGGCGTGATAAGAAGCCTGACGGATATCCCGCTCGTCCCGCACTCTGCGTTAATCCAAAGTTATACTAGTATACACGCGATATAGAAATGCGAAATAAAGCGGATATGTGGTGGGAATGGGACAGTGTGTATCTTGCGCCAAGGTTCCTTTTGTTTGATCTTGGCCCCGAAGATCGTGTGAGAGTAGAGTCGTCAGCGAATGAAGTCCATCCGCCTTTTGAGTCGGAACACTAAATTACAAACATTTCGTTTAACAAACAGTTTAACTTGGTGAATAAAAAATGTATTTGATAGTAATTAACAGGAGTTGACTGCTGTGGGTGAGGAGCGCCCGCCGCGGAGAGTCAGCTCGCCCGCGCCCGCGCCCCTCTGCTTAATCTCACCAGGCGACTCATTATCAGCGGCTGCGTAGATTGCACACCTGCCTGATAAGCGCCGCACGCACACACACCGCGCCCTGCCACCGGACAGTCCGCGAGCGCGCCGACATGCTGCGGGTGACCGTCCTGCTGTGCGCGGTGGCCGTCGCCGCCTGCCGGACCACCGCCGTCAGCCGCTGTAAGTGAGGCCAGCTTACAGCCACTGCGACTTGAACACTATATGTAGATAGTGTAGGGGACGGTCTCTTCTATAGAAGGCTTTTCCACAAATGATAATTAGGTTTTAGGTGCTTTTTTCAAAGTATTTGCGAACGGTGACGCAGCAGGTTCCAGGGTTCATAGCGGCACAACAAACATCCGCAGCCGGCGGGAGGCAGCACCTCAACCGTACATCGTTCGGAAGTCTCGTCCGGAGCCGGCGGAACGTTGCTTTGGAATTCGTTGGAACATTTCTATCAGTAATATTGTCATAAGCCATGGGAGACATTGTTTGTTTGTGTGGCAGGCGTGGAGCACCCGGTGGACCTTCCGCTGAACACCCACGTGGAGGGCTGCGAGACGCCGCCGTGCCTGCTACCGCAGGGGCAGGACGCCGTCATAAACATCGTGTTTAGAGCGCGTTAGTACGGACTGCTTCCGGTTAAACACATTACGACCATTAGGCTCAGCCGTGTCCCGCACTGGACCACTTGCTCCCCGAAGTAACCTCCCGTTTTGAATGCATTAGCAAGAGAGAAAATTTCACGGACGGACAGTCTGCGACGTGGCTCCAGCCCCGCATCGCTACTGCGGCTCACATCGGGATGAACTGATCCTCTCCCTCCGACGTCAGGCGTACGGCGAAAGTTTCATACAGAAATTCTCTTCTACCAACTTGTCCGGTTCCGGCTGGATTCCGGTGCCGTATGTGTTGAATTATGAGCGGTTGTAGCGCTGTTGAATCCGTGTGGCTAGCTACCACCAGAACTGCATGTCTGCATCCATAACATCATCGCCATGTTCTGGACGAAGTCGTCGCGCTATCTTCGGCCACCTTGCCATTACATTGAAAGTGCATTATTTGCCAATCAGTTTAAAAATTTAAGACAGTAATTAGTCACCTGTCCGTTCGGATCATAAAGATGGAAAATAACCGTATCTGTCTCCGCAGCGTACGTGGTGCGCAGCATGACCAGCATCGTGCGGGCTTTTGTACCCAATTTGCCGATACCGATACCGTACCCGCTGGGCGAGCAGGCCGTCAGCTGCAACTTCCTCACCAACACCTACTGCCCGCTTCTAGAGGGAGAGATTGTAACTTACACCCTCAGGTTTTTCATAGAATCCTTCTTCCCTGCGGTAAGTACCACGTCACGAGCATGTCGTAGCATAGCCGCTAATTTCTCGCACTCGCGCCCAAACTTCCACCTTCAGCAGAGCTCCACTAAGCTACTGCGAAGTTGGGCACGACGAACCACGCCACCCACTGGGATGTCTTCCGTGCACCCAATAAGTCTGAAGCAGGCAACAGTGACCAAATGTAAATTATCCGGCGTTTTCTCGAATCTAGGTGTCTCGAGCGGACACTGAATTGTGTGAGTATTGTGTGTGTGTGTGTGTGTGTGATTATCTTTCATTTTGTTTGCGCAGGACATACAGCTGTTCATCGAGTTCCGGATGGTGGATGAAGCCGCGGCGGCACTGCTGTGCGTCCGGTTCCCGGTGCAGGTGGTCGCTCCCGCCACCGCATTGAAACCTTTCAAAGGCAACTTCACGCTCAACACGGCCTAGGCTCCGCACCGCTCGATGCTGCGCAGCCGAGCAGCGCCCCTGCAGCTTGAGCTATTTCGTTCCATAAACCCAGTTGGTGCAAAAGCCTTTGTAAAGAAACAATCACCCAAATATAATCGATTCAGAAACAATCACCGCTGCTCTATTCGTGCCATCTAAATAATTAAGTACCGCGAATCGTGGGAAACGATTACCCAATAAGAACTGTTTGCATCGGAATTGTGTTTTGTGTGAGGGTGGGTGCCGGGGGCGCGGGGGCGCGGGGGCGCGGGGGCGCGGTCTACGTCTGCTTTACCACGTAGTCGCGAGAGAACAATAAGATAAAAGACCGGCACCGGCAGCGTGCTGCAGCTGTACATTTGCTTTGGTCGAATTAACTCGCAAGCATTGTTGTTATTTTGTGTTCGTGGGCAATTCCTGCATTGGATACCCTTCTGCTGCGGAGGAAACAAAACATTTATATCGGTCTCTCCCCCGCTAAAACCACACGGTTTTCTCAGCGCATTTGGCCGGAGCCACGGGTACGCTTTCGCACACAACCGAGAAAAAAAAAGTGGAACGCTTCATGACTTTGCGTGTCACTGTTGTGCAGGGGCCATGCTCATCTTCTCTGTATCGTTTTAATTTTAGTATATGTACCGCCTAAGCAACTTGTCCAGCAGTGGACGTCCATCGGTTGAAATGACTGACTGATGGTGACCGCCTAAGCGATTACAGCATTACATGCATACCTGTTGTCCACAATTAAGTTGTAACGCGGGGCGGGCCCGCTGCGAGGACACGAACACTCGCCAACCGCTGGATGGCAGGCGCTAAAGTCCTCCACAATATATATGACGACAAAATGTATATTCCGATGCCGTAGCGACTGTTGTTTACATTCTGAAGCAACAGAAAGCTATTCGCCTAGCTGTCGTAGCGTTGTTACGCGTCTATTGTAAGATTGTTGTCAAGCCGTGACCGACATGTCCGACATGTCCGACACGTCGCCAGCTACCGGGGCAGCTAAACATTACCTGTAACATTTTATATACTTTTGTTATTTATAATGAAGTAACACTTGGTCCGAATTTTTCATGGTGTTAAATGACAATAAACACGTGGATGCTGAAGCACGCTCACCCGGAACATGGTGAGCTTCTTAACGTACTTGAATCAACTATAAAACCGTACGCTCCATGAGTAATTAGGGGTAACTCTTTAACCCCGAACAAGTTCCCGTCTTGTAGCGGTGGTTATGATAGCGGCTTAAAGTGGCCGCTCCAATTGAGCTTCGTGAGCTCAACTCAGATGTGTGCTAGTGGATTTCGGGGGCAGACTTGTGCTGCCCTTCGCGACCGTGATGGAGCAGCGGAGAGAGCGGAGTGCCGATATTGCAGTCTGCCGCTGTCCCTATCCTCAGCGATTAAGCGGTGCTGCACCGCTACTGCAGCGGCGGTGGAGCCGCTGAGGAAGAGCGATATCATCGCATCCTAATGAGATATGGCACTAAGACTTTACATTGACTCTTTAATATTGTTATAGTAGTACTATTTACGATGATAATGAAAAAAACAGTAAGAATAATTATATTGAAAGGCCGGCACTTACATTTTTACTTTGCTAACTCTTAATTATTTACTAATTCACAAATATTGCATTTCTCTGCTTACTAAAAGCGTTTTGATTGTAACTCAAGACAGTTATACTAAAGCTAGGTAAAAGTTTGCTATCCACTACATGGCAGGCGCAGTCCTCAGCAGATACAGAACAAATGGTAAGTCGGAAATATGCCATGAATGAGATACAAAGAAATTAAAATCATTTAAGGAAATCTATTGAATATTTTTTTATTTCAGCTTAATCACATTTCCATACAGTTAGAAATATTATTTGTAAGAATAACAATTGAAGAAATTATTTAATTTTCAATTATATTTGAACAAGTTTTCACATCATTCAAGAGATGGCGCCACCACAAACAATAGATCGCGATATCGTTTGCCACAACGCAAAATAATTATAACGATCGCTAATGTACGTGTACACGCGTCTTGGCCACCAAGTCGTTACGGAGTATGCAATGGTATCCATTACCTCGATCCTTTCGTATAACCAACAGGGAATGCAATTGTTCCAAGTGTCAGTCGCTGCTCTCCGCGCCATATCCGGCTGTTACATACTATGAAATATTTAGGTGCGAAGCGAAAGATATCCGTAAGTTGGATCTAGACGGCGTATAACATATCTTTTTTTTATAAATGGATAATATGATGGTGGTGCTTCAATACAATATGACAAATACAGTGGTGAAATGCATCACCACACGACGTGCCACTGTGTCAACGCAACGAAAGAAGCGTGTGCGCGTGCGCGTGCGCGTGACGCACCTCCAGCTCCGACACATCTTTACACTTGTACACCGTTTTACGTTGTAGGCGGGCGTGCCACTTACTACCGAGTGACCGTCTTGATCGTCGTACAAATTAAAGGAAGCCTTTTTCCCATGTTAACACTGTCCATTTGACAAGTTTTAAATTCACCGGACTCGTAGCGCGCGAATCCGAATTCCGCGGGCTACGTTTAGTTACACGACGTATATATATGTACGTACGTGTATTCGGATATATTCACTGCAAGCCGACGGCCGCCATCTGCACGACACGCCGCACACCATACAATCCGTCGGTCGATCTCTAAATTTACAGAGAAATGCGTGTAGATGGCGCTTAATCTTTATTATTTTAAGTCGACGACAGAAACGATACGCAACGTCCATATTTTCTGATTGTTTACAAATTTATTTATATTGTGTATCAAACTGCACCTTCGTGTCGGTGCTGCGGCCGCGCACGTGCAGTGTGGACTCGGCTCTACCGCTGCAGGTCGTTACCATCCCCCGTGTCATCACTTGGTTCCCAACCTTGCGAACGCCCGATGACCAGCAACCGGGTGGGTGGAGAGCCCGGGCGGCAGGCCGAGTGCATCCGTCATCTAGTACAAGGCACAACGTGCGACCCGACGGTGGCCGCTCACCATTGCTGGCAACCACCAATCAAATAAAACTAGGCCAGTTATTACAAATTATTTTATTTTTGATACGTTTGTTTTCATTAACACAATGCGGAGACATTACCGAGACCATACAGCGACTTAAGACTAACAGTTCTTGTGTGCCGAGCACAAACGATATCGCAATAAGGATGCACGTTGCGCGCAGCGCGCATGCGCGGTGCTGCGAGTGACGCCGCGCGTCCAGCGTTCCGATTGTCGGAATTCCTTTCATTGGATTATACCTAATGTACTGCTCGATCCACACGGCACCGGGCGTGTCCTGCCCGGATGCACCGGATGCATGCGAGTAGTCGATTCCCGCAGTAGTGGTGTGATTCTCAGAGTTAATACTTTTGGAAAATTATAATAAAAAACAGTAAGATCTCCAGTTCAGCGGACAGCGCCGATTCATAATAAATAAACAAATGCTTTGCCTGGCTGCGCTAATCAGAAACGGAAACCCTAAATGACTATGTATCCAGAAAATCAACAATGTCTTTATATCAACACTACATCACTATATCACACGACTCGCCCGGTGAGGCTGGTGCCGCGCCGGGTGGTGCCGCGCCGAGTGCTCGTGCCTCGCCCGCACTCCTCAGTCACTTGTTAATGTCTTCCACGAGCACTGTTGGGTTGACGTTGATCACTTCGCTGAGCTGCTTAAAAGAAAACGACACGTCGGTACAGCCGAAGGTAAGGCTGGTCCTCACGGCGTCGAGGTCGTGCGTCATCGGTCTCGTTCCGTAGAAAGAATACTCGCCGAATTCCGGTTCCGAGTGGTGCGGTAATTTCGTCGTAGATTTCTTGGCAACCGTTCTGTGTGGTAATTTAGTTGTGGACTTCCTCGCATACATCCTGCGCATAGCTCCTGCCGGCACGCCGTCACTCTTTCTCTTGATTCCGACCTCGTCGTCGTCCGAGAAGCTCGCGATCGCGTCACCGGAGGCCCCGCCGAAGAGCCGTTTGGAAAACTGAAGAGGCAAGGAGCTGTGTGTCGCCTTCCAATGTACCTTCAAGTCCCTCCAAAACTTAAAATGCTGTTCGCAGTAACCACAGCAGTAGAGGCTCCGTTTATTGTGGTGCAACTTATAGTACGCGTAGTTCAGGGACTCTGTCGGGTGACTGGCGTGGTGGTGCGCAGTCGCCGCCTCTACGCTCTCGTGCAGCCGCAGGCATATGCAACACTTCACCACCACCTGGCCTTTCTTGGCGAACGCCGGCTTCGTGTATTCATGCGAGTGATTCTTGGCTTCGTGTTCTGTAAATGATTTCTCACAATTCAAGCAAATCAGTCTCGCCGATTCATCTTCGACCGGCACGGGGGTGGCGGTGGCGGTGGCGGTGACGGTGGCGGTGACGGTGGCGGTGGCTGTGGTGGTGGTCACCGCGGTGGCAGCCACCGCTGCCGCGGCCGGCGCGCCGCCTTTCAGCGGCGGACCCCGGCTCCGCTGGGCTTTAGTCAGCAGTCGCGCCGATTGTCCGTCGTGCTCGACTCCTAAATGTTTCAGCACCGCCTTTCTGTAACTGTTGAAGTCGCAGGAGGAACAAAAATATGGTTTAATGTTATCGTGCTGCGCAATGTGATCTTTAAAATCCTTCAAGTCCTTGCTTACAGACAAGCAAAAGGGACACACTTTGCTGGTATTCGGGGATGGTTCGTCGATAACTAATTTTTCTTCGTCTTCATCACTGTCCAAACTAGGTGGCCGCAGACTGGGTGCCAACATTTCAGGTGTAGGAACTCTTTCCTCGTAGCGCACGATCAGCAGGGAATTGTCAACCGCCGAGCAGTGCCGCGAAGCCTCCACGGCGTCAAAGCCAGGCGCGGGCGCAGAGGTGGACGCAGGCGCGGGTACGGGCGCGCTGTTCATGCTGAGTTTTTGCGATTCTACCACTGCGGAGATCCACGCGGAGCGCATGGCCATGTCGCGAACCGCCTCGACGGCCGTCGCGGCACGCGCCGTCGGCGCAACGTGCGCCGTCTTGCAGTGAAACTGAGCTTCGTGATAGTTCTGGAATTTCTCCGTGCACCTGTTGCAACACCACCTGCATTTAAAAAAAATTACCCAGGATCCGTAACTGTCGAACAACCGTCACAAGCGAACATGTCAAAATCCGCACGGAGCCACAACAACCCACGTACTTACCTAATTTTGTTTAATTCCATTTCCAAGTGGTCGCGCATCGCATTCTCCTCTCCCATCAGAGCGCTGCACTTGGGGCAGCTATAGCTCAGCTGATCGGGCGCGCCGAATTGCCCGAACGAATTTTCGAGGTCTTTAATGGTATATTTGTTAGTAGGCTCGGGCCCAGCAGTCACAACACGAACAGTCGGCGATGGAGAAATATGATCGGGAGACATTCTCTGCTTCGCCAAATTTTGTTTATTCTTCTCTATCAAAAGGAACTGATGATCCAGAGCCTTGGCAATCCAGGTCTCAACTCGCGAGTCCACTGGCAACTCAATCGGTTCGCGGTTCTGCCGGTGCTCTGTTAGCATGTGCTCGTTAAGTCCGTTTTTATGGAAGGCTCTATAGGAACAGAATCCGCATTCCCATCTGAAAAAATAACTTTAAATTAAAAAAAAAGTTTCACATTTGACAAAATGTACGGGCGCGCAGTGCGCTTGCGCTCGGCGCGAACACCCGCGGCCTCTCCGCAAATGGTGACTCTTTGCAATGTATCTGTTTTGATCAAGGGCTCCGCTCGCACTTCACCGCAAGTTTTCCTAAGATCAACCAAGTCATAACGAGACCATAGGATTGCCAAGCGCCCGCCGCAAGCAATTCAATCAAAATTTGTATGCGTTAGGAGCGTCGCCGGCTGTTACCACTAGTTACCGATTGAGGTGCAGATGCACGCCATCACCCACCTTTTCACCCAAAGGCATACCTAATTACTTACTTCCTGTATTGCAGCTCCTCGTACAAATGGGACTGCATCGCCTCCTTGCTCTCGTCCGACACGATTGTACACAGCGGACATTTATATTTTAAACCGTTAGGTTCACAAAATTGGCCGAAGCTATTGCAAAGATCTGGCAAGATGCATTCCGGAACGGCCACAGCATCCGGATCCCGCTTCACTATGTTAAGATCTATGGAGGGTACTGATTGCAGTGCCGGATCTGTATTAGAAGATTCAGTCCGGAGTTCCGGTTCTGTACAATCGAGTGCTTCAGATTTGACTTTAGTTTCCGCCACGCCGCTTTGCTGACTCTGTTTCTGCCACCTAGGGGTGCCATCGGGCTCATTTGGTATGGATCCTTCTCGGTAATAGAAGTAAAAAGTCTCCGGTGCTCTGTCCGGGTGCGCGTTGCGCTGGTGCTTCTGAACACTTTCTAAGGTGGACGTACGGAAAGCACAATACATGCATTTATATTGCATCTTGGATTGATGTATTTTGGCACAATGGTCCACTACTTCCGGACGTAGCATGCTCTTAAATTTACATAAGCCGCATTGCCACGGCTTCAGATCCATAGTCGGTGTGGCTATCGACGCGGGAATCACATTAGGAGGTGGTGCAATTGAATCTTCTCTAACCACCATTGTGTGACCACGTGAACTGTGTGATTCGGCAATATGCTTTTCTACCATCTGCCTACGGTTGTGATAGTAAGAGCAACAGGAACAAGCATACAACCGCACATCGTGCATTTTCAGGTGAGCGATGATCCGCGACGCCGTTAACTGCTTGGAGGTATCCAAGTGTTGGTACGGAGGGCAGTGGACGCAATGAAAGTCATTGGTGTCGGAATGCAACGTCTCCCAGTGGTACTTGAGCATCACCTCGTCGACGGAGATGTAGCAGCAGCCCCTCGCGCCGCAGGTGTAACGCTGCCGGTCCGGCACGAACTTAGGGTAGCGCGCCGCCGCCTCAGCAGCCACGAGGCTGCTCACCGCTGGCTGTTGATCCGAACGGTTACATTTGTCCATTCGTGATGCTAGTGAACTCGATGCGAGGTTAACCATTTTATCAAAATGTTTCTCATTGGTTTCCAAGTGGGGAACGGGGTTGACCGGAGCGGTCTGCGGTACTGGCTGCTGCTCGGCGTGCAGTTGCAGGTGGCGCACCATATTCAGCCGCACCTTCGTGCCGAATTCGCATAGCGCGCAGTAAACCAGGTCGTCCAGGATCGGGTTTATGGGAAGCAGGTTTATGTCGTCGGGGCCGAATTTCTTCACTTTAGGAGCGGGTTGTGATGTTTTGTCATCGTGCTCGTTCGACCTTTTCCTTTTAGAAGCTTTTCTATTTTTAGTGACTTTCCCGACAATAAACTGATGCTTGCCATTAGTGACAGTTTTCGACGTCACTACGACCTTGGCGAAATTGTGGGCTTCCTTAATGTGCCTCTTAGCGAACACTAAAGATATGTACTTATTGTTGCAAACTCCACAGATGTACCGTCGAGTTTCGTTGACGCTGTGATCGAAGTTGTAGTGATTGATCACATCGTCCTTTGTGCCCCGGAAGGAACAGTGGGCGCACGGAAGCTGGCGCGCCTGCGGGTGCAGCGCCGCGACGTGCCTCGTGTAACCGACCACATTCTCGAAGACCACGTCGGCACACAAGCCGCACTTGAACAAGCTCGGCAACGGTACCAATTTCAATTTTTCCGACCGAGTCTGCTCGACGCCCGCAGCAGGATCTTGGCCATAGAAGTCAACGTTTTGATCTGACGATTCATCGTCGCTGTCCAAACATACTATTTCAGTTTCGTTAATCTTTTTGAGCGGCTTTTGTTCGGGGTTGATTGTCAATATCGGGGTTAGTTGCTTATGGACATTGTTCTCCGTAGATTGTTCGATTAAAACCGGTGTCTCCGAACGATGAAGATCGGCAGATGGTTCCGTAGACGCTTCTTGTGCCTCTTTAAATAATGAAGACTTCAGCGCCAAAACCAACGATTTATTATTTTGAACGAGTAATTCAGAGCCGAATGGAACCCTTAAAGCATCGCCGCGGGCGCCGCCCTCGGCGCTCGGGCTCCGCCTGGCTAGCTCCCGTGACTCCGTTACCATCCGCGATGTTTGACCGATGAGCTTTTCTAAATCTAACGATCTTTCGGCTTCTCTTTCAGGGTTTCCTTTTATACTACTAGGTATTATATCGAGCGTTGGAATTTTTGAATGATTTAGCTGCGCCAAGGGCAGGACCCTGTAGCCGGCAGCTCCCTCCTGTAAACACGTTGAAAACGTTTCATTACTACTACATCTATTTGCGTAACAATTAAAAAATCAAATAAAATAATCATGTCTCATGATTGTTACTTTGTTGGTGATGACTCTCAAATAAGCCTGTGGCTGTTTGTTGGGATGTTCCTCCGAGGCGTGCGCCAACAGTTCCGCTTCGTTGTCGGCTCCGTGTACGCACCACGTGCACTGGTACAGTTTGAATCCGTGGCCTTTCATGTGCTGGAGAAGATCCGAGTATTGTGGGAAGCCGGCAGGACAACACTGAAATAATGTATAAAGAAATAGGGGATGTAAATAAGAAAGATAAACGCGAGTTAAAAAGCTATGTATTGTACTCGAGTACGTGTACACACTTGGCAGGAGTACTCGTCGTCCGCCGCGTGCCTGCTGCGGTAGTGCTCGCAGAACTTGCCCGACGTGTACGTTTTGAACTTGCACCGCTCCGCGTTCGCAGCTGCAGCAACAGCTACAGCAACAGACAAACAAACAAACAAATAAACACTTCATTAGCGCAAACGGAATTCCCCAGCTCAATGTTAAACCGTTGGTTGGGACGGTAGGAGGAAAACACTTACCCTGGTTGCACATATAGAAGGGTACAGCCACTTCTCGTGGTAAAATGATATCGGCCAGCACGGAAGGCGAGGCGACAGTGCTGCGGAGGACGAGCCACTGTTCAGCGGCAAGCTGGGCGTGCTTGCGCATCGCGTGCGCGCGGACCAGTTGGCTCGCCGCGGCTCGGTAGAAGCAGTGCGCGCACGCATACTGGCAGCCGGCGTGGAATTTGAAGACGTGGGTAACCAAGTCGACGGAATTGCTCAGCGAATCGAAGCCGCAATAGGCGCAAAGCAGCGAGTTTTCGCCGCCCATACGTTCGTGGACGAGCGCGTGGCGCAGCGCGTCTTCGGCATTGTCGCTGGAGTAGCTGCAGAAACGACCGGCGCATTTGAATAAATTCACTAACTTTTCACGGCTCATCATGATTTCCAAAACTACATTATGCTTCTGGTTCATTATTTGAGCTTGAGCTTCCTCATATGTGTTTACGTCATTTCCATTACTTGCTTCACTGGCCGCGAGGTCGGCCGCGCGGCGCGGTGGCGAGCTCACCTGCGGCGCCCCTAGACTAATAACACTTTCTATAATGGGTAGCGTTGGTTCAAGTCGAAGGGATGAAGATTGCTCGACGAGTTCTGATAAAGGTCTAACGTTTAAATAATTTTTGTTTTGGATGACGTCGTACGCCTGTGCTGCACAATTATCCTCCTTTACTATCAGTGGAAACTCATCCATATGCTTATCGAGGAAATGCTGCAAGCAATCTTTGAAATAATGATCTCCTTGAGGTGTTACTATCAATTTACATATGAAACAAAAACCATCCCATTTTTCTTTGTGCTTGATCTGCACATGTTTCTTAAAGGATATTAGCAAAGCCGTTGCGTAGTGATTCTCTACGCCATTGATGCAGCAAACGTATTCCTTTGTGCCGGCTACCGTGTGGCTCATTTTGAAATGCGGGTAATCCAAAACATCATTGGATGCAGTTTCTTCATAACAATCAATAGCAGCGACTTCATCACTACCAGCCGCCCCCGCCTCCGCCTCCGCACCCGTCGGCCCCTCCGTCCGTTCTAGCTGCACCTTATTTTCCGCTACCATTTCTTCTTCTGATTCGAGTTTTATACCTGGTGTTTTATTTAATTTACATTTTTCGTCGTCCTCATCGTCATTTTCAAATGTAATTTGGGATTTCATTGTATTACGATTGGTTTTATTGGTTTCAGTTTCACTATCTGTATTGTGATCCAATTCTTTCTCACCATTTACACTGTGCACGAACCGTCTACTTCTCCTCGGTTCTAACTCCGCCGACAACTTCGTAAAAGACAACAGCGCTTTTTGTGAGATCACTGACAAATTGATTACGCTAACTTCAGTTTGTTCATTGCTATGACGCGTAATAACATGACTTTTTAAGTTTTCTAGAGATATTTGAGTAAAATTACACTTCCCGCAAATAAATCCTAAAAGTTGACCTTTCAGTTCCTTAGGAGGCGGAGGAATGTCCAAGTCGAACGGACATTTCTCGATATTCATACACTCCGAACAGAGTTGTTTGTATTCGCCGGTGTGCGCACTGACCACGTGCCAGAAGAAAGCCTCTAGAATCGTTTTCTTTCTAGTGAACTCTTTGAAACAGAACCGACAGATGTACTTCTCAGTCGGTATTTTGCTTATTGCGATAGTATTTATTTCTTCCGATTGTTCAATGGCTTCCTTCGCAACTTCTGGGCTCATTCTGGATAAAGGTATTTGTAAATGAGGATGCTGTTTCTTGTAATGGTGAACAATCTCGTTACCATCGTACGAACAAAATCGACACGGATAATTTGTTGCATTTTTGGAAAAACAATATGTTTTATCAGTGAAACAAGTAGTATCCAGAATATTAAGAGCTGCTTGCGGTTGATTATCAGAACTGGACGTTTCTTTTTCACAATTACTCGTCTCCACTTTTTTTTTCTTTTGTTTGGGTTTGATGACTCCGGCTTGCCAGCCGCGACGTTTCCGTTTAGATTTTTTCTTTATTTCTGCTATTTGCTGTGTACTCTCAAAACTTCTGGACGTCCCAAGAGAATCCCATTCCGGATCTGAGGTTATATCAAGCTTACTTTCGCTTACGTTCGTATGGTTCGATTCACTAACTGAATCAGACTCAAACATGTAGGGGTCTACTTCGCACTGTTCTTGTACTTTTGTTTTAGACCTAGGACCAGGTTTACACTTTATATTTTTGGATTCTGACGAAGAATTTGTAACGGTACTTTCCATATCAAAACCAGCATTTTTCTGCAAAACTTTGCTTTTTGATATATTTTTTTTCTTAGAAGTTTTGCCTTTGGAAAGTATATCGCCCGAAGCTGCAGTGTTATTTTCAGCACTTTGCTGTTCTCCTTTTTCATATTGAGTTTTGTCTTCGCTTAATTTAGCTAGACGACACATCCTTATACCACTGGCATTAAACATATCATCATGCAAAAACATCTCCCTAATATCTTCTTGAAGTTGTTTTAGTTCTCTTGATGGTACTTTAACTCCAGGCTTTTTTCCGGTTTTTATACCTGTGGCTTCAGAACGTGTAAATCGTTTATTTTCATCAATTTTGTTATTTTTTAATTTACGTTTGCATTTTTCCGATTTCGTATTATTTATTAAAGTTTTTTTAAACGTTTCAGATTGTTCATTTTCATTGGAGTTATTTACGATTTCTCCAAATTTTTCGTCATTTGTGTTCTTGTCTTCCGTGTCAGAACTTTTTTCGGGATCATGTGTTATTTCTTCATCTTCAATTTTTTTAACTTGAATGCTTCCTTCTTTAAGATTTTCCCATGGACTACTCAATGTAGAACTTAAACTGTTAATGCGATTATCGGGGTAAATTTCTTTATCTACCTGTGTATTGATAATATTACAATTATTAACGAAAGAATCTTCTCGAACATTATTAACATCACTCTCTTTATTCTGATCAACTTCACACTCATTTTCTTTGCTCAAACTATTATTAGGTGTGTGTGACAAACTACATACAACATTCGGTTTTTGATTATCATCATCGTCATCATCCGAGACGATTTCACTTAATTTCTCTAATTTTTTCTTTAACTTTTCATTTTCACTCGACTGATCTTTTAACATTGACAGTAATTCTTTTATTTTCGATTTGTCTTTTAATATAGATAACAAACTACCAATGGAGTCACTTTGTTGTTGCACTTCTCTTGATGAAGTTATTTTAACAGTATCTTTAATGTCATATGAATTATATGTTGAAGTTACATCTGCATTCATTTGACAGGTTAACTCGTTGGTACTATCTGGAACTTCTTCAATAACTTTCGCTTTGTTAGTATCTTCATGAGTATTCGTATTAACATCTATAGTACTATCAGGTATAGAACAAGATTCAAGATTTTTTTGTATTGTGCTCTTTGGTAACAATTCTGAAATAATTTCTTGATCAGTTGTAGTTACTTCATTATTATGTTCCATTTTTATATCACCACATTGATGATCTTGTTCTGATGTTTGATCATTTTCAAGCTTGTTATCTAGTGTTTTTTTGTCAATCATCGGATTAACGTCCACTTTTTCCGTACAAGTTTTCGTTTCGTTGTATGAACTACAGGTATCTTTTTTTTCAACACAAGTTATGTTATCTAACATGTTTTCAAGATTTATCTCTTTAGTAAACTGGTTTTTAGTACCATCATTTTTTGATGTCTCTAAATCGTCATCTAGATCTGCAATAAGAGCATTTATGTTCTCAATTACGGGATCAGTAGCAATATTTTCAGAAAACATTTCAAGTTCTAATCCAAAACAGTTATCAGAGGCCATACTATTATCATCTTTGAAAACCGGATTTTCTAAAGGTCCTGATTCATCTATTTTGAATGTGTCGCTATTAGCAGTAGCATTACCTTCATTATCAACATTAGTCTTAGTCTGGTTGTTTACTGAAGAACTATTTGTATCAACGACCGTTGGTATCAATGCAGTACTTATTTCATTTTTTTCAAATGCTTCGTTATGAGAATTTTTATTACAATTAATAACCGAAGTATTATCATCATCAGAGTCGGAGACTTGTAATACTAACTTCTTACTTTTATTTACTTTTCTTTGTGGACTGTCACAAACTTTTATGTTTGTTTCACTTATAGTACTACGACTGGCAGATCTTGTTATACGTTTCTCGACGTTATTGCTTATATTTAAGTTAATAATTTCGTTTTCCTCTTTAGATTTATTTCCATCGTCCAGCTTTTCTAATTTAACAGACTTTTCTTTTAAATTTGCCATATTTCTTTTTACAATTTCATCGTCCGCATCAAGATTTTTTTCAACTTCCACAACCAAACATTCATGTTTCACAGGGTTTATGTCTCGATTTTCTACAGCAATTTTCTTTTCACATGTATTATTAATTATTTTATTACTTATAGATTTAATGTCTCCTATTAATTCTTGATTTTCTATTTCCTCTGCAGGTTTTTTTATTTTAGGAATTTTATAGTTCTTCACACCACAACCCAAACCTAAAATTGTTCCGTTTGCAATATTATCTGTAGAATAAATGATCCCATGTTTCTTAATTTCTTGCGATTTTTCTTTAGTTGGAGCATTGTTATTTCTCCTCTGATAGTCTTTGTTTACTTCACGTGGAAGTATTGATTCTCGTGAGTGTTCTTGACGTAAATATGTTAAATGACTTTCGTCTTTGCCGTTTTGGATATCATATTGTTCTCGTCTAGATAATCGAGGATCACGTTCATTTCCTTTTTTTGCTACTCCTGCACTGCGTTGAATAGAATCTTTATTATTAATTTTCTCGGCATGTGAGTTTTTGAATGCTTGTAATTCTACTTTAATATCGAATAAATTTTTCGTAGCATTATATCTTTCAGTATCTCTTCCTACACTACAGGCACGTCTAAAATTACTCTGAGAGCGTAAGGGATGATTTTGGTTCTCTAAATCTGATAATACGTTCCCATCATTTGGTTCTCTTGTTAAGAATCTTCCAACACTCGATGCACGTTTTCGTCGTGCATCAAAATTAGATTCAGATAAAGTTGTATTACCAAGGTTTGTAAAGGTTTCTTGAAAACTCCTATTTACGCTAGTATCAATTGTAAAAGAACGGCCAGCATGGTAGTGTACGGACAAAGTTTTATCGGATGTGAAAACAGAATCATTTTTTCTTTCATAATACTTATCTTCTGGCAATGTTCGAACGATACTATGTTCTCTTCGGAAATTTCGGCGAGAACCGCAAGGATCATTGTAACTTCTAACACTATCAGTTTCATATCGATGATCTCTTTGTCTGTATCCTTTACTACGATCATTACAGTAATGCCGGTCAGCTTTATTTGTTCGGGACGATGAATGTACAACACTAGATTCAGGACGAGACGTTCTTTCTCCATATCGGGTTTCCTGTTCATATCCCACACTTCTATTGTCATACCGGCCGACACTTTTTTGTCTACTATAACTTCGATAAGTATCAGAGTAATTTCTTTTAGATTGATCATATTTATAATTACGTGCATTGAAGTTTGAAGAGATACGTTCCTTATAATTGTCGTAACTTTTTTCATCGTTATATCGGGACATGTTTTCGTAATCGGAACTTCTGTTCATTCTAGGGTCTTGAAATTTGCTATATCGTATGGGAGTGATTTGAGACTGATTTTTAGAAAAATCGTTTCTTCCAAAAGGGTGAGTTGGCGTCATAAGAACTTCAGTTCTACCAAAAGGGTGAGTTGGCGTCATAACAACTTCAGTTCTTCCAAATGAATGACTTGGAGTAGATGGGCATTCGGATCTTCCAAAGGGATGGACAGGCGTCATAGGTGCTTCTGATCGTCCAAAAGAATGGATTGGAGTCATAGGCGTTTCCAATAGCGCAAATGAATGGTTTGGATTAGGTGGACACTCTGAAACTCCAAAAGGGTGCACTGGTGTCTTGGGACATTCTGATAAATTATAAATAGGGGAGTTATTTTCCACATAAATATTTTGAAATTCGCTCTTATTTCGCAGATCATCTCTTATTATCACATCATCACTGTAATCATGCGTTTCATGAGTTGGGAATAAAGGAGCGTAAACATGGTCATGGTTGGAGTAGCCATCGCTTTCAAAGGATTGTCGAGAAGAACTAACCTCATAAATGTTTAAGTTAGTAATATTAGGTGTAGGTATATTTGGAACAATATTAGAGGCTTGAGAAATTCTATTTGGAGTCATGTTTGGTATAGAATTTGGAATTAGTATAGGTGTTATTCCAGAGGAAAAATTAATAGGAGGTCGTGAAGTATTATCTACAAACCCTAAATTAGGACTCGCCATATTTGGATAATTAAAATCCCTTTTCATTCGTGGGTCCACTAATGGTAATCGTTTATCATTCACATTTAGTTCTGCTTCGTTTTTGGGAACATCAAAATTGGCTGTCGGCGAAGATGCTCTGCTTCCTGCTTTCGATGAGTTTGTAGAAGATAACACTGACATCATTCTCATATCAATATCAGTTTTAGAACAAACTACAGTAGTTTTAATGGGATCCGCCGGAATTATCACAGGTGGTTTGATTCCTGTATCAGCAAAATCTTCGTGATCTGGGGACTTCGGCGCTGAATTATTAAAAATTTCATCTATAGGGCTAATTTTTCCTCTATCTTCTTCATCAGAACTTTCATTAAAGGCTATTTTTCCAGATAAGTTAAATCGTTCATATTCCTTCTCTGTTAATTTTAAACTTTGTTTTTTCAACAGTTCATCTTTTGTTGTATTAGCATTCGTATCATTTATAAAAAGAGTCGATCGTGGAGCAGTTGTTGACTTTTCTTTGTATCTTTCTATGGAAATTCGTTTTTTAGGTAACATTGTACGCATGTTTTCCACTTTCGTTAATTTTGGTTGATGTAATGGCGGTGTAACAATCTCAGAATCGGGCCCAGAAATTTTTTCACTTAAGATTTCTTTTTTTAATGCTTGCAAAATATCAATTTCTTGAACAACTTGTTTGGCAGTGGCCTCCAAGTCGAGTAATGGCATTTCTACTGATTCCTTAAGTTTCGTGCAGTGCTCTTTCCTCTTACACTCATTTTTTTCCTCAGATTTTATGTTTAGATTATACGAAGTCGTTGAACCAGTGATAGTGTTAGGATTATCTTGATTTAAAATAGGTTTGTAAAAATTTGGTGAAAACCCTTTATGTAACTGGATTTCAGTATTTAATCCTATTTTGTCACTAACGTTCGTCACATTGCTTGTTGAATCGTCAGCTTTACCAATCTCCAAATCATTTTTTGTATTTAAGTTAACAGTACATACATCACTTCCACAGATTTCACTAGACGTGTTTTCATTTGCCTGAACTTCGGTTGCCTGGACTTCACCAACTTGAACTTCGTTAATCTGGACTTTTACAGCTTTAAGTTTATTAGTCTGGTCTTTAACAGCCGGTACCTCACTAGTTTGGACATTGACATCACAAAGTTCGTTCGTCTGAACTTTGCTTCTGTCTATATTAGACTGCTGAATTTTCCCTGTCTGAACGTCGCACGTTAGGATTCTGTCTACCAGGGTTAAACCTTGCTGAGTTTCACTAATATCGACTTCATTTTTTTGCCCTTTTCTTGTTTCACTACTCAGACCCTCCTTTAAGTCAACATCGCATAATTTATTTTTTTTACTATTTTTAAATTCCTTTGATTCAACTTCGTTATTTACTAATTCAATTCTTTTGTCGTCATGAAATGGCTCAAAATCGGATTCATCAAACAATGTATTACGACTACAAGAGTCTTTAGAGTTGTCGCTCTCATTATTAGCTTCTTTCTCCGAATTAATAACCAAACAAATTTGTATTTTTCGAGGTTCTTGTTCTTTTTCATTAACTTTTATTTCATTTTGTGCGATAGTTTCATCTTTATCTACTACCACTAAACTACCATAAATACTTTCAATAACTTCGCTCTCACTGTCAGATAATTCTCCTTCCTCTACTTCTGCCGTTTTCTTCTTATTTTTCTTGTTTTTATATGATTTAAGTATTAAATCAGATATGTCATCTTTAGTGCCCGTTTGTTTTAACTCTGAAAGAATCTGAGATCTTAATCCCCGTAATGTATCTATATCAACATCATTATCACTGCAATTAATAATTCTTGAAAGTATATCTTTGGTATTCAAAGAATTAAGACTCTCTTCTGGAACCTTTAGTGTTATATTTAAATCTTTTATCTGCTCTCCTGTTTTATGAGATTGGCTCGGATCTACTTTTCTACCTTTCTTATTATATGAGGGCGATCGCTTTAGAGGGGATATTTTAGATGAACTTTGTGGCGATCTCCTACTGAAAAGGGGTTTATGTGACGTCTCGTTAAGCGTCCAACCATCAGGATCGCGTTCAGGTGAAACTAGAACCCGAGTGTAACTTCGTTTACTTGACGCTGCTGTAGATATATTGTTATCAGGAACAGGACAACGAATTGGTGATACAGAGGTCTTATTTGATCGCCTTTGAAACAACGCGGGTTCGTTGCAGCTACCTGTGCAAACATCATCTGTTTTACAAGCTCGTGGCAAGTCCGGTAATGTTTCTGTGTCTTGCAAATACGAGACTACATTTTTTAGTTTATTTCGTACGAAATCCAACTGATCCTTATCTGAGTTTAAACTTGTGTCCGTGTCGTTCTTTGTTTCCGAGAATGAATCTCTCTAAAAATAAATAGGAAACATTATAAGATGCATGATGATAATTGAAATAAGTAAAACTGTAGCCAAGACATTAATATTACGTACCTGTTCAACTTTTGCGTACAAATTGATCAAAACTTGTTCACATTTCAACAAGTTCTCCATTTTCATTCTGAAAGAAATTAAATAAAATGTACAGGCCACGTTTTTCTTGCTATCGGTAACTAGAATAACTCTCAGTTAGCATTTGGATAAAAAGCATACAATGTCTTCCATTTTCTATAATTATTCTATTTAATAATTACAATTGCGGAACCCTTACAGCAAACCTATTGGTCAAGGGTTCGCGCTCTTTACAATAGTTTACGTTGTTCCCTCCGGCGACGGAAGTCTGGCTTCGCGGACCTTTGCATTAAGACCAGCTAAAGCTCGGCGAACGTGGGGACAGCTACGATTTTATTTTGAAATACTATTATAGTGAAAGATATAAGTTTATTAACAATTCATTGTTCGCTATATTGTTAAAACAAAATATTTACCGCAGCAACCCTTTAAACAGGAAGTGAAATGGCAGCATTATAAGTTGGGCGCGACGATCGCGGCCGCCGGTGCACCAGGGCCCGACTGCGTTTCGTTCGGAAAGGTACTTATAAAATCTGTTTCCCGACAATTTACTAACGAAAAATAAATCGTGTGAAAGTAAAATTAAATAAACCTTTTCTTCTTGTCCAGCAACAAGTCTCTAAGTGAACGGATCTTAGCGAGCTGCGCTTGCCTCGGGTTTTTTGTTGTAGAGCCAGTGTTTTCCAATCTTTTGATCATACTCTCCAAGAAGGGTATATACTTCTTCATCTCCTCGAACTTGGAATCGTAATCCGTGTCCATTTTTTCTTCTGAAAAATTGGTATAAAGAACTTATATGCATAATAGTAACATGTATATACATATAGCACAATAAAAATTTCCACACGTTATCTTTTAATAATTATTTAATAGATAATAAAACACCAATAATAAATAACGACGTTAGTTTCAAGGACATCGACAGCGCTGTTCTTCGCTTACGCGTACGGCAGGATGCAGTGCCTCCCATTCACTTCAGTCTGTCGCAACACCAGCCGCATAATCAAATCGGCCAGCGAGCTCGCTGCTAGTTAGTACTGGAACCACTCCTACCGGTGCAGTCCTACATCTCCCCGACACACGACAGACAGTCCGCACGTGCTCGCCAGCAAGGGCAACAAATAACCTAACTATTGCGGAAGCGCAAAGGCGGTCACTCCGCAGATCGCAATCGTTTGGGTGGCATTCAATTATCAGCAACAATTCGTCTCGCACTCTTTAATGGTTAGGTTAGCTTGTACATGAACGTTGTTTGCTTATTGACCACGAGGGGCGTCGAACGAGACGGTGAACCCTGGCTGCACGCCACAGCCTCGCCATACGTTTCAGTTCTAATGCCAAGTGTCGTTGTGTAAGACGGCCAGATCTAAACCTGTTTCGGTATACTTTTTATAATAGTCAATTTGCCAAGAGTGTTGACATGTTAATAGAAACATCAGTCATGTAATTTGTGTAGCCCGAACTTTGTTCAGGAGCCGAGCTATACGAATGCAACAATAAAATTCAACCAGTTGCAACAGAAGCTTATTGGTACAGGATGGTAACTCCAACACAGACGAAGTTCATAATGAGCAAATGTACATTGTATCCAGCCGGTCGAGGGCAGAAACTGTACCGGCTACCGACGTAATCTGAACAACAGTCAGCTCAAACGTTATTATGGTTCAAAATGATATAGACACACACAAACCCTACCCTCAAGCCCTCTCCTAACTCTGTTTCAGTCACCACGCGCCGCACCCGAAGCTGTGTCGCGCCATTGCACTAACGGATACCATACGGGTATCAACCCGTGCGCAATACCGCGACGTCCCCGTGATGTCGCTACCAACTAGAAATCCCAGGCTCCTCTACATCCAAGGTCTTTTTTACGAATGCAAAATAATTCTACGGAAATGTTACCAGAAAGTGAAACGTGAACGCAATCGACGCACGATCAGGTTGCGCGTCCCAACAAGCACGCACACGCACACGCACACACGCACACACGCACACGCACACGCACACGCACACGCACACACACACACACACACACACAACACGGGGGAGCAGCCGCTATAGCAGGAGACGGGGATACAGCAATCTGAATCTTATGAAGAATATGATCAATGTTTTCACTTAATTGTCATAACATCCTCGCTGCAAGTTCTCTATTCACGTATACGTTTGGTGCATACTGCGAGCTAAACGTGGACGGCGCGCGAAGAGCTCCATGGGGGCGCCGACGGGGGCTCCGTACGCGAACGGGGCCCGCGACCAACAAACCAACGTTATACTGAACTGTTTATACAAACAAACGAAAACACACTAAGCATCACAGCGTCCAATAATCCTTTTAAGTACATCACAGTTTGGACGAAGCATATTATTTTACACTGGTTTCAGGCCGAGTTGCACTAAACTAAACCACCGATCGCACCCCCACCTCCCCCACTCACGCTTGCACCAGCACCAACACCACTAACACAAATAACGACATTACACCACCCGCACCCCGACACATGATATTACACCGCTGAACAAATCTAGCAGCCCCCGAAGTCCAGCACAGAGGACAGAAGAGAAACGACATCACACAGTGGCCGTTTCCTTTTGCGATATCGTGATGACGGCTCGGAGCTGGCGGCGCCGCGCCTACCAAACCAAACAAGCGAGCAAGCAACAGTCCAATACATTGTCGTACCATACCAATCAATCGGGTCCACTATACCAGGCAAAGGTCATTAACTCCTAAGGGAATTAACAGCACCGACCGTCCACCTGGTCGCGCCGCCACCGCGTAGCATTCTCCTGCTGTCGAGGAACGACCAGAGCTATTCCTATCCGCCCTCTTTAGTTCCTTCTACATTACGTTTTACTCTTCACAAGCACCGATTGTCCGTGTTGCATGTTGCACATGTATACATATTATGAATGTGCATATTTTCTTTTAACTTAAATACGATAGAGAAGAGGAAGGAGAGGCACAGGAGGGAGAGGGGTGGCACACTCAAGTCCGAAGGTGTTGTAGATGCAATGCCGTTACGTGCGGACGGACTTCCTTAACATAACACTACAACCAATTTGACATCAGCAGCGCTGAACATTGACCAGAGCAGATACGGCACGGCGTCAGTGGACACGAGCCGGCGGTACACCTCCAAATACCGGGGGTTGGCCGTTGACAGGCCATGCGAAGTTACATGTTTAAAGAAACTTAAGCGTTCAGATGAGAACCTGCTCACGTTGTCGAGAAGCGATCATCCATTAGAAGAAATGCATCACAAAAAATATAGAATACCAGTTGTTCCCCGCCCGCTGTACTGTAACCGCCGCAACCCCCTTGCAACCACCACTTGCCTTGCAAATTCAAGTCACCAACGACATCGTGATGAGTTTGTCACATAGGCCGAATTCTCCATGTATCAATGCGCAGACGATTAGTGTTGGGAACTGTTTGTGAACGGTAATCTTTAAAAGCCGTGCACTTGATCACCGTACCAATTGACTTTCCGCGTACTAACGTGACGTATGAAACGTCATCATGTCATCGTGCAGCGCAACTGGCCGCAGCAGCAACAAGCACTCCTTCCGGTATGTACATATCAATGTATACATCCAGGAGTGCTGCAGCGGTGGCGGAGCACTCGCGGACGTCCTGAACAAAGGCAAACAGGTCTGCGCCTCATCGCAACAGGTGCTGGGGCACGGAGGCGGACCAGGGCACAATATTACGAAGGAAACCAAATATATAGCTCTATCCGAACAAAGACTTTGGAACGTCAATCGTCTTGTGGTCACGCCACACCTTTATATATGGAATTAATACAAACAAAACGCCATGCACATGTCCACCTCTACCATATCCGTACAAAGCATTCTAGGTTGTGAGCAAGTGGAGCGAGAGAGGTTCTACTTATTGTGACTTACAACAAAAAAAATTAGACACGGTAAATGATTCACGTGATAGTTAACGCTTTTAACATAATTCCGCATTATCTTATTACAACACGTCAGAAACCATAAACATAAATAAAGGTAAAATAATTATCGTGAATTTCAATATATCTACCTGGTGTTTAGATTAAATAATAGATGATAACAAAAAAACTGTTGCTAGATACTGCAATAATTAATGCAGGCGTGCCTCGGTGGGCGCCATATTGAATGTCTAACGCGGCGCCGAGCCACGCCGCGCCACGCCACGCCACGCCACGCCACGCCACGCCACGCAACGCAACGCAACGCAACGCCACGCCACTACGCAACGCAACGCAACGCAGTGTTCTCGCGTCGCGGATATTGCGCTGGGGTTACGTGTCTACTTCAGCTTCTTCCACTTTTACACGAGTCACCACGCACAATCTTACTACATATCTTTTATTATTTTTATCAGCCACGCCAGTAGCGTTGGTACTCCGCTCCCTTTGTCTCGCTTAGTTTCAATGAAAATGAACGACTGAACAAAATGGCGCCGCGGAGTCGGGCGCCTCGCGCCCCGCTACCCCGCGCCCCGCGCGCGCTTCCCCTCACCGCGCCCGCCTCGCTGCCGCGCAGCGCCGCACCGCGACCCGCACCCCCGCAGACTTACATTCATTGCTAGGAACAAAACCGAACCAGAAATTAAAAGACCAGGTTTAGTTTTTTATAAAAGTGCTGCAATGAACCAATGCTGTCACGAAACTGACTTATTTAACTTTAGTAATGGTACGCTACCCCGTTTACAATTGCGTCCATAAAGATCCTAATATACTAACTTAGATTCAACGTACCTTGACATAGAAATCATTTTAGGTCTAGGGCAACATTCCACGGCGAGCTGCTTGCCTGACTTGCAAATTAAACAATACAGTAATCGGAGGCACGGCACTGCCGGGTACGTGTACGTGCTCCACGCTGTAACCCGAGGGCGGACCGGCCGGATGGTGTGTTCATGAGCTCGCAACAGCAACCCTTTCCGCATAGGTTCACACGAAGGTGCACAGCGCTGCTAATTTACACAACGCCGATCAATACGCAGCGCTCACTTCACTCACTTGCGCCCGCCGGCCGACGTCGCGCCATCACACGGCACGCCATTGCGTTGCTAATGGCGGCTGTGAGAAAATTTCGATCGGGTGAATCAATGCAGCGTAACTGTCCCAACTTGCACTAACCAGTGCCGAGCTGTGTGAGCTACGCACGCACGCGACAGACGTGTCGACGAGTTGTATTCACTGCGCGGATTGCGCGGGTTGCGCGGGTTGCGCGGGGCACCTCCGACTCGTGTACATTGTGCTCGGTCGCGGAGCGCAGCGGCGCCCGCTCCTGTGACGGAGCCCGCCCCGCGCCGCCTCGCGCCGCCTCCCGCCGCCTCCCGCCGCCTCCCGCCGCCTCGCGTCGCGCAGCGCCACTCTGGCGGCGGACGCGCCGGCGGAAAGGCGTGCGCGTCGCCGCACTTCCCTGCGGCCGTACCTTTTGTTCTAATAACGTAGTGGTTGTCGTGTGGAACCAGCTCGCGAGCGTTGCGGCTGGCAACGAAGCCAAAGGTCGGCAGCGCGCCCAGCTCGGCCCCGGCTACGTCACCGCCACCGCCACCGCCGCCGTCGCCGTGCGATAACGTCGCGCGCAGTGTTCAGTTATTTGTCCGACGTTATGGTGCGAGCGTGGTTCGCGGCGCGTGAGGCGGCTCCGCTCGCCGGGCCCGCTGTTGGATAGGAGCGCGTGCGCGGTGCGCGTGCGCGTGTCGCCCGCCCGCGCGGAGTGACGCAGCCTTGCGGTTTGCTTTTTTAAGTTTATTAATAAAACAAATCTCGACGAAAAGCGGTCCAATGCAACGCGTTTGTTCGGTCGGTTAATAATTGTTGTGCCCCTGCTCCAGTCGCCGGTGCAAAGGTTATTCGAATGCAAACCAACATGTGTAGTACACCATAGAGCACAGTATTTACTGCGCTTCGCCCCGAGCATTCCGAACCGTCCATGGTGCAGTGGGCCTGGCGCGCCGTGAACGCTGGGCGGGGGCGCCGACCGGGAGCCACCGCTCGATCGACGCTTCGCAAACAAAACGCACATGCGGTACACACGTTCCTCGTTACAGAGTTACAGTGAGTTGACCGAAACGAGTGCGTTAAGTGGTGAGGGTATCTTCTCGTTCAGGACTTGCAGCTTTAAGAGTCCCGCCTATAAATCAAATTTCACCTCCACACGTCCGGCTTGAACCTCGTCACGTTTGCGTCCCCGTGCAAATGACCTCAGGTCGTCGCCCGAGGAACTGCGGATCCATTTATTTATTTATAACAATCGTAGAAGTGACCCCCACCGCTGCCGCAACCTAGTATTTGTTTACTGGTCTCCGATGAGTAGATAGTTGGTAATGTTCTTTTCGTTACTAATGAACTGATTTACTTAATTTCTGTGGAAATGCAAACGAGCTACTGGCTCGCAAACACGCCAGCATGAATAAGGTTGGGAGGAGTTGCGGATGGGGAATAGAAGGGTCGACGACCCGGCGCACTGTACTTAGCTTAAGTATGTTTTTAAAGCGAGTTCAATGAAACACGAGAGAGAGGGTGTGGCGCGTGTGTTAGCTGACGAAAAAGATTTTCCAAATAACTTCTCTGCCATTAGTAACGGAGGGCGGCAGGTCGGCCGGCGCGCAGGGGTGCAAGGGCGCCCCCTACCGGCCCCATCACATCGAAAGGAAATCCATCGAGATAAAATTTCAATAAACTTATTCTCACAACTTATGGATATGTATTTTTTTTATTACACGACGACGGGTTCATTGAGCTGATAATAGGCCACGCGCTGTAGCGCTGGTTATACACAGCACCACGTTCAGCCTTCCCACGTAAGATGTTAATATCGAGGCTGTAGCGCCCTTCAAACCGGAACACAGTAATGTTTGCACATCGCAGCGATCGACCCCTGCCTCCAAGGACGTAACAGTTTTTAGGTATGAAACTGAACAAGTATTCCTGTAGGTAGGTAATCAGTCTACGGAGTTAAGAGCACGAGCTGCGACTGTTCTAGTGCCGGCGGTGGGTGTGCACCCGCCGCACGCTGTATGCTGCATGTTGCCGGTTCATTGAACGGCTTTCTTTATCCTCACGTCCTCGAGCAGGATATCGCCCGATGCTCTGTTATCCGGACTGCGCACTTGAATAAGAGATGCACACGGGTGGGTGGCGGGCGGACGGAACCTCGGAGTCAAGAAACTGAGCGCTTTGTATGTTTAATTTTTATTAAATATCGATAAAAGAAACAAAAGAAATAAAACTTTTATATGAAAGATTGTCTAAACACACACAACCGTTAACCAGTCGACCGAGTGACGAGTGACGAGTGGCGAGTGCACACCACGTGCGTGTAAATCCTTGAGCATTGCCTGTTTAAATTGCGATTTTTGAGGAAAACAAAAGACATCTCCAAATTGCACCATGTTTACAATATTTCTAGGCCGTGCCTGAATGAAACGATCAAATAGAAAATGTAAATAGTTTGGGGTGATGTCGCGCATCCGCCCCGGCATGCATGGGTGAAAATGTTCACCAGTTCGCACAATGAATCTATTTATATGCGATGATAACGTTTTAAGATGTTAAGCTAAAAGAGGCAAAGGCAAAAGTCAAAAAGTGGATTTATAAACTTAAATTCAAAGATGTCCATAAAAACTTACGGTCGGAGGGACCGTCTACCTCGTGCGACTGTGACCGTCACCGAGACCGTGGCCGAGCCCAATTACTTTATAGCCCCGTACATAGACCTGGTGACCAACAGCTGGAGGAACCGTCGGAGTCCCTCGTTATTGTTATTCTCTAATTATTATACATCCACAAAACTCGGCGACTTCCGGAAAGATAACTCGTAAGCAGTGCAGCAACTGAACTTTCGGTGATCTTGTTCTTCGTCTTGCTGTATCTAACCGCAGCGCATCAGTGCTTATCTCACCAACTGTCGGCGGTTCTTATCAACGTAAGAATTTTAAGTGCGTAAATATAAAGTTGTCCAGAAAAGTTCTGTAAATTACTATTGTTTTATTTTTAGTTTATTTTATTCCCAAAACGAGCAGTCATCATAGCAGCGACGACGGCTGTGTCACCCACCTGAAGCGCCATGAAGCGAAGACGTTTACGAGTACTTCCATCGTCTGCCGAGGACTTGAGCGATGAAAACGGCGAACTTGTCACTTGTGATGTATCAATACAATTGAAAGAAATAAATCGACACAAACTCGGCCATTTCGAGCTAATGTAAGTCAATTAAGCGGGAATCAAGTTTCCGGATTATACACCCGGTACATCGAAAAAAAAGCAACCCTACGTGAAGGTGTTCAGCATTGTCACGCTACAAACTTAGATCCAGAAGAGATCGCGTTGCTGGTGTTCGATTTGCAAAGTCCCGTTGTGTATGATACCATGTCTCGCTGAATATCACTCCACAGCAAGAATTTCAATTCTTTTATATCTATAATGTATGCTCATGTTAACCAAACTAAATATTAGAAATAAAATTTTGAATATTCTAAAATAAACACACCTTTTTAATCCAATATCTTACAAGCGCACCTTCCTTGCCCTGCGGCCGAGAGACGGCCCGCCGCGGCGCGACTCCGGCGCGACTCCGGCGCGGCTCCGGCGACACTGACCGTGCGCACTTAATGAGGGCGCCACAGTTACCTGCTCGACATTATCTTGATAAATACATTTAATTAAACTAAAAAGTCGGAAACAAACCAAAGTTCGGCAGCTGCGAGGGGTCCCAACGCAGCAAAGGAAATGGCGCGAACGACTCGCATCTCATCCTAACTGGAGGCAGTTGTTTCGATCGGGTGCATCGGGCGCCGTCACTCGTCTTTCTACACGTGCTTCAAGTGTGAGAGCTGTGTGCGTGCGGGCGTGTAATATGCTCAATCGTGGTTTGGCACCGGCACCAAGTGGAACAGCAGTGGATCGGCTTGTGTATGCTTTAGCAAATTATCGTAGCATTAGATGGAAGCGCGCTGCCGGTCGGTGTTAAGCCGACGCCGACGAACGTCGAACCATCGAGAACAACGAAAGCATTACCGACGCCCTCGCCTCCAGCGCAACAACAGGCTTGTACCACTCGGCACCCGTTCGACTAGATTGGCCTCTGGATGAGAAATAAATATTTTTAAAAGTTAACATTGGTTAAATTTCGATTTCTTATTAATGACCAATGATCCTGTGCTAGAAGCGGAGCTACTGTGTGCGGCCCGGTAAACCTGACGAACAGAAGTGAAATCCGGCTCCGGTTAGCTGCGCTCTCAGCACTACATTAACAATTAGGGCGCGAGTGCATCCGATGAGCTGACGCAAGCAGCCAACCGACCAGCAGCACAATACATCAAACGATATAGTACGATATAGCGCGCTGCTTCTGTCGCGTTTTGTAGTAAAATCAACAATGCTCGCCCAAGTGGCAGCAATACGCGCAGTGGAGAGGAGGGTGCGGCCCGCTTCGGGGATGCTGCAATATTATATGCAGGATTATCTGCTATTTTCAGCGTATCGCAGGTAGCAGATCCGCGCACGCAGCGCGCCCTACTGCATGTGCGTGCTGCAGTTTTTTCCTATTGGACAAGTATTGACGGGGGGCGGAGCCGGCGCATGCGCAAGCGTCGGTATGCATTACAAACGCAAACCTGTAATTCCTTTTCCTTAAGAACAATTTCCGGTTAATGCAATAAAAACACTAAACACCGCCGCGAGCCGAGCCGACGACTACTCCATTGTACAGTAATGAATAAATTTAATTATTTATGGCTTTTACAAACAACTTACCGGTCACCTTCTAGGTAGGTATCAACGCATCCTTTATTTCTGCCGCGTGAAACTAGTGTGCAAACTACTTTCGTTTGAAGGGCATTAAAGGGCACGAAGTTTCGGCTTGAAAGGCGCTGTAGCTAGTAAAATTCCCAAGTCGACGAACGTAATATGGTGCAGTGTATAACATACTACCACTTACCATCAAATAAACGTCCCGCTATCTCGTCGCTTCGTTGAATATAAAAAAAACCGTGAATAAAGCAAGAAGCTTCCGGGGCCCCATGATGCCCTTCCTTAGCCAACGCGCTTTATGAGTAGCCCATTTGTTGTTATGAGCCACGGTCCTCTGGCCCGGCCCAGCGCAGGGAACATTCAGAGGGCCGCCAAATGAAACACGGCGAGTCAACTTTCAAATTTTTCTTTAATGAATAATTTAAAGCTTACAGGAGACATTTTTCATTTCGTAAAGGAACGCGGACGCGGTGACAGCGGTCGTGGACCGCGACCCTTGTTCAACAGGAATTTCGCGAGCGCACGCGCATCCCTCCGCCGCCGCCACCGCCCCACCCGCCTCAGCGCGAGCACGATACCATGGACGGTGGACTATCAACGAATGTTACAATAATAACGCTTTTCAAAGGTCAAAATAATCTCATTAAATTCTGAAGTTGCCGTCGCGGTGCTGCCGACGGGAGGGGCGCAGGCGGCCGGCTGGGCTCGCACGCCGTCTCCTTTGTGGGGAGAAAGAGAACCTATTTTAATATTGCTCATCTCTCTCTCTCTCTCTCTCTCTCTCTCTCTCTCTCGCTTGTTAAAGTGAAACATTTTATGATAGTGACAATATGTCTTCATTTCAATCATTGCAAGTCTTTTTATTCATCTCAAAAACGTAGTAACAAAAACTCCTGCGTGCAACACGCAAGCGCCCACCGCCCCCGCACGCATCCCCCACCCGCCGTCTCGGTGTTATTCACGGTCAAGGACCAAAAAATATTCCTAAAATCCTTTTACAAGATTTGTTGACAAACAAAGCTCTTTCGGCATATCCCTCTTCCCCGCGCCGCTCCGCGTAGCTCTCCGCCCGCACGTGTAACGCGCGCAGCCGCCTGCGTCCGCGCACCCGTTTATATATATTTTTTCAATGAATATTGAATGTTTTTGTAACACGGCAACACCGGAGCGAGAGCGGGCGGCAAGCGACGCGCGACTCCTGTCAGCGGACAGGTGACAAGCGCATCTGACATCTAACATTAAATTTATCTTGAGCGCTACCTTTTAACACGGTAGCAGCGCCGCGCCGCTCGCGGGCACACAGGTACTGACAATTGACAAATGACTAATTTGATATTTGCAATATAATCAGATAAAAAATTGTCACACAGTACACGAGCACATGGCGCCCCGCCCGTCTCTGGCACTCCGGTTGACAGTTGACGTTTAGGTGCCACTGCTGCCATCGCCGGGCAACAGCAGACACAACCGACACCTCCATTTGTCAATGATATAAACATTCGGCCCACTGCGTTCTTGTAGGTCAGTTTATTGTTTGCGAAGGTTTACGAGCCGAGCCTCCGCGCGGTCGACGTGTTTCCTTCCCTACGTTCGGTTTACACAAAGCGCCTCCGCCCCACTCCGCCCTTCACATAGCGCCCCTCTCGCCTCGGGTGTCTATGACACGGGAGGAGGCTGCTCCCCCCGGCGCGTCCGTGTCGGTACAATTTAATTGCGGAGTGACGGTATGCAGTGAGCGCCAAAAGGAGTGCTCCAGCGCACACGAGTAACTTGCGGCGCCCGCCTCGCAGTCGAACCGGTGATACGGTGTCTTGTTTGACACAGAAGCGGTAGGTAGAGTAGTCGAGTCGCTCGTGCGGCTCACTCGCTTCGAACCGACGCGAGACATGTTCAATTCTGTGTGGAATTCCCTTAGCGGGCGATGAGCGGTGCGGTGGCGATGCGGTTGCGTTGTGGTGACGATTAGTTGCGTACGGGCTGCGCCGAATGCGCAGCGTGGGGAGCGGCGTGTGCATGCGCCGGGTGCGGCGCGTGGTGCCGCTCGAGCTCCTCGAGCGAGAGCGCGTTGGGCACGTGCACGGAAGGCAGCTTGCCAGCGGATGCGCGCGCAAGCAGTTCCGGGGAGAACCAGCGCGCTAGCTGGTTGTCACCGCCGCCTGACCCGCCGCTCATCTCTGGCAAAATAAACAATTACATAAAAGATAACGAACGCGGCGCAACAGCAAGCTGTACGGACGGAACGCCCTAACATGTAACACAAGAGGTATTGAGCTTATTCATCACTCCCACTTTGGTACTGTTATATTTATCTTATATATAATCAGATGAAGCAAATTTTCCTTTGAACTAATTCCTCTGCCTTGTCGTAGCAGTGGAGTTTGTATGTGATGTACGCTGGTCAGCTGCAGTCGGGAATCGCGAGGGAAACAGAAGCCAATACAACAATTCGCTGCGCGATCAGTCGTCTGCACCAGTACAATAGAGGTGGAAGTCATGCTCTCTTAGGTGCTATATTGTCTGGGAGGCTCAGTGGGACAACAGGTCGCTAGTGCGCGAGTGCGTGCATGCGTGCGTGCGTGCGTATATATATACGTGTACGGGTGCGCGCATTCTCATGCCTGTGTGCCTGCTTCCGTGTGTCTTTGTGCGCGCACGTGCGAGTAGCTTTACCGTTAAGGCTACGGTGATGAGAGTGCATGAGCAGCTGTTGCAGCGTGCTACCGCCCCCGGAGCGCGCCGCCCCACCGGCGCCCGCGGCACCGCTCACGCCCACGGCCCCGCTCATGCCGCCCAGGTTGTTGTACTGCTGTTGACAATTACATGTCGTTTACATTTTTACACGAATATGAGATAAATTATTAAATCTATATATACAGTGACAATGGGTTTTATTTGTTCGCAAATCACGTCAAAATTAGTGTACGTATCAACACGGGAACATGGGCATTCGACGCGGCATAATTTATTTGTAGATGGTTATGGCATATTTTTGTTTGTATTTCCTAGATCCTCCATCGTTTTACTTCTAATTAACTTATATAAACATTTTCTTTTGGTGTTAATTACACGGTTGCTATAAAAACGGATGGTATAGAAAGTCATTTGCAGGTGCGTTCGCCTCTCATGGAATATATCAGAGAAATTTCAATGTAATTGTGTGTATAAATTTATATAACGGCTAGCAAGCGGCCGGGAACAGCTAGTAATAAATATTTTCTATATACTATTGCATTAGCTGTTATAGATAAATTGTTAAATAGCGTCTGTTGCAGCATCCCCTGTTAAGTATCATTTGCATTAACATAATAATGATCAAGTGGTTGCAAGCCGTTACGTATAGCGATCATTATGTTCTATAAAAAGACAACGTAAATAGTTTAATTCGACAGACCGTGGTGCCCGCGTTACAGCGGCTAGCAAATAATTAAAACCGTTGGCAGACTATAGATAGGCCACGTGCGCCGGCGCACGCCGCCCTGCACTTGCTGCACTAGTGCATCGGTGTGAACGTTTACAGCGCTGAGACCAACACTTCCTCCAACCCGCTCCATGTGCCTGCTTTCAAGTACTTCGAAACCCTCAAATGAATCCGCGCACTTTTGGAAAGTTCTCGTTCTCATCCTCTGGAAAAAACTAAATGGTAAGAGCAGCAGCAGCTTCCGCGGCCGCAATATTCACGCGCCAAGCCTATACTGTAATGTAATACCGGTACCTGATGCTGGCTAACGTAGTGTTGCTGGTAATCGGACGCGCCCTGCTGAAACCCGTGCGCCGGTGCACCACTCTGGTTCCCCTGCGGAGACACGTCCCTTGCATCAAACACCACATACACACGTTCTTTAAACAGAGGGTTTGACAGAGTGGAAGATCACGACTTGTAGAGAGAGTTGGAAGCCAACAGGAGGCATTAATGAGGGCAAAAGTTGTGAGCTGTTGACGCACACTTTGTAATGACGACAATTGTTCATTAAACGGTGAGGCCGGGAGGGTATCAGGAGGTAACAGTAACCCTTACTGAACTAAATACTTGTCTGTTAGTTCTCTTGTCTCGGGCGGCACACGACCTATTTACGTTACGTTACGTTACGGTATTAATACGGTATTAAATTTGTGATCGGAAATGATGCAGTCTCGTGATATCAAAGCGTACAGAGGCATGTGTAGAGGTGTGTAACTGTTCGCGCAGGAGTCACCTTGACGATGGGCCGGCCTTGCGGCATTTTGAGCGGTTGCGACCACTGCTGTTGGTGCTTGGGGCTCAGTGCATCCGTCTCCTTGTCTGCCGTCATCTTGCGCAGCACCTACAACGAGCACAACATGGTAACACTGCTATAATAACATTAGGTAAACGTTATGGTTACCATCATCATTTAAACGTCGAGTCATCGGTTGAGATGGTGATGACGATAACTTAAAATAAAACTTTGATTTGCTTCAACTTAAAATTAATAACCTTAAAGGGTCACCCTTGCAGCACCCTTGCACCCGCCCTTCCTTAATAATAATCTATTAACATAACATAAAATATCCATATATTTATATATAACGGGCGGTGTACGTGCGTTGTGCGAGTGTGCGCGTGCGTTGTGCGTGCGCGCGTGCGTTGTGCGAGTGTGTGTGCGCGTGCGTTGTGCGAGTGTGCGTTATGCGAGTGTGTAAATATCAATAACAATGATATTTATATGACATTGCATTTAAAGCAGATACATTTTTTTTTTGTAATTCAATTTTTATGTGGAACTGAATGGGAGCGGGCCGATGTGGCTGTGGCTGCTACTGGTGTCGTGGCCGGTTCAGCGGCCACTGCTCGCCTTTTCGTTTTTATGTACATAAAGAAAGTTATACTGCTGTAATTGTGTACGAACCGAGGTGGGCGTGAAGGAAATGGGTGTAGGCTGCTTGGGGTGCTGTAGCTCGTGGCGGCGCCGATAGTTCTCACGCTGCTCTTCCAGCTTCTTCTTGATGAGCGCACCCTGCATTATGCACTGCGTGTGCACGACCAGCTCACGCGGCGACGGGATGCGCGGTGGCGCACCTGCTCCTGTACGCATGGCGTCATTGCAAGAGTGTCACGCTCTCAGAAGCACGGAGCACAAGTAAGTGACATTAAGGCCCAAAGTAGGAGCTACCAACGTAGAGAAAAACCCTATGCAGGAGGCGCGAGCCGAGGATGGTTAGATAAGTACAAGTAGACCGCACTTTCGGGGCTGTAACTATACCCGAGATAATTAGATAATCTTCCCACTGCTTGCCTAGAGACGCAGATATCTTTGTTCTGATCTTGTGTGGGGTTTTCTTTGACTTTGGTTCACAGTAGTCTTTTAATTGCAATATTCTGCAGTGCGCTGATGAGGGCGCTGCCGCGAAAACCTTACGTTTTCAAGTGAAAATAGTGGATGCTGAGCACTCACTTCTGGCTGGACAGCATCTGATTTTTTAAATAAAGTGCACGAGGTGGCGGGTGCGCGCGCCTGCACGGGTGTGATTATAGGGTGGTGTACCTGTGTGGTGCACCGCTAGCGTGCTGGGGCTGGCAGGCATGATTGGCGACGTGCAGAACGCTGCGTCCGAGCGGGGAGCGTAAGTGAAATCATTACTAACGCAATTCTAACAAAAGTTAAATACGGGTGACAGGTGGGTGGATGGCCTGCGCCGAGCTGGTTATGACGGCGCTCGTACGCGTAAGCGAAAATATGATTATAATGACCGATTTTATTCTTCAGCCCTGAACTGATTCCGGCTCTACTCGCAACTTGCACGGCACCACGCAGTACACTGTTAACAAATGCGTGCACGCGTCATATCATAACAAACACGAAAGAGTTGCCGATTGCCCTGCAACATAAATCGCGCAGAGGTCACATAAACGTCACAAGGGCGAGTCTGGAGGGCGTGCGGTCGAGGGTCACCTGGATGCGGCAGTGGCGACAGTCTGAGCGGCTGGTGGTGCGGCAAGCCGAGGTGCGGCGCGCCCACAGCCCCGCCCACTGGACCCATCGATCCCATCGACCCGCCGCCCGGCAACGGCGACCCGCCCATCTGTTGCTGAAAACAATACACGTATGGATAACCGCGTGTGAGAGCAGTGCATTTCAATGCACTGCCTTCTTATCTAACACACATATTAGTAGTGAAGAGTAGAGGCAAGTGGTGCACATTTTTTCTTCGAGTTGCAAAATTTAATGTATGAAAGAATGCTAATCATCCGACTGCCTCCGTGGCGCAGTAGTTAAGCGCTTGCCTTGTAACACCAAGGTGTACTTCCTGCTACCACAGGAGTGGTAGCAGCGGCAGAATATTTCGAACCCGCCTAACTGGCTGTCACCCTTTCATCTTAAATCTGCCGCCATAACGGTAGTGCTGTGTTCTGGCGCTTTTCGTCGCTCCGTCGGCCTCGTCGTCGGCCACAACATCTCTTCATAAAGTGTTTACCCGCTTAGGAAAAAAATCCTTTCGAAAACATGTTTTGTTTTATTAGCTGGAGAGGAGAGCGGCCTCCCTTAATATTGCAAAATAAAACAGAATATTTAATGTTTGACGAAACGTGGGTAGCCACGGGTTACGTCAGCTCCGCACATTTACTGAATGATTGTGATAACCTACAGCATTTATATAAACGGTTACTTCTCCCTTCTTTATATAGTTAAAATACCACACAGAAGTTTTATTTGCTTGTAATTATGCTAATTGACGGTGTATCAAAAAACACCATCAGGCCAGTTGATTCTTTTACATACATACATACTCGGTGAAGTTCAATTTCCACCTCTAAGTCGCAACTATCTGCTTGGTCAATTAACCAAGCAGTTATTCAGTGCAAACAACCATTCCGCGTAAACACGCCACGTAAAACAATTGGCGCGTAGCAAACATTACAATTCGCAATGTTTTCACGCACGCACGCACACGCACACGCACATTGGCGTATGCGTGCGTGTGTTGTACAATATTATAATTAATACAAAATACATACTGTCATATTTAACTCTCAAATAATAAAAGCTACTTAAAAAAAATAGGACAATAAATACTACTTCTAATAACAGTTGTGCCTTGTGTATCGTCATTATAAAAGGGAAGGCGGGCGTAACTTGTTGCATCGGTGAGCTCAAGTACGACTCCCAGCGCGCCAACTTCAGATCTCACAACACGTCAGCCGAAGAACAAAAGCGTAACAGGAAGTGTCCGTCGTGTCCTAACCTAACGAATCACCAAGGAGCGGCAGCTCGCGGGCAACAACACTGCGCGACAACAGATCCGGTGCACTGCAATAACGGAAGTCTCGGAGCAAAGCAGCAACAGCTGTCACATATAGCCAACGGTCCCGAGTGTGTCGCTAGCCTGCACCGTGTTACATATATCATCAAACAAGAGTTAACTGATTCACTCGGTCAGCATGTAAACATGGAACTGAGAGCATTCAAACAAGATATCTTAAAATAACCTTTAAGGAGGCAATGTAATTCCTCAACAAGCAGTACGAAGATCTTAAGCATGCAGTGCAAGAAAAAACTGCTGGTATACAATCCTCAGTTACCGATCTTTCCAATCGGCGCTGTGCAGCCGAGCCACCCACACGTGTGGGCATGCATCTTGTAAACCTACGAAATTTCGGAGCATCGAACTGCAAACTAGGTCATGGTGACGTGAGCCACACGTGTGCAACACTAGACACAACGAGGACAACGACAAGCCCCGTACGGTGGTAGTAACAACGCGCGCTGCCCGGCTACATACAGTAACCCTCCTGGCTGCAGTCGTCAGGTTCAACAGAGGGAATGCAATAGATGAATTGAACTCGCAACACCTGGGCATAGTTGGACCTAGAACACCGCTTTTTGTCGCAGAACAGAATATTTGGTTCCAAACAATAAATCGTTGTACGCTACCTGCTACCCCCACCCCACTCGGAGAAAATGCAAACACATCACGTCCAGATGGATGGGTCATGCAGCGCAATTGGTGTTCGTAACAGGGGCAGCTTAAGACTTATCGTTTAATTACCTAGTCTTATAACTGTATCATGTCACGGTGTGAATGTCCGAGGTATCCGTACCAGAACCGACGCGACATTTGTAGCAATGTGTTGCTATATAAGTACCGTCTTGTTGCATTTGCGGAAACACGGCTCGGCTCAAACCTGACCGATGGTGAACTTGTTGGAGACAGGTACACCGCGTACCCACGTGATGTGATCGTTTAAAGGTCTTTAGCTCAAAAAAGTATGAAGGTGGAGTTTTTTCGGCTTCGCACGGCAGTATACCGTCCAATCCGGTAGAGGCGTGGGAAAGCAGCTGTGAGGATCTGTGGGCTATTATGCAACTTAAAAGTAATAATTACGTTCTAAAAGTCGCCATTTGCGTTGTCTGCCGCCACCTCCAGTACATTTACAAGCTCTGAATACATCTATCGGTAATGTAAACAACGGTAAGTCTACTTTCGATAATGTCTTAATTCTTATTAGGCGACTCCAACTTAAACCCTCACTAACTTGGAGACCCCAAGCGGTGATTACTCTTGCACAGTACCGAGTAATTATTGCACCTGGTTCATAAATATCATATTTATGGATTTTACCTTACTGAACAATCTGTATCGATTCAATAACGTTCTTAATGCTAACAGTAGAATGCAGGACTTATTCCTCAGTAATTTATCGGATATAATAGTTGGAGGATAACAGACCTGTGCAAAGTGGATGATCATCATCCCTGTTTAACCATTTGTATAAGCCTTACAAAATTACATCAGCTTCCGGATAGCAAACGTTTCCAAATGATCCGAATTACTTTAAAGCCGATCGTAACAAAATTAACGATATATTATACGTATACCCACAGATCGGTCGCAGCGTTTTCTTGTTGTAACGGTGTTGAAGCAACTGTGTAGGTGGTGCTTTGGGACTTTAGGATTTCATTGGTGGCGTTATTCGCAAACATGTACCAAGACATAAAAAAATACAGCTATCCACCCTGGTTTAGCTATGCTCTAACAAAAGGACTCCGAGAAGAACGAGAGTGCAAGTAGAGTACATGTTCCCAAAACCAGGCCGCTTGGTCTTGACGCGTTTGGCACATCGCCACGCGACTCCCAGCCGAAGCTCTGTCATCTGTCATTTTCATTATTTATTATTGGCTTCTTCAGTAGCAACACGGCGCGCGCTGTGCACAGCTTCACCAAGCTGGTGCACCGGAATTTGTAATCACAGACAACACGTCGCCGCAAATAGTTCGATGCGTGCGCTGCTTGCTGTTTGTGTTTTATAAATAAATAAATAAATAAATAAATACTCTACATTTAATCAGCGGTACTCAAGTAGCGTGCGGCGCTTGAAGCTGGATAATTTTCTACCTTCAAGCGCCGCACGCTATTTTACCTTTCAATTCACCACGCCATCGAATGCATCTTGAGTTATTGAGAAGGAACAACTAAAGTCCACATTAATTACTCTCTGCCCTAGGTCTAGCGGCTGGTAAACAGATGAGTTAGTTCATAGATCATGACAGTTCTTCTAAGTGTGTCAAAATACAAAGAGAAGCTGTGGCGCTCGCAGTTACCTGTCTATGCTGCTGGTGCAAACGCAAGATAGTGAGCAGCAACTCGCGGTGGCGGCTCTGCAGGCCCGGGTTGCCCAGCTGCTGCATCAGGTGCTGTACTGTGATCTCACCCGCCTTCAGACCTGTCGGGTTACAAATGTTATCATAGCAGCATCAAGTGCGAGCCGCTGCTCAGCCGCCGATCGATGTGCAGCCGGTCCTCACTTCTTGTCAATCTCAGTGTATAATGCATCTAATGACATCAAAGTGCAGTGTTGCCACCGTCGCGCGACGCCGGGCGCCGGAACCTCACGAATTGTGTTGTGGCGTCAAATTATTATATTTTAGTAATTTAAATATATCATTATATCCTCTGCTAAATGATTCTTGGAGCTCATGGTTGTCAAGCCTCAAGGATGAGCAGAGGGATTGTCGTCGATTTCCCCCAACACCAACACCAACACCGGAGAGTCGAGTTACTAAAGTAGCGAGATGATAATGACAGATTTAATCATGATGCTTAATGTCAACTCCAACCCAAGTTTAATTAAGTATTTAACGGCAACAATCGGTGGTGAGGGCGCGTGCAGCGGTGGCGAGCCTTACCGTGTATGATAGCCTGCGCTTCGGGCCTCTGCAACAGCTCACGATCGACGCCCGGATGTAATCCGCCCAGCTCGTTGGCATGCTGCTGCTGGTGCTGCTGCTGCTGCTGCCTCTGCCGGTACACAATCAGATGGATCAGTGATGCAACCTTATTTTTCTAATAGACAAAACGATCATTAAAAGTAACGGTAGAAATACAATATATCATATAGAGGTTTTGTGTTTCATTCGACGTGCGGGTGCGCATCCTGGGACCCTTCGCAGGCGTGTTACCTGCTGCACTTGCAGGAGCTTGTATAGGAGCTCCTGTGGGATATGCGGCGGCTGCTGCTGCTGTAGCTGCGCTTTTTGCTGCTGTTGCTGCTGCTGTTGTTGCTGCTCCATGCTCTTATTTAGCATCTGTAAAATTAATATACTCTTAAAAAATATAATAAACTAGCCAACCACTACTACCGTCCGTAATTGTTTCATCGTTTGCAACTGCTCGTGCGCGTACGCAACAAAGAAATAATATTTTTTTTTATAAAGTCAGTATCATTGTTACTAAAAAAGAAGCCACCAAAGCATTCGTTCTCAGTGGTTCAGCAGTTCTTCCCTAGGGTATTATTGGTAACATTAAGAGATAATGTTTTTTTTATATTTAGGTGAATGTTACACATTGAGTGAGACGAAATTTTGCCGATTTCATGGCCGCCATGGTCACGGGGAAGCTAAGCTAACGGATATCCCATTATATAACATTATACAACTTTTAAATTTTTATTTGTAGTCCGATCTACACACAAGAGCTTACTGTGGTGCTCACACACACATACACACAAATCAAGATGTTTTATGTAATTTTATTGGTAATGGGATCCCAAGCCGGTAGCAATACTGAACCATCTTGTACTTGCGGTTCTAATATACATCATCATCATAAGAGCCACAGATAAGATTGGTTATATTTTTTAGCAAGCTTCCAAAAATAATTTTTCAAGCCATCTCAAACAAGTCAACTTTTCCATCTATAACATTTAATATCCTTTTACCAAGATGCAGCAATATTGTGCATGTGGCCTCTTTTATATAGGACAAATAATGAGAGCTGTTAAAACCCGCTTGCCGGCTCTAGGTAGTCTGTCAACTCAGTCCCCCGTGACAAATGCTGCCGTTGCTGTTGGACAAAAAGTCAGTATAGTAAAATAGTTCTTCTTTGTCGTAACCTCATGACTGAAGGTCGTGACTATGGTGTGTTGCCCTGGCTACCATTTCTTTCCAGACATTTCTGTCTTGCGCCATTTGGATGGATGATTGTAGGGTAGCTCCCGTAGTGTCCTGAGTTGTGCGTGTCCATCTTGTAGAATACCGCCCTCTCGCTCTCTTTCCTTCCACACAACCAGTAATAATCAGTCTTTCCAGACTGCCTGGGTCTCGCCTAACCGTGTATCCGAAGAATTTAAAGACTCTCTGCCTACAGATTGTTGAGAGCCGTGTTGTTATGTTCAACTGTTTGAGGATTGACTCGTTTGTGCGACGTTCCGTCCAGGATATCCTCAGCATTCAGAACCAGCACCACATTTCGAAAGCGTCAATCCTCGATCTCACTCTCGCTTTTAATGTCCACGTTTCAGAAGCATATAGAAAGATAGAAAATATGAGCGTCTGCATTAGCTTCTTTTTGGTGTTGCGGCTAATACCCCTGCTGTTCCGCCATAATCGCTCCAATCTCTTTACCGCATTTTTCGACATTTGTGCTCTCCTAATAACTTCCTGTTCGCAATCACCGTCGTCACTGATCTGCGATCCTAGGTATACGAACTTCTGCACCACCTGTAAATCACGAAGTTCGTAAGTTCGTTGTAGGGTACCCGTTCTATCCACAAACATTAGTTTGGTTTTTGCTCTGTTGATCAGCAGACCATACTCTCGACTGATGATAGCTATTCTGGACAGGAGTTCAGCTAATTCTGCCTCGGAGGAGCCTACTATTGTGGTGTCATCAGCAAAGCGCAGGTTGTTTATTAAGTGGCCACCAACGCGGATGCCCCCTTTCCAATTGTCCAAAGCCCTTCTCATTATGTGTTCACCGACTAGATTGAACAACTGCGGTGATAAATTACATCCTTGACGGACTCCTCTTTCTGGATGAAAAGGGTCTGATAGATCGTCTTCTAGCCGAACCCTAGACTTGCTGGTGAGATATAAATTCTGTACCAAAAATATCAGATGATCTGGAACTCCCATTTCTCTCATCACACTGAACATCTGATTCTAGTTGATGCAATAGAATGCTTTTGCGTAATCAATGAAGCACAAGGCAGCACCGATGTTGTGTTCCCTGCATTTCTCAACAAGTAGCCTAATGTTCAGGATTTGCTCCCTCGTGCCCGTACCTCTGACATATCCCGCCTGTTCTTTGGGTATTTATGATATGGCTTTCTAGCCTTTTGTAAAGGATTCGCAGAAGAATCTTGCTGGCATGTGAAATGATAGAAATAGTGCGGTAATTTTCGCATTTGCGTGAAGAACCCTTTTTGTGTAGAGGAACCACAATCGACTCTATCGTCTTCAGGCCACTCGCCTGTTCTCCAGACTTTTTGACATATCGACAGCATAATTGTGGTTCCGGTTTCTCCCATATTCTTCAACATTTCGGCCGTTATACGGTCACTACCGCAAGCCTTAAGTCTTAGGTTGCAAATGGCATCTTCGATTTCCTAGCGCAGGATGTCAGGTTCTGTCTCATTGTAGTCCAACCGTTTGTCTTCAGAATAGTTTTCACTATAAAGTTGTTGACAGTATGCTCTCCATCTTTCGAGAATCGCTCTCCTGTCTGACAACAGAGTTCCTACGTCGCTTTCAATAGACCAATGCTTAGATTTGAATTCCTTAGCAAGGTATTTGACTTTTTGGAACATATATCTGGAATGGGTCTTTTCTGAGCACATCTCTATTTCCTTGCAGATCTTATTGATGAAAGCGTCCCGGTCGTGCCTACAAAGTCTCTGGGCTGTTCTATGTGCTTCCGCGTACCGGTCTCTATCCTCATCCGAATTGAGACCAGCTTTCTTAAGCGCCTTTCATTCATTGAGCTTGTCCCACGTTCCCACGCTTGTCTACTTGGCCTTTGGAGAAATAGTCTTGGATTCTCTTGAGATTGTTTAGCAACTTGTTTAAGAGCAGTTTTTAGTTTTGACCATGATGCTTCTGGTAGTTCAAACGGATCAATTTCTAATGTGCCAAGTTGGATTGGGACTTCCTTTCGGTATTCCTTTTGCGCGGAGTTGTTTAAATTTGTGGGCCTACTGATTTTAGCTCTTTGCCTAGCTTTGAGACGAATTCTCATTTTGGATGTAAGCAGCTGGTGGTCGCTACCACAATCCGCACTTGGTCTCGTTTTGGCGACAGAAATTGAGGACCTCCATCTTTGGCTTACAAGAATGAAGTTGATTTGGTTCCTATGTTGACCATTGGGTTTTGTCGTAAAATAATTAAATAAACTCTATTACATCCGTATCTATCTTAGTCTTATTCAAATAAAATCTATTTTTGTTCAAATCTAAATAAGTGTAAAACTTTTGAATCCGAGTTTATTGAGAACAATTCTTAGCGTCGGCGGCCGCTTGTAAATGCAAATGCTGATCGAAGTGATCATAAGGATTCATACTGATGGATGTTTATATGGGTGAGTAAAATGAGTATAGTGCATGAAGTGGGACCTGCAGTAGACTCATGGGATGCTGGTGCGGCTGCTGGTGCTGCGGGTGCGGTGGATGCGGCAGACGCGGCTCCGCGGCGACCGCATGCCCGCCTGACACCTGCGCCACCTGCAGGTCAAGTGCGATTCGATGGTAAAATATGAAGTGCGATAACGATCCGAGCCTAGGGACTTCGTCGTATTAAAATAATTCTTAATTTCGCTTTATTCACTCAGACGGTTGCTAACAGTATTTAAATTACCACAAACTCGCCACACTCTAACATACAGACACCGTTAGAGCACTAAACGGCTAACACAAACATTATATGCAAGAGGTAGTGCATGGCAAAACCACAGACCTACACATATATGTTTTTGTGCGAACGCACAACGCAGGTCCAAAAAATTAATGTAAATAAAAGGTAAGATTGCAATGGAGTTTTTGTGACAGGCTCGCGGTGAGCTGACAACACAAAGAGTATTGTTCTTGGCAAGCGTAAGAAACGCATCGTCAACTTACGAGTCTTTTGAATGCGCTGAGGTCTTGGTCGGAGACGTTGTGGTGCGCGCTGTGGTGCGGCCGCAGGCGCGCCTCCAGTTCCTCCAGGCTATGCATCTTTCCTCCGCCCATGCCGGTTCCCGTGCCGCTGCCTAAGACTCCTGAACCGTCTGTTGAACAAACATGATCATTTGTATTCGACTGATAGAGCCATAACCGTGTTTACCGTAGCATCGCACTCCACTGTTAGCAATAATATATTTTTAGTTTATAGTTAAAATTTTACAATGTTGTGCAGTAAAAAAAAATTGCTCATAATAATTGTTATTTTAATAATGTATGTCATGTTAGTTGTAAGCTTAGGTTGAAACTAAGCGCGGTAGAAAATGCATCATCATATAAATGTCAGATCTGCTCAAACATTTTAGAATTTCCATGAGAAGAAGCGGAGATCTACTCCAGAAGGCAAAATATCATTTCACAGTTTTTGATATTAAAAAAGTGGTCTCGAAATAGTAAGAAACGTTTACTTATCTTTCACCAGTCAAACTTTGTTTATTTAATATATGTTCTTAACTCTCAACACATGTACACAAACACAATTCTACAACCAGAGTATGCTGAGTGAGCATGTTTCACCATCCACAGCTTCATTGGCCCTCCTTTTATATATTTATTATTAGATTTATTTAGATTTTTTTTATTTTATACATTTTTAATATCTATTAAGCTTAAGTAAGATGTTATTGGTTGTTTGTACACGCCCGCAAATGGCGCTTCGGCGCTCTCACCGCCCGATCAAACTGACATAGCAACAGTAGGAGTGCCTGCCGCCCCACACACTATTGTATCATGCCTGCATCATTATTTTGTCGGGTAGTTTTATAAAAATATTACTCCAAAATGGCATTTAGGGTGTGTTATACAGGAGATGCATCATTTCATGAGTTGTTTTTTTTATATATATATATATATATTTAATTTTTATTTATCCACAACTCCTCTACATTACACACACACGTACACATGCTCATGTGTATGTATCTATGTGTTGTTTCACAATTATTACTTATTTTACCTTTCGTTCTATTTTAAGGAAGAAGCGATTAATTTTCTTTTATATTCGTGGTAAGGTGCTGCGCGTTTGTCGTTCCCGCACCTTGTTAGATCTCGCCCGATCTCGCTCTAGTCGTCCGCGCTTCTCGTGCGCGCGCGCAGAATGCGTTTAACTGCAGCTATTTAGTACATACACACAGTTTATTTTCTTTTAATATTGAGTACTGTACTTTTTCGTGTATGAAAAATATTGTGCAATAATTAAATAAGTCTTTGCAGTTGCTCCTAAACTTCTCTTTAGTATTGTTTACCTACTATAAATTTAAGTATTCGTAGCTGAAGATTGTACATTTTGTGTAAATATATTTTATGGGTACGATAATAACTTCAGATGCCATAATTGGAAAGGGAATCTGAGATCGCTTTGTATAAAAATTAATAATATTGTGCATATTTCCGGTTCTATTGTAATATGAATGTGATGTATCGCAAGCACCTTCAATGTGCGGCCCCAATTGGATCTGTCGTCTGTAATGAGTCCCAGATGCTATGTCGTTTGACTTGTTCTGTGGGTTTGCAGTCACACGTGTTAGTTGTGCCGTGCATACAGCTATGAGTGAGGATCATTAATTTCACTTCATGAAATGCTGTTATGACTTGAATGGATATGAATTAATTTAGCTATTTGAGCATTTAAATGGAGACCCATATCACGAGATCACCAGATTTAATGCGTTCATATTGTGTTGGAGCGCAATCTGAGCCGTATCGATATTACACGTGTGTCATGTCATCTGCAACTTGAAATATTTGGCACTGTCTTACATTACATTACTGAAATCATTAACATAAGGTGCGTGGATAATGTATCGGCCCTAACTCTGATCCCTGTGCAATTCCTTTTGTTATGTTTACAATGACACTGATGATATTTTTCATTTTCACTGCGTACTTTCGGTTCTGTAAATAATTTTTGCTTTTCGTCTCTACACCTCCCCCCCTATTCCGGTATTTTCCAACTTATACAACAATATATCATGGTCCAATGTGTCGAACGCTTTGCTGTAATCGATAAAAGCTATCAAACACATCTTTCTTGTTATTCAAGCTGCTATTAAGTTCACCTGGAAATTTTGAGTTACCGTGTCCTGCTCCCATGTATTCGGAATCTGTATAACTAAATAACCATATTTGAAAGCATATTGTTAGTTTTGTAGAAATTTTGCATACGATTATTATATTTTTCTGTTGTTTGGTTAATTAATATAGATATTGGTCTATAGTTATGATAGTCTCCTGTAGGGCCTTGTTCATGGACTGGACCTATAATGTTCATTTTAGGTCATTCGGATATTTCCTTGAATCTGAATTGTTGTTTATAAATTTTACTATAGAATCAGTTATATTTTGCCATGTATTATGTATATCTGCCGGTCGTATCTGGTCGATCCCGAGAGGTTTATTCTAGTTTTAGTTATTTTATTACATTTGTCGTTTTTCCATGAGTTGCTGGTCTGTACCATATATATCTGTTAACACGTTATTTGAATTGTAATGGGACTAAGAGTTTAGTTTTACAATCTGTTTCAAAGTTGTGCACGTTGTCTAAAACTTTTTTTGGGAAGTTCATTGCTATTTTGAATTCGTCTCCTTTCCAGCACTTGCTTTTACTATTACTTCGCCTACATTATGCGTTCTTTCACCAACCATTCAGTAGGTGTCATACCTTTTTTATATTTCCTGTATAATTTGTCATTTGATTTTAATAACTTTTATTTTTGCCTTTTTCAATCATTTGTTAGTTTTGCTTCTGCATTTATTGTATTTTAAATGTAGCACGGAGTTGTTGTTGTCTTTAAATAATATTTTGTCTCTTTTAATACATTGTTTTACAATACTTATCATATAGAAGTTAAGTGTTAGCCAATTTGTACATAAAAAAAACACCTCTGGGTTTCTGGTTGGAGCGGAACATGAGGTCAAGCAGCGAGAAGGGTTGGGGCTGAGGCGAAACGGGCGCGAAGCTGGCGTGCGGGCGAGCGGGCTCCGCGACCACCGGCTCCCGAACGCTCTCCGAGTCTGGGCAAGACAATTCAAAGTGATGTGTGTGAATGAAGTGAGTGAGAATGTGAATGTGTGAAAAAGTGAGTGAATTGGTTTTATGAAGGAAATACACATAGAGAATAAGTCATCGTTGTGCCAACTGATACAGTGCTATTCTACTCGAACGTTGCTATGGGTGTCGTTTACCTTCCCACGGGTATTTTGGCTCGGACGTGGCGCGTGGAAGCGCGCGCTGCCCAGTTAGCTATTGGATGTTTATAGCATTTTTTACTAACGAATTTTTCTCATCAATTTTCGTTACGTCTTTTTGTCGTATTTGAGTATATCTCAAACAAAAAAAATCATCAAAAATAGAACTTATTGATTTTGCGCGATTGTGTTTACCAATTATCATTTACCGTCATTATATTTTAAACCCAAAACTTTGTTTGTGTATTTGTGTGTGCATGTCGGTATAATGCGTGCGCTCATGTACCGTCGAGCACGTGATGCAACATGGCGTCGAAGTGCGGCGTCTCGGGGCTGTCGCGCCGGAACCACTGCGTGAAGCGGCTGCCTCCCTCCGCCGCGCCTACACCGTTCTGCCGGCATAAACATTACTGCTACAACTGCAGCTGCAGCCAGGTGTACGATACTTCTACACACCTAATCGTGCTGTCCGACTCTAAGGTCAACACGTGTCAGTTGACTTCCAATAAATAAGTTTTAACGCAACTTTCGTATGTGTCCTGTACATCTTATAAGAAACATAATTAGGACTATACAGTAGTAGAGGGGGGAGTGATGAATACTCGAGAGCAGGTTCACCTACGGTTAAGATAAAAGGAATCGACAACGACCAGGCAGTTCTTGGTGACCACTGCCGAGAAGGTGTCTATGCAAAAGAAATCACTTTTTGTCGTGGCTTTGTTACCTAACCACACGCGCTAGTGCCGTTGAACAAAGGTAGTCTAATCAAGTCCAAGATCTAGGAGGTCGTTTTAAGTAAGCATGATACGCACCTATTTCTACCGCTAAACAATTTTGTGCAAACTTCACTGTGTTCCGGTTGCAACTGCGTTGCTAATGAAATTGCTGGGATGACAAGACCTATATTAGTTGCCCCAACAATGAATATCTAAAGTAGCGCGCCACTTGTCTATGGGTAAGCTGTAATTTAGCATTCGGTAAACGTTCTGTTCATATGCTCACTTAGTTTGTATGAGATGAGAGAGGTTGCAATGTATAACACAGCCACCGTTACTCACTGTGAGTACATCCGGGATGGAGTCAAACTTGAGGAACTCGTCCAAGTTGAAGTCGGGCTGGTCGGCGAGCGACCGCTCCGCACCCTCCCGCTGCGATTCACTCTCCGTCGCGAGCTCTTTCTGCAGGCGCATAGTACAGATTAAATATTAATATATATTACACAAACAAACTTCACTCAATTTGCTGGTAAAACAAAGAAGAAAAAGCTATCATTGTTTTAAAATTCCCATTAAATGAAAAATTATGATTATCTAAATCGTTGAGCTGCCACAATGGGAACACTTGAAGAATCATAGTTGCGTTGCGTGCCTTCGGGTATGGAGTACGCTCATGATGCACAGCATGCTTAGGTAGAATATCCATTAGTGTAAATTAAAAACTGTTCATTGTGCAAACTCACGGGTGTGGCGACGGGCTCCTCGTGCGCAGCAGGCGCAGCGGGTGTAGGAGCGGGCGCGGTCGAAGCAGCGCCAGCGCTGGCAACCGCGTCCGATTCCGTTTCCGAACGCCGTGCGCCTCCACCACCACTCCCACTCCCGCTCCACTTCTACGCAGAAGTGTACACGCATCTTACACACCACTTTCGCTTGCACTTTATGCATGGACGTTGTAACAAGTTACATTTCTGCTCACACATTTTTTTATATCGACAAGTAGCAGCCAATGCCGCCAGTATGAAACGTACAAAAATGAATAGCTGACGATTACCTCCGTCTCCTTGGCGGTGGCGCTGCCATTTCTTTTGGGCGGATCGTCGAAGCCGCGCAGCTCGATCGTCTCCAACTGGGAGGTAGGCCCGCCGCTGAACCTGCGCCGCACGAACAGTAATTATTCGCTTCTCCGGTTACGCGGTAGAGGTTGCACTCTGTGCCGGCAGCCGTACAAGCAAATCAACTAGGGGCCAATCTATTTTTCAGTATAAAGTTTTCGACTCACCACTCGGGCTCCTCCTCCTTGTCGTAGCGCCGCTGCGAGTACCGCCCCCCGGAACGGCGACCTTCTTCCCTGCGGGCCGCACACAAATGTATTTACATCACGCGCATCGCATTGTAAGTGTTACGACCTTGTAATGATAGTAATAGTAGTATATAAAAGTAAAAGTTATCTTTTGGAACAAACCGTCATGCATCATCTATTCGATATAAAAACAGGTTCACTTTTGTATATAAACAGCCTCCTCAATGTTCCCCCATTACTCAGACTCCACTGCTCCGGTTAAACCCGGTTGGGCGGGCCAATGTCGCATGCTATTGAAACATATCACATTACAAGGCAATGCATTGGGTCTGGGCACAACCAGCTCTCGACGCGTTCTTGTATAAATAAGTAATCGGTGCGCCAGCACGTGGTGCACTTCGCGGCCGGTACCTGTCCCGCGGCTTGTCACTATTGAATCGATCCTCCCGATCTCGCTCCCTTTCCCTCTCTCTCTCCCGATCGCGTTTCATGTCCGACGCAAAAGAGTCGCGCGCGAACGAGCGCCGCTCAAACCTGCAACACAATATGAGAGAATTTGTAATAATATAACTAAAAATCGTTCCCTGCAACTTAAATGCATTTTTCCGCGAGCAACACACCAAATGGTATGTTACGGAAATTTCGCTGTTGAATAGTACACTTTGTGAATTGTGCCAAAGATGCGTGGACAGGCGAGTGGGAGCGCGCGCTCATACCTGTCCGCGTTGGCGCGCTCGCGTGGCGGCCGGTACGGCTCGCGGTACTCCGGCTCGTCCCAGCCGCTCGCCTCACGCACCATGATGCGCCCGGAGCCGATGCGCCGCCCGGCTGCAATGCCACCGGAACACACGATCAGTATAATTATAGTCATCGCCGTTCACGTGGACAGAGAGAGGCGGTGTAAGATCACAATGTAGGCAGTTATGTACAATGACGTGTCAAGCTCGATACACGCATCACCTGATCTGCCGCTACGACGCTCTGGGCCGCGAGGGGGCGTCACAGAGTGTAGCCGCGCGCGCCCCTCTCCGCTGGCGGGCGCACACCCATATAATGATATATAAGAGTCGCCTATTGGCCCCATTTTTGTGTTATTTAGACACAAACATCTTAATGTTTGTGTAAAATGAGTGAATTATTGACCGTGCGCACCGCACAATGTTCGGTATTGGGTGTGTGGGTGTGTGGACGTGTGGGATGTGCAGAGAAGGCTCTGCTCCAGACTGACCCTGCTCGGCGGTCTTGCCGACCGGCTGCGCATGCGCGCCGTGTGCGCCGTGAGCGTTGTGCGCGGCGTGCGGCGAGTCGGGGCGCGCGTGCGGCGGCGCCGGCGCACCACAGCCGGAGGTGAAGGAGCGCCGCTGCGGCGAGAGCACGATGCCGCTGCCCTCGCTCTCGCGCCGCACGCGCTCGCGCGGGTCCACGGAGCGCCGCTCGCGTCCGCCGCCGCCGCCACCGCTGCCGCCACCGCTGCCGCCGCCGCCGCCGCCCGAGCTCTGAACATCATTACATATATTTGAAAGTTAATCTCACAATAATTGTATTATAAACATTGAATCGCGTACATTTTGATATAACTTGGCCACCGCCTTCAGTACGAGTTATCATGGAGAACGGGAACAACATAATTATAATAATGAAAACGTTTGTCTTGTAAACTGCGACAGTCGATAGGATTGTACCGGCATAGATCGCTCTCACCTTATGGTTTTCGTTAGGGGCATCCCCCTTCGCTCCCCTGTCGTCCTCATTAGGGGAATCCGATCGTTTTTTGAGTACACTAAAACAAAATAAATATTTTATAACACAGTACCCTACTAGCTCTCCGTGCTTGGCAAGAATGAACAGTGTTAGCGCTACAGTAGTTGGCGGTACCAATTTGCAGTCCCGCTGCAGACGGACATCAATAAGGCTGGAGCGGGATGCATATGAAAATCCCCTCCCTTATTCCAGTACTTTCTTTACTCCTAATTTTGTTTAAATACTTTTTAAGATGATGTTTAAAATTTTACGATCAAATAGATTAACTGTTTACAAAATTTTAAAAGTATATCATATACACTGTTGGCTTAATTGCCATGAAATCCAACATCCGTGAATAAACACTTAACATCCATGAAACGCCGTGAAGGTGTTATACTGAACAATGAATAAATTTGTAGTTGAGCATCGTGTTTGACTGCCGGCAGCGGTTCGACCAGCGCGCGCAGTTCGCAGCAGGCAGTCGTCGTTAAGGGTGACGAAGAGTGCTTACAGCGCAAGCGCTTCATTTCCTTTGAACGCGTTCTCGAGATTAACCCTGACGAGTGGCGAATGCCGCAGCCGCAGCAGCGTGTCCCTCGAGTACACGAGCGGCCGCCGCGCCGGCCCCACCACCAGCACCGCCGGGTCGCCAGCACCGCACTCCGCGCCGCTGCCAATCTCTTCGCCTGCGGGGCAACAATGCGAGTTACACCGTTCAAAGCGACAAACGAACGCATTCGGGTGCTGTGTAAACATTCTAACTATGAGGAAGCGTTCCACTTAGTGGGTGCTCCGCTCGGGTTAATACAGTCGGCCCCGAACCAGCGACCTGACGCATCAACAGTGCCACAGCAACCGCCGTGAACATAACTGTGTCTAAGTTCACGTCGTAAGGTACAAAGTATTTCAATGTAGGTACAACTCGTGGCAAACGTGAGTGCGCACCCACCCCCAAACTCCCACTCTGCGAGAGTATGGTTATCTATTTATCAAGTAAAATTAAATTTTCCGGGTTCTATTACGGTCATTTTATTACTTTGTTTGTTTTATTGTGCCGACGCTTCTACCGCTTCACAGATCTCTTGGCTTGTCCTGAATCAGTGAGCAGTCGCGAGAAGGTACACATATAATTAAATAGTTATAGGTACCCCGCGATGGCTGCGACACCGGCACATGTCAGCTCGGTCACCCTGTCACCATGGCTGTTGGGAGCGGTCCGAATGTCGGGACAATAAAAATAAACAAAATAATAAAAAAAATGGGTAAAATTCGGAAAACTGGTTAGTTTTATTGAATGTGTGCTATTCGCGTGAATATAGGAATTCGTTATATGTATTTACTCTTTATTATAAAATACGTTAAGAAAAAGGCCGACAACGCAACCGCTGACAAGTTGGACACCACGCCCTGATTAGCAACCAACCGCCTTCGGTGCGGCGTGAAACTGAAGGTAGGCAGGAGAATAAAACATTCATAAGGACATGTAGATATCTGAACGAGCATTGCAATTTAAAATAATTTTGTCGTATTTATTGGTTGTTGTAATATTTTTAAATATAAAATGGTGGTGGCATGCTGCGGCGTGCGCACAGCCCGGCGGCAGAGGCCCGGCAGCTGCAGCCCGCCAGCCGCAGCCCGGCGGTGTCCTGTCGCGTACTGGTCGATTTTAATAAATGAATTCTTAATTAATTTTGTCAGGTCAGCAGCGCCAGGTCCGGGCAGACGCTGTGGTGCGCGGGGAGTTCGTAATCAGGAGCCGGTACAGCGCCATAACGCCGTCCGTCCGTCTGCCTTAGTCCGTGCAAAGGATCTCTCCGTATAAATGCATTATACTTATTGTCTTTTAGCAGAGCTTTGCAAAAGTCAATGAAACTAATAATAAAGGCCGAGGCGCGGGCGAACGCGAGCCACGCGGCGACAACTACCCGCGCGCGCGCATCGCGGATCGAGCGCGGAACGAGCCCACAATAAACTCGACTGATGAACAATAGCGAACGCACCACACCACTCTAGCAGAATTTATTAACGTCAATTAAATAATTTATATTTTTTGTTAGTGAAAATGTTGAACATTGCTTCCGCTGCGAGCGTAATGTAGCTGGGTCGCGCGGACGGTGTATGGACTTACGCCACGACACGCGCTTCATCCTCTTAGTGGGCGGGCCGGCGCGGATCTTGGGAGGCATGTGTGTGGGGATAGTGCGTAGCGCGCTCTGGTAGCGCAGCACGAACGCGTGCATCACGCACTTGAGCGGGCACGGGCGCGAGATCAGCGGGCGTGGGCCCGGCTCGCTGGTGGCTTGTACCCGTGCCGAGCCTGCCGCTCCAACCGCCTTCAGCGACCGGCGCTGCGCGCGCCCCGCGGCTCGCCTTCTGCGTCTCCTGCTCTTCTTCCTCGCCTCGCCACCCGACGTCTCCTTGCTCACCATTACACAGAAATACGGCGACCGAAAAGCGATCGACACGCAACCTATACGCGCGACACTCGCTAAAACAAATAGGCGACGCAGGCGCGTGGCTCACTAAAACTACAATAAATATATAAAACTTATATGTAAAACCTACAAAACTATCCAAAGCTAAAAACTAAACGTAACAAACGACTAAATCTAACGGATGCGCCGCCGGCCGCCCGCACTCGCAATGACAACTGCACACACTACTGTACACGGCGGTAACGCAGCGGCACTGGGTGCGCGCGCGCCGCCCGCCGGTGCACGCGCGAGGCGCGGCGCGGAGCGGGATGGGGTGGGGTGGGGTGGCACGGAGAGGCCTCGTCGCGCACGAGAATTTGAAGTGTACCCTCAAATTTGAACATTTCGCAGCAATGAGCGCCCACCACGCTCTGCTGCGGCCGATAGTACGGGCGGCGGCGGGCACGCGACGGCTGCGCGACGGCTGCGCGACGGGTGCGCGAAGGCGGCGGTGGAGACGTATTCGCATTGGATATTGTAAAAAAATTTTAGATATTTCAATTTAAGATGAAGTCGACAACAACAATCGGAAAAAGATTCAGTTTCACCTTTTTTATACTTTTAACACGCGGTGCTCTCCTTAAACATAAATATATTAAAACATTGCGTTTCGTACACCGGAACACCGGAACACAGGTAGGTGCGGTGTGGGAGTGCCGACAGCCAGTAAGAAACGCGTTCGATCCCGTGGCCATTTATTCACGACATGAGTTTAATGTTATCTTCGTACTGGTGATCACAGGCCATCAAATTTTAAGCAACAGTTAGGTGTTGCTTGATATGCACCTCCGCGATATACGCCGCCGCCGCCGCCGCCGCTGACCCTGCCGCCGCCGAACGCTAGGGCGCCGGGTGCCGGGCGCCGGGTGCCGGGCGTAATGCGGCTCGATGCGGCGGCGAGCTGGTTGGAAATGTAGCCCGCCGCCGCCGAGCGCGCACATCTTTCTTACACTGTCGGCTGCTAGGAGCTGCAATGCGCAACTGCGTCCCGAATCATTTCGCGGCTGAATGTCCCGCGTGCATGTTTTTCCATTTATAATCTTTTATAGTAATACAAGTGAAGAACGGTTATACAATAGTTCAGCTCTTCCCCCGGTGCTGACGCCGATGGATGGATGAAGCGGTGGGTGAATATAAAATATAAATTCATCTATTTTCAAAGAAAACTATAATAATACAATTAGCACTGGGTAGAATGTAAAGTGCAGTACAAAATGTTCTTGTCTGTGGCACGCGGCGGTCGGCGCGCACGCGGCGCCCCAGTGCCTCCCCTACTTCTCCCCGACGTCAGGACGCATCGGGATCTTTTAGTTTTTTATTTGCCTCCATGGCAAGGAGACCGTTTCAGATTTTCTTGTAATATTCTACCGTTAATTTATTTTACAGTCTTGAAGCGGGCACGGTACACAATCACCGATTATTACGTTACTATACCGTTAAGATTAAAAACTGTACACAATGATGGAGCGGGTAGGCCTGCTCGAAGCGGATTGGGGCCCGGCCGACCTTGGCCTTCGAGTCCCCGCAGCGCATCCCTCGCGCGAATCGCTGGGGCCGGCACCTCACCCCAAACGAGACTATTTATCTTCTTTATTCAATATAATTCCATAGAAGTTTAACCGTCATTAATTTGTTATTATATGAACAAAAATAAAATATCTGTGTAATAATAACTCATTACATTATACCCTACATTTATTACATAACTGACACTTTGACTAAAATATCACATGCGCATGGAAGGGCAAAGCCCTCTTTAGCACCCACACTCAGCTATGGCAAATATACGACCAATATTCATTTACCATCCTCCTAAGGCTCACTTATAGAGTTTTGAGGGCCTCAAGGATCATGAACCCGAGGAACCTTTTAGTGGCTTTGTATGACAGGTAGGGAATACCTTAGTTCTATTCTTTATAGCCCCAGACTACAGAGCTACAATCTGGCCATCTACTGTATCTATATTGTCCAATCTGTTTAAAAATAGGATTGCTGTTTCTGCAGTAAGACACATTGGAGTCAGAGTATTTGTGATGAGTATACTCCATCTCTAGTCTCATTATTACATAACACTGTCTGGATTTGAGGTTTATCAAGTGCACAATGAAGTTAAACATAAATGCTTTAACTGAGCATGGCTATTACAATACATTGTTAACACAATGTATTCATGATGCTGGTAAGTATTGACAGCTATCATCAAGTAGTCTTTGTATTCCATATTAATTAAAGTCTTATAATAAAAAATTCTTACATTAGACAAAATAATTAGAATTGTTCACTTTCATCTGTTTATTGAAATATATGTTAGATTTAGGACTGATGTGGATGAATAACATGCTCCAAACAAAAGCAAGTTCACACAATCATAGAATATTATTTACACCATGACATAAGTATAATTAATTATCTCTTTGGTGAACTAAGGAAACTAAAATCCAATTATTAGTAACAGGGAACAATATTTCAGGAAATTTATGGTAAATTCACAATTAGTAATCCTTACACATCTAGATAACATCATTGATCTAGAATAACAGCTCAAATTACATATGCCTTTACTTATGACCCTGCAAAACAAATATACTCATCATAGCTCTCTCCTCTCTAATATAAATCAATAAGCTACAAGCAAATTTTGTGCCTTTTAAGATAAAATTAAGTGCAAGATTTATGGTTACTATTACATTTCTTAAAAAGATGATAATATACAAAATATGTCAAAATATTTTTCATTGATACTTAATTTTTACCAATGTCCTGTAAAATATTAAATATGTAAATAACACTAAACTACATGGTTAGTACTGGCACAACAAAACACGTCGATTCTGTGCAGAAAATTAAATGTAAACTGTTATTGGTCGTTAACTTATTACGTACTTGTATTTTTTTTAACTTGATTGCCAAGATTAACACGCAATCTATTGTTAAAAGGCTTGTGTCGTACATATGGTGACCCATCCTTACTGGAAGTTGATCCGCGGTTTGCAATTTGGCGCATGATACTCGTAATAAACATTTTCTATCGCCAATGCTCTTATTGGATGCAATGACAAAATAAACATATTCATATAAAAAAGTGCAAATAGGAACCTTTTAAGAGCGACGTTAACAAATTGGTAGTCTAGTAAGTAAACAAACGGTAGGAAGGTGTCGATGGTGCTCACCTGGTTGATTAGAGCCATTTTTTGGGCTTTCGTCATTTGGTTTCTCTTTCAACGAAGACAATAAACTGGCAGCTGACATAGCTTGCAAATCTTCCACACAATTTCTCAGTCTTCTTTCAATATATTAACTCTACTAAAATTCTAAAATACCTAAACGATATTTACAAAAGAACACAAGAAATTATTCTATCACGTATGTATTGTTTATATCACAGACTTTTCGTTTTTCACTAAACAATACGGATCAAAACGTCCACGCATGAAAATACTATCAATATTTACAGCTCTACATATAATAAACTTATTTACACATTAAAACTAACGTTTATCAGCTAAATTTAACAAATATGCTCTAGCGGTCACAATATACTCATAACTAAAACAATTTATCAGTTTTCGATGCAAAAATATATAAAACGTCCGCCATATGCCTTTTGAGAGCTGTATAATTAGGGTAAGTTATATAAACAACACATATGGAAACACTGCATGTATAGAAACGTATTTTTCATCCGGTAGGTTAATATCCAGTTGCCACTATTTAGTTTATTTTTTTATATAAACGGCATTTTATTATTTGTAAGTGATTGTCAAAAGGCGTAATATATATTACTACAAATAATAAAACCTTTTTAATTGAAAATAATGAATATAATCATGTAATATATAAACTAAGTTATTTGTAATAATTTAATTAAAATACATGTATTTCAATTTAATATAAAAACAAATTGCGTCTCTCAAATACAAAAGTAAAATATTTTTTTATTATTTTATAACATATTTTTAATCTATATTTAAGATTTGAATTACAGTCTATGAATAACCATAAAAAAAACAGGATCTAGTGATTGTATATAGTAATTGTCACGTTAATATATGTTATTAAAATGTCTGTAAAATGGACTGGTATTCATAGTGAATCAGGTATATTACGAAAGAGTGAATTTAAGGAGAAGAAAGAAGAATTATTCGTGTTCGGCTACTCGTGCAAATTGTTCAGGGACGATGATAAAGCCCTGCACATTGACCAAGGCAAACACCTTATACCGTGGATGGGGGACGAATCATTGAAAATCGACAGGTTCGATCTGTTTTTTTCTATAAGATTGTTAACTTGGCGCTAAAGATTATTAAAGCGAATGTCAATTGACAGAAAATGTTAAATTTTTGGAAGATACTAAGATTTTCGCAGAGGACCCCCGATGACGACGCAGCCGCTAGGAGTGCAGCGACGGGCTTGCGCTTCTGCGGCACCGCATTATGATACGGTGACAGACGCCGGTGGTATGTATTGCACATAACGGTACACTTGCGTATGTATATGACTGGTATGGCATCTCTGTAAACATCCGGCACCATAAACATGTTTGTTGCATTATATTTAATTTTTTTTTTATAAGAGTTTGTTGTATAGTGCCTAATCAATTTTTAACAATAATAAAGTTGAAATAGGGCTTAAATGATGTTGATGAGTGAATGTAGTAGAAAGAGTGTGATTTGTATATCTTATTGACTGGCCAGGTCTGTAGGTGCATATAGTAGGGGATTCTAATGTGTACTGTTCTTTGATAACTTTCTTCAACTTGAAAACACTAACAATATTTAGAAAATACCATATATGCAGCAATCATGTTCATTTATGAAGAAATAAAATCGATATCCGCAATTATTGGTAGCTTTAATCCATATATACACAACAACATTGTTATCACCGTCTTTACCATTAATATAACATGAGTTTTATATCTTAACATAACTAGTGTACTTTAATAAATGAACTGGTAGTTATTTTATTAAAAATGTATATAATTTTACAGTACATATATACATACATTATCAGCCAACAGATGTGCACTGCTGGACATAGGCACAGTAAATAAGATAAATCTTTCTATTGGTGTAAAAATTTAGTATGTATTTTTGATCAAAGTTATATTTCAGAACAGTTTTATTTCTTCTTAAATATGATAGTAAAGGATGCTTTAGGACTTCACTGAAAAAGTTATTAAGAAATTCTGAGAAGTGGTGTACATCATTTGTGACATATGCAATGATTGCTTCCACAGATATGACGCGCGCGGCGCTTTGCACGAGCTGTCCACGCTGGAGGCGCCACCTGGGGGCTTCGATTGGCGTGTGGAGCTCACAAGATGTGAACGGAATGTGGAGCAGCTATGTGACGGAGAAAGATACCGCGCTCTGCACACTGACGAGGATGAAGAAGAGATGTACAAAGGTTAATTGATGAATTTAATTTTTTTTATTGTTGCTTTTATCTTTGTTATATCATGATACTAAATTTTTCAATATTCATTTGTCTATTGCTTGCAGAGGAGGAACTGAAACGGCTGCATGCAGCGGGCTACGGTCAAGTGGGCTTCAACTACGAGGCTAGTACTCCACCCGCAGATCCTCCGCCGCAAGAAGTCGACGAGCCTTTCGTGCCGACGCCCAATTTTAAAGTCTTGCTGCCAGAAGATGTTATACTTGTTAGTTTACTTTGTGTTTTAATAATTTTTAATACATGTCACATATAATCAAGGTAATGATATAATTAAACATTTGACAGCCTGAAACGCAAAAACAAAATGTGATAATTGAGAAAACAGCAAAATTCATCGCCAGTCAGGGTACTCAGATGGAGATACTCATAAAAGCGAAGCAGGGAGACAACCCACAGTTTCAGTTTTTGAACAAGGATTCCACCCTTAATGTGTACTACAGGGCCCTTATTGCTCTGGTAAAGGCTGACAAGTGGCCAGAGAAACCACCAGAATTTGTCGAAGGTAAGTACGAATATCCCTGCATGGAAATTGAGAGAATATATAGCCCCTGACAAAACAACACAAACCAGCAACAATATGTCCATTATGGAAAAGTTGGAGTGATTAACAACATGGTAAATAAGCAAATAACAAACATTGTTTTTATTTTTGGATTTTTAAAATTAGTACTTTTTTGTTGTACAAAAATTGTTACAGTTCAGCCCCAGTGTAGGACAAAAAATAAACTAATTTAACACTTAATACCATCATTACTTTATAGGAAGCTTCTTGAAATGATGATTATTTGAAATAGAAGTGTATAATATTTATGTCTGTACACATTCCTTATATTTGCAATGTGCATTCACTGTGCTGGTGCACTAAGTGAAATATTATGCAGTTGGAAACAGACATAGAAGCATAAAGATGTTTGAATTTTCTTTACCTAAAAGAGTGGAATTTTTTAAACATTTATTATTATTTTCAGAAAAACAGCTGGAAACAATTGAAGACTATCTACATCCAAGTTTAGCATCAACAGTTATTGAATCTGTGAGTGATAAAGTTTAATTATTATGCATTACCGACTGACTTTCAATTAATTAGACATTTTTTAATTTTAGTCGTGAGTATTTAATTGTTTATTTGTATGCATGTAAACTGCACAGGCACCCTCCATTCCGAGCATCGCGTACCGCCCGTCTGCTGATTGCGACTACACACTGCTGGTGTCGCGGCTGCGCGGCTCGCCGTCGTCGTCGCCCTCGCCGTCGGCCTCACCCTCGCCACCGCCGCCGGCGCCGACGCCGACGCCGACGCACCCACCGCCGCCCGGCACCGCGCCCCTCGCACTGCCGCGCGCGCACATTGTCCGTGCCCCCGTGCTTGTGACACAACGTGAGTGTGCGTTGGTGCGACATTGCGGCATCGCGCGCCTGTATGCCGGTGTCAATTTCACACGAAACAAAGAATGCAAGAAGCAACTCACGATCTTACGTAGACAAAACTATCGATATTAACACCTAGATCAGCATCTATATTTCAACTGTGTGGATTGCAAAGTTTCTTGTTCTAAAGATGCAGTGACCGAAGACGGAAGCCAGCAGACGCAAAGCGAGCAGCGCGCAGCGGCCTACCCGCAGTACGTAGCCACGCAGGTCGCGCTCGCGCCACCCGTCCTCTCGCCCACTAAGTCCACAGGACTGAGCCTCATGAAAAACTACTACTCTGACACTGACAGTGATTCAGGTATGTTTCAAATAGCATTAATTGTACATTAAAAAAGAAATTACTGACGGGTTATGGCTGCCCCGGTTTCAAGTTTAAATGTAAAGTCTGTTTAAAGATTTTTTTTAAATAAAAGCTTAACAGTGACTTCAGCAGTTATTTTTGAACCGATTGTTGCAGAATCTTCCGATAATGGTTTGAACGGGTATCCACATAAGATTGACATTGTCATGCCTCCGCCGGAGGTACAACTGGTGATCGACAAGATGGCGGCATATGTGGCGCGTAACGGCGATGAGTTCGCAGAGATAGTGCGCGCCAAGAGCGACCCGCGCTTTGCGTTTCTGGAGCCCGCGCACGCGTACCACACTTACTACCGCGCTCTCATGCAGCGCAAACGGAGCAGCGCGCGCAACGGCACGGAGAGAGGCAAAAGCAATGGTAGGCACCCACACTGCCGCACAAACCCCCCTTTCATGCTGGTCGGGCAAAATGTTCACATGGCGTCAAGCAACCTGCAATGAAACGCGAGTAGTGCTAGTTGTCGCGCATGCGCGAGCATGAATTATCAGGTCCCGTTACCGCCCTTGCTAGAGCAGTACACTTCTCTCGGCAGTGGGTTAACCAGTCGCCTCTGACAACAAAGATCTGCCCTTGTAATTTTTTTTTCTATCTATATTTATCGATGATGTTACCACAAAACATTTATGAATAATATATTGATCGTTACAAAAAAATAAGCACTGTTTATACTTTCCAGCTGTAGTATCGTTTTCTATAAAGAAACATAAAGAACCGGATCCCATTCTTCCGAAGCCGGCGCTGCCCTACGAGTCCAGCTCCGACGACGAATCCGAAAACTCCAAACAGGATAAACCTGAAGAAAGTGAGAGAAAAGAAATTCTAAAGACTAACATACCGGAAGTCATCTCGATTAACAACATGCCGCCCGTTGTCGTCTATAAATTGGAAGGGACACAAGCCAACAACCTACCAATCGTTAAATCCTTCGAAGCAATTCCTATAATTAAGCAAATACCAAAACTTGCTCCTGTTATATATTCAGAATTAAAGGAAATACCAAAAGCCGTTGAAAAACCTACTAATGTTAAGGTAAGGCCGCTCAAAGCCGTCCCGTCAGGAATAGAAACAGTAGACTATAAGACGGAAAAGACACAATGCTCTCAACAAAAAACTGGAAAAGTCAAAAGCAGAACAACACTTGGAGAGAGATCGGAGATTAGGAGTAAAGACAAACGGAAGTATGAGAGAAAGAGGGAATACCGGTCCAAATCCGAAAGTAGAGAGTCAAAGCGATCAGACAGGAGGAGCACGGAGAGGGAGAAAAGAGAAAAAGAGAACACTAGCGACAAAAAAAAAAGAAATACCTGCAAAGAAGACATTGACAATGAGATAATTTTATTGGTAGACAACTCTGATGACTTGATAGATCTCACGGGGGAGCAGTCGGACTCTAAAGGTACGTCACGCCTAGGTGATAACTGTCAGTTATGTTTAACGTTCCTCTGAAGGAGGGCAGAAACACGTCTGTTACTGTACGCCAGCCGCAGTTACAATTTATTGCTGTCAGAGGTCAGCGCCGAGTGGAGTCGAGGCTCACTAACGGCACCTTCGAAATCGATCGCAGGCGGCGCGGCGGCGGCGGCGGCTGCGCAGGCGCAAGGGCAGGTCGCGCGCCCCGCCCGGCGCACCGAGGACTTCTTGCGGCGCGCGGGCCTGAACCCGACCGCCAGCCTGCCGACCGGTTCGCTCGCCAGTGCAATGGTGAGAACCTGCAGTAGTCATTGTGCACGCACAGACTCTAAGAGTTGTTTACAAAAACAAAGAGCGGACAGCGGACGGACGCAAGGCGCGCGCGTCGTTTGCTCCACAATAACCTTGTGTATTTTGTTTTAATAATTCTATTTAACATTTCCACGGTGCAGGTGGATACGCTGGAGACGCTCCGGAAAAAGCGGGAAGAAGAGGAAGAGAAACGGCGTCGTCGAGAGAAGCGCAGGCGGAAGGACAGGCATGGTGGGTCTGCCGGTCGGCAAGCTCGGGCAACGGCTTCACTCTCATCACTTAGCAATTTCACTAAAGCTTTATTACACCGCGAAGTTAGGCTTGGGATGGGGATGGGGGTGGGAGTAATTAATTATCTTTCACATTCACTTTCACGTGTGGGGGATGAATAGAACACCTGGTAGTGATTCACAAGCCTGCATTCGAAAATGTACTACTGGAGGACTTGCGGATGTATTGGAGAGGCCTACGTTTTGCAGCAACTACTATTTACTAAACCAACCATGATGATCATGATGATTATGTGATACCAAGCAAGTGGTTATTTTCTGTGTGGGTGGCACGAGTGCATTGTGTAACTATTCGTGTCCACAGAGCACGAGGAGGAGTGCGGCCGGCGCAGGAGGAGCAAGCGGCGAAAACACAAGTGAGTTGAGTGAGCGCCGGTTACAATTGTTGGTTATAATTTGGATGATGGGTACTTTTTAGCATTGCTTGTTCCGATGCATGTCATTGTCATTAAGATTTTGAATACAACAGCAGCACTGGAGTACCCTCCACAAGTTGAACTGACGATCTGGTGAAGGTGGGCGGGCAGCCGCCGGGTGCGGTCAGACAGTGGACATCTGTCGGGTGATAATGAGCTAACATTTGATTTCAATACCACATGATGTTAAGTGGCAAGGAAGCTGTAAATAGGGAAGTGAGCCTTCCCCGACACCCTGTCTCTCCTGTTATGATATGGCCACCGGTACGGCCACACAGCAGTGGTGCAGTAACTTTGACAGCGTTCCTGGTATGCGTCCGTGCGCCGGCTGCATAGCAAGAGCTGCGGGGAATACGGAGAATACGGGGAGGGGCAGCGTGTGCTGGCACTTGCTTTTGTTGACCCTGAGTGAAACTTTCGCTTTACACTAGTTCTGATTACTCGGCAGGTCGTCCGACGAGGAGCGCTCCGACTGCGACGGGTGAGTGTGCGCGGGTACCTGGCGTGTTCGCGTGTACACATGCTCTCACACGCACGCACACACGCACGCATGCACACACGCACGCACATTTGCACACGCATGCACATATGCACACGCACGCATTCACACACACACACGCACGCGCGCACACACGCACACGCACGCATGCACAAACGCACGCACACATGCACACACACGCATTCACGCACGCACATGCACGCACACGCACGCACTCGCACGCATTCACGCACGGTCATGCACGCACACGCACGCACTCGCACGCATTCACGCACGCACATGCACGCACACGCACGCACGCACGCACACACTCACGCACGCACACATACACACACATACACAGCCATTGCCTGCGCGTGCGTGTGTACAAGCCGCCCGTTGCAGCTGCGTGCAGTGCGCGTGCGTGCGTGTGTGTTTGTGTGCGCACCGCACGATTGTTTAACTGCAATAACAAAAACAATATAAATTTATTAAGTCTTTACACTGTTTACAGCTCGAAAAAGAAGAAACGTAAAAAGGACAAAAAACATATCTCCAAGGAAAAGAAGAAGAGAACAAAAGATAGCGAGTTGGAAGAGGATGTGATGCCTATCAATATCGACCTTACGAACACACTCAAAGAACTTCGAACGGCGTCGCCCACGAAGGAATTGGGGCTCGACAGGCACATGGACGACGCGCAGCCGAGCCTGTTCAGGGACGAGTCGTCGGAGGAAGACGAAGAAGACCTCGCAGCCGTCAGGGAGAGGAGAATGTATAAGAAGGAGCAGAGGGAGTACAGCGAGGGCGAGTGGTCAAGTGACAGCGGTGAAGGATTGAGAACACCCGACGCAAAGCTGGCCGCGCAATAGTCGCGGGATTGAAGAGATGCACACCCCGGTGCGCTCCGTGCGAGGTGCAGGGTGCGCGTCGTGTGGGTGCGTGCGGGCGCGCGGGCGTGCGGGCGTGCCTTAGTCGTACTTACATTTACACGAAGACGACGGAACCCAGCCCCGAGCCACCGTGGGCAACCCGCCCCCGCGGCCTTATCTCTGCCGCCAGCTAATGCAAGTAATACACTGCGAAGCCATCCTCGTCTGGTCTCCACGCGTGCTCGCTGCTGTCGCTGGCGCAGCTCCATTCCTACGTTTCGTTACTTTTGTTAAAGATCGTGAACATGACAATTTCCTCGCACTTTGAGGATAATCTGTAAGGATTCCTCATTGATGACATTAGGCCGGGCCAAAATTTCATTGGGATTTGTGTGTTGGTGGGAGAGGAGAGCAGTTTAAGAAAAAGTTAGGATGAGTTAGAGGATGCGACTGTGGCGGCGGCGGTCAGGCCGGCCCGCGCATATCTTTTATTACTGTAACGTAGTGTGCATGATTTGTAAGACTTATAGTTCTAGCCAAGGAATTGTTGAAGGGATGTGCCTTGCGGTATGCCCGTGTCCCGTGTCCCGGCTCCCGGCGTACTCGTGCGCGAAGGGTGAGGCGCGGCGATGCTGCAGCGCGGCGGTGCTGCTGCGCAATAAATACATATAATTTTGCACAAGTAATGACTTTCATTTGTAAATAGTTTGAATACGAAATATTTTATTGTTATTCATTAATATTCTATGGCCGGCCTCAAGATGGGACAAAGAGTTTCCAAGCTTTATCTAGGACGGTCCGAAAGTGCTTTGGGTAGACAGCTGGAGTAATGGTTTGATAATATAAAGGTGGACTGCTCTTGAATATTATTTATTAAAAAAAATGGCTAAAGGCGTGCTCGACGCCCACACGGTGGGCACCGGTTCGATGGATGACAATATATCTCGACTTTGTGCGTGCGCTGTTTAAGAACTAGTGTAAAAATTTGTAGGTGTGAATGCAGTAGAAAACTGTTATTAGAGAATAGCGGAGTAACGAAACTCGTCTCTCGAGGGGATCAGCTCGATGTGGTACCGAGTATACTCGCCGCCAGGCGGCCGTTCTGTTCGTCTGCTCGCTGGATCGAAGCTTGGAATAACGTAACCTGGCGCCACTTATCTTTTTTTATGTTGTTTTGTACACAACCGTTCACACGTGGGTTATCTGACTATCTCGCCAACGTAAGTGGAAGTTCTGTAGGTTATCAATAAATAACGTCGCACGGAGTACTTATTATTCACAGCTTGGATTTAGAGATCAACGTGTCGGGCTTCTACACGATAGGCCCTCTGTTCCACCGCTGACGGTTTGAATGGTAGTAGTGTTTTGGAATTCATGTGGCCAGGTACCACCCTCACATTGGATAACAACTTCAGTTCCTTTAATTGTACGTAGGGAGGGGGGGCCCACAGGGGTCCGCGGCGTGATCCTTACCTAACGCTGCGTGCAGCTGGAGCCGCGTGTTAGCGTATTGTAGTAAGAAAAAAACTGCACCCGTCCTCTGTACGATGTTTCGCTGTCGAAACTGATTACCCTAGCGCAGCGTGCCTGATCAGAACAAACACACGTACAGATTTCCCGTCACATGTTGTAAATGAAATAATCTTTATTAAAAAGAAACAGACTTACAAAATTAAACAAGAGTTCTTAGTGCAGATGTGCTCGGAACACAAAACATGGCTTATCTAGAGCCGCTACGTTATATTCAGCCGCTCGCCCCTCGGGGTCAGCTGCCCCTCTACAACAATTGCACCTTGTTAGCACGGTGGGGTCAATAGATCTTTAACAATAACCAATTTACTACATAAAAACAAACTGAAGTTCTTCAAACACCAATAAATGCGTATTATACTAAGGCAGGAGTTTTGTTCATGAGAGGAAGCGGCGCGGGGCTCGCCGCCGTCTTACTGAATGAACATTACACTGCTGACAATTATGACAAGTTATGGATTATATTTTGGATGCCCAATGATAAAGCTCTAAATGCTAAGTGCGAGGCCCTGCGGGCATGGTCCGCTCCCTCTTTGTCGAAACCCCTCGACCGGCCGCGACGGTTTGGTGGTTTACGCGGACATTACACAGCGAACAGCGCAGTGGCGCGGTGGCGCGGTGGCGCGGTCGCGACGCTGCGGGGTGTGCTTATATAAAAATAAAGCTAGACATCAGTGTTCCGTATAAAATAAAAATTGTTTTCATTTACTTTCACACGATGTTTGATATACCTAGGGGTTAGCCTCTCCTCGATCAGATTGCCGCCTTGTCGTGACGGCGGGGCTCAATACCCGTGGCTTGGTCTTCCACGGTGAGGCCATGGGAAAAGAGGAGTGTCAGTATTTCGATTTGCTGCTCTATCTATCCTCTGCGGCCGGGTTACGGTATGCGACAAATTCCAAAACCAAATTCGTCACAGGAATCCGGAAGAGTTTTCTCTCTTGACTTCCAAGGCCTTTGGGTAACAGATTCGGGTGGGATACGTTGCCCAGGTTATGGTAAGAGGCCGAGAGGAAGGTGCGCTGTATGTTTCGGCGCTCCCATACAGAGAGTGAGAGGGTTTCTCTCTTCGTGGCAGGGCTGCACGGTGTAGCCGGGGCTGACGGGATCGCGGAGGTATACGAAAGCGTTCCCGTGATCCCACCGTAAAGCGAAGTAGAGGGAACGTCGTGGGAGATTTTAGTCGGTGCAAGTCCACCATACCGTGTTCTTGCCCCTGCGAGGACATGTACACAAAGATATTTCCCCCACACAAAACAAAAAAAGGGGTGGTAACCTCCTGCCTGCGTCGGGACGCTACGCCCTCCCACAGCTAAATACATAGATATAATGAGGGGTTGCGCCGTGGGCGCTTGTGTGTACACAGTTTTTGTTTCGAGGACAGATGCTCGCTACAACGTCGGGATTCCTTCTCTTACAGGTTACAGGACTACAGCACTGGAGGCAAGTATTATGGAAGGCTCTACATGTTTTCCGTGAGATAGAGACGGTTGTTACAGTACAAGGTCTTAGCAAGCGCGTTAAGCTCACTCAATTTCTAGGAAACGCGCTGAGAAACCCTCGCTCTCCCCTACCCTACCTCTATTTCATTAAATTTTTCTATATAATTTCCATCTTACGTATTTTAAGTATTTAGTGGTGACGTCAGCCCAATCAATTCAATGGGGAAGGTTTGGCATTAATTAGATTGCTTGATTCATCAGCATAAGTAACATGTTTTGTATTTCCCCAAAGTTATTTATAATTCCCTAAAGAGTTAGGCTCTTTCGTATTTTCGTTTAATTGTTTCAATAAGATTATAGCAAAAGTGTCCTCGACGAGCGCAGGTAGTCTTTACACCATTTCGTGGCTTATTTACATTCTTCATGCCTTCATCCTATCCCGCTGCGCTCGCGCGGCTTCCGACGCGCTTACTGCCCGCCCGGCGCACGAGTCACACTCGTGTTTTCAGTCAATCATGTAGATATGTAATTGAGCAGAAGGTCAGGAACACGGCGTGGGTCGTTACAGAAGAGTAACTCGCTCAATTTGGCATTTTGTATGGTTTTCAACGCGTTTCCAGTCCATTTATGAGTGTAAAGTATTTATTGTTCCAACTTTGAGGCGACGACGACGCGGTTTAGCGATCTGTAACTGTATTATACTTTGTCAAGGGGCGACGGAAGCTAAAAATTTTGGGTTAGTCTTCAACATTATATAATCAAGACAATTTTCCCTCAGTGGCCAAGTTGTGACCAGGTAAGACGCCAAGGCTCAGAGCCTGTCGAGATAAAACGTCCTATCTTTAAACCCGATGACGTCTCCCTGGGTGCAGAGTCAATATTGATGTTGGTGTCTCTGGTTATTGATACATTTTTCCAAGTAGCTAGAGTTTAAATAGACGGTGAGTCAGGAAAGCATTCGGAATTACTACTCATTGGGCTTGAGAATGTCAAGCTGCAGACACGAGGCTGCTACTAACTTTACTTCCGTAACAACATTTTTTAAATATTTTTTATGTAAAGTACTACACCGTCGGTTTGGTTCACATGTTCAGAATTTACTTGGCTAGCGTAAGTTCGTAGGTTCGTAATGTGGTCGCAGGTTTATTTGTGGTTGAACGGCATCCAGTCAACACGACAAGGTCACATTCACAAGTTATCTATATTTACAACGAAGTCGTGACAATTGCAATGGATGCTCCTTATGCTTTAGGAAACAACGGTAAAGTCCGATTTGGTATAGTTATGATATATAGATAGCCAGCTCACCAATATCACATTCCGTAGTCCCGGATACATCCAAGTTATCCACATCTTTTACATTTGGGAGAATATCACCGACACACTATTATTATGAACAGTACACATCTGAGAGACCAAAACTTATTCACACAGACCTGGCGCCATATTTCGCGTTCCTGAGGGTGTCCGTGTATTGACAGAGACCTTGAAACGGAAACTCGTGCGTTCGCAGTGCTGCCAGACGGCTAGAGTAGGCGCCGCTAGAATGTTTCCGGTGGCAGTTGCCCTGCCACCAATGTCTTTATAGTTCCACCAACTTGATAGTTACGTGTTTGCCGTAGCGCCGCAACCAGTGATAACGGACACAGCGCCGCTGCTGTTGTCGAGAGAAGAAGAAGAGAGAAGGTGAAAGAGAACTTCGGGTACAAGGTTACCAGGCAGCCGCCGATAAATTATTTATAAAGAGTATAGATTACGTTTCAAAACATCGTGAGGCTGAATTGCAGCCAAACGGAAATAAACCAAATAAATGATGTTTACATTAATTATTGGTGAAACGATAGAAAGTTTCCGCTTCAGCAGCAGCAGAGTGTGCTCCTGTTTTACGGCCATGTCGAACCCATCCGTCACCCGGGCGGGGACGGGGGCGGCGGCAACCCTTCCGCGCTTCACGTACAAGATAACCTCCAAAGTCTTCGCAAGTGGAAATAATCCGCAAGGTGAGGCGGAACGGCTCCTGCAGCGAGCCATGTCACCGTCGCGTTTGGCTCAGCCCTGGCGGCCGTAATTACAATAATCTAGTGGATAAACCAAATCCATGTTTATCCGGACTGCAGTCTAGATGCGTCGTCACCGGTGCGCATAAGTACCCGGGCCGCCGGGGCGCGCCGCCAGTGCATCCGGTGCAGACCCTCCCTCCGCCCGAGCGTACCTCTCTGTGTACTCTCGTGGACCAAGCAGACACACCGCCATACACGCGATGGCTGATATTGTAAGTATAACATGTGGACAACCCTCCAACCTCCCGCGGCCCCACCGACCGGAAGCCATGCGGGACGTATCGCGTCCGGTCGATGCGGGGAGCGGAGCACTGGTTTGTTAATCAAGTAATTACAAATGCGAGCGCCACGCAGCAGCACGTGCGCAGTGCAGCCTCGCTGCACACTGCCCTCCGGAGATCAGAATTTTGTTTTGTTTAGGAAAGCAAGACGGCCTCGCTGCTAGATCCGTCGCAGCTGCTGCGCCCCGAGAAGGTATACGAGGGCAAGCCGGTGGCCAGCTTCCGCGACTACAGCGTGGACAACGAGGACCCCATCAAGGAGCGCGTGCGCAAAACCTACTTTACCATGCACTCGCTTGTCACCGTCGACCTGGTCAAACGTGAGTCACCTTGGTCAACTTCAGCGTGGCTGAACCAAAAAGAAGAATCGAGTTTAACGCTTCCTGTTCTGTCCTAGTCCATATTTTCTGGCGTGCAGTCCGCGCCGGTGCGCCGGCTCACACTTGTCCGGAACAATATTAACATATATTTTTTTCGTTTAAAGCGACAGATAGATTGAGAGAGAGAGAGAGGGAGAGAGTAGAAAGTTTATGCCAAAATCGCAAACGGGCACCAAGCCACGAGACGAGCGAGACGTTCACCTGATGTTAAGTGATGTATCCGCCTACAGCATTAGGGCGCTAGTTAAGGCGGCATACGCGGCGCTACATTGCGCTCCTCGCCGTGAGGTGTCAGACATTAAGTCTAGTTACCGCAATGATTTCACTAACCTCAGCGTCCTTCGAACCGGAACACAGTAATATTTGACGATGAAAGTAGGGCAGTGTTTGCAAGCAGTGAGAACCCTGCGCAGGCGCAGGAGCTCGCCGCCGTTTGTTCTGCAAGTGCAGCGGGGGCGTGCTCGCCGGGAAACGGTTTCTGTATACGAGTATAATATAATATAATATAGCATCATTCTGACGCTGACGCTGGCGCCGCTCCGGCTTCGGCGCGCCCTGAAAGGCAACCGAAGTGCGAAGACTGACCTTCAGTTGACGCTGCCCCGGTAGACCGAGTCGGCGGACGAGTTATTTCCTGTAACCAGACCTGGTCGCCCCTGAGCACTTGTACAGGGTTCCGTACGAATGTAGTCTTTAATTCCTGGCAGAGAAACGCGACAAGTGGCTGAAGTTCAACCATTTCAAGTCGACGGTGAAGGACGCGCTGATCAGGCTAAACGAACTGGTGGACGAGTCGGATCCCGACACCGAGCTGCCCAACGTCGTGCACGCCTTCCAGACCGCCGAGCGCATCCGCCGGGACCACCCCGCTGAGGACTGGTTCCACCTCACCGGCCTCGTGCACGACCTGGGCAAGGTGCGCCCCGTCACGGCACATCCGCGAACTCGCCCACTTTCTGCTGTTCTCAGAACATTTAATATTAATATAATATGCAATGCAGAGTAGTAAGTAATGCAGTATAATGTAATGACGCCGTCCCCCAAGAGTCGCGCGCACCGCGAGAGGCTGCGCCCGCGCTATGACATCTTTAATCCGGGCGGGTATCTCGGCTGGTGTTTGCGCAAACAGCTATCGCATGATCGCTTTAGTATTAACAAACAAACCGGCACAATAACAACTGCACTCGCGGCGCCTCCGCCCGACCCTCCCGGCAACCGGCACCCCGGCAACCCGCACCCCGGCAACCCGCAACCCGCGCTGCTTCTCTGACAATAGTCGCAGCGGCGCCGTAACGCTGTTTGTGTTATATCCACCGCTGGTGTCGATGCCGGCGCCAATACTGATGCTGGTGATGGTGCCAGCGTCGGCGCCTGCTCCGAAAGCCACCACACTAATATTCATCCCTTACTATAACTGCAACAAACAGAGCCCCTCAATTCGTTCACGAGTCGTCAGGGAACAAGCTTCGGCACGACCCGTTCATTACCAGGATCTCCGTCCCCCAGGTGATGGCGTTCTACGGGGAGCCGCAGTGGTGCGTGGTGGGCGACACCTTCCCCGTGGGCTGCAAGTGGGCAGACTCCATCGTGTATGGCCCTGAAAGCTTCAAGGACAACCCGGACACCCATAACCCCAAATATAAGTGGGTACCAATCAGTTACAATAGTGTAAGTATCTGATGCCGGCGGCTAATAAGGCGGTAACTGGTCTGCAGCACGAAGTACGGCATGTACGCGGCGCACTGCGGCCTGGACCAGCTGCTGATGTCGTGGGGCCACGATGAGTACCTGTACCAGGTCCTGTCGCACAACCGCTGCGCGCTGCCGCAGCAGGCGCTCTACATGATAAGGTACGCCAGGGCATCCGATTATTTTCGTCGCTGGCTTCCGCCCGCCGTATCCGCCGTATCCGCCGTATCCGCCGCCGAAGCAGGCACACGTGGTGTTCCGTAACGCTTCCAACCTGCCCAATGTTATATTTGAACCACTGTGCGCAGGTACCACTCCTTCTACCCGTGGCACGCGGGCGGCGACTACCGCCACCTCACTCACCAAAAGGACGAGCAGATCCTGAAGTGGGTCCTAAAATTCAAGTGAGTGCTGCGGCTTTCTTAATTCCATAAAGTCAAGTAGATCGGGAAGATAGTGATGAACCTAGTTCATTGTCAATCCTGTCGACTATGCAAGGAGTGGCAGGCGAGGCTGGCTGCCGGGGTTCCGGGAGCCCGCGACAACCAGTTGGCGGCGCGACACGGAACTCGTTCTGCGGTGAACTCCTCGCACGGCAACCGCAACTATACCTTGGCGAAAATGCTCTGACTTTTGAGTAGGGCGAAGGTAGCCCTGAGGAAGCTGCCTGTGGCACATGTCTCCTATCACACATCATTTGTAATTTTTATTTAGGATATGGGGGGCTATTTGAAGTATCCCACGACGGAGCTATGCCCAGGACAGTGATGGAGCTTGGCTTTTTTTTTGGTTTCGGTAGGGAACTCTTCGAAAGATACTCTACTTTTAGGGAGAGTCAGGATTATGTGAGATTTTTACTCGCTAAAACACTATCGGTTCTCTCCATCAGTGCATATCGAGAGGTTCCAGGATCTCTTATAGAAGCCACCGGTGTCCCTCTACACTTTGTGTTAACACGTCTCTGCGGAGGGGCTTAACCTTCCTAGGCACCATAGCCGCAGCCATCCATGAAAAACAAAAGCACTACTTTCTTAGGGCCTAGCCTACACGACTCTGTGTGTACCGTGCGTGACGTTGTCCGCAGCCAGTACGACCTGTACACCAAGAGCGCGGGCGTGCCGGACATCGCGGCGCTGTGGCCCTATTACGAGCGGCTCATCGACAAGTACATCCCCGGCGTGCTCGAGTGGTAGCCGCGCACCGCCGCCGCCGCAGCCACCGCCACCAGCACCACCGCCACCAGCACCACCGCCGTCCGGCCCGGGACGTGCTCGGTACCAGGATATCGAGCGGTCCCTGAAACGTTCCAGGCATTTTTATATTATATTAAGGGTTATTACAAAATGAGTTGTTTAATTTAATTCTTGGAACTCGTGCGTCTCTCGCGTACCGCTTGTACCGCCTGTACCGCCTGTACCGCCTGCACCGCCTGTACCGCTTGCACCGCCTGTACCGGCTGTACGCGCCCCACACGAGAGCTGATGTTAAGGGCCCGAGCAGCGAGTACCCGCCCACTGCGCCGCCAGGCAGCTGATACACACTCGTTCTTTTTCAGTTCAATGGAAAAACACTAAATGCATTTTGTGTAGATACATAAAACTAGCCCGGCCCGCGCCGCGCCCGTCGCCGGACCTCGCCCGGAGCCCGGGGCCCGGGGCCCGGGGCCCGGGGCCCGGATCGACCGCGCTCCTTTACCTGACACGTGACAACACGTCGACGCGCTTTTGTAGCTGGTGGTAGATGTCTGCTGCCAGAGACCGTCTAAGTACCACAACTCCTATTTCTGCCGCCGAACAGTAGTGTGCAAGCATTATTGTGTTCCGGATTGAAAGGCGCTGTAACTAGTGAAATTACTGGAGTAACGAGACTATGGTGAGGGAAATTCCCCGCCCTGAGAGCTCTTACACAACAAGCAGACCAGCGCTATACTTCCCTAGATTTGTGTAAGTTCGAAGTCCCAGAGTATTCTTTGTGCGAAATGTGGAGTGCGTGTAGTCAGGAGCCTGGTGCCGGCCTGCTCCAGATCACGACTTCGTGCAGCAAAGAAATGCAGCGCTAGTCAGATCCCCGGCCACAGTTAAATCCAAGTTCCAGTATCACGCGCGACAAATGTAACTACCTGAACCTTTGTCCATGCATCCTGCGCGCTCGTTAGCCGTTGTTGGTTGACTCGGCCGCGGCACCCCGCCTCGCCCGGCCCCGCCCCGCCCGCACCGCGGAACCATTTAAGGTGTCGCGAGGACTCTGGGATGCCAGTCCGCGTCTCAGCTCAGGACAGTATGAACGCAAAACCGGTGAGTACGATGTCTTGCATACATCTCTGTGATGTCACTTTGGAATATCTGTTTATGTCATTGCTCTCGGGGAGCGGGCGCGGCTGCCGAGCTGCCGAGCTGCTGCTGCTATTTAATGGTCGCTGCTATAACCGGGACGTTGCTTAAAGGAGAACCCGTCGAGCATCATCGACCCGTCGCAGCTGCTGCGCCCCGAGACGGTATACGACGGGAAGCCGGTGGCCGCCTTCCGAGACTACAGCCTGGACCAGGACCCAGTCCGGCAGCGCGTGCGCGACACCTACTACACCATGCACACCAACATGACCGTCGATCTGGTCAGGAGTGAGTGTATAATAACTTTGACGAAGACTCTATGAGCCCACGCAGCCGGCGGCGCTTCACGACCGCTCGCTCAGATATTTCAATGCGAAAGAGCGGTGCTGATGCAGCCGGACACGTCCCGGACTTCTTCTGCCGGCTCTTGCCAGACCATCTATGAATGTTTTACGTCTGCTTATTTATTCAGGTAAAATGGACAAGTGGTTGAAGTTCAATCACTTCAAGTCTACGATGAAAGACGCTCTGATCGAGCTGAACGACCTGGTAGACGAGTCGGACCCTGACACAGAATACCCGAACATCGTGCACTCGTTTCAAACAGCCGAGCGCATTCGCCAGGACCATCCCGACGAGGACTGGCTGCACCTGACGGGGCTGATCCACGACGCGGGCAAGGTGACACGCTGTTTATGAACACTGCACACTCCCTGCATCACGCACAAGTTGTGTGATGCAGAGTAGAGTGTACCCAGGTGCACCCAGGTATTGCAGTGCGCTCACAGCACCAGCTCGGTGCAGCAGAAAGGGGCGCCTTCGCAATTGTAACGGCTGAGCTTTTAGTTGATATTTTTCTCTGTTTTATTTTTGGGACTTTTAATTAACAATGACGACAGTCCCCCCACCCCCACCATAAATAATCTCCATTCCCAAAATGTTGTTCTCGGCAAGACTTAATCAAATTTTAAGACAAAATTGACCAGTGCACTATCTAGCCTTGTCACAGCACGGAGGAGACAGGATCCTGTCACATGGACTGATGTCTAGTTGATTTATGTTAAGGTTAAGGTGGATAACTGTTTTCCTACTGCTCCCGTTCAGGACTTATTCCTGTAGTACGTGATGCAGATGTCAGTTTCGTTAGACATCTCACAATAGAGTGAGGGTGAGGGTGAGGGCGCTGTTTCCATCATAAATTTGAATCAATTGACCGAGATGTGCCCGGAAGCAGTTCCATGTGCTGTGCTGCTTTAACTGTATGTTATTTGTGCCGTTTGTCCGCCGGCGGCACGGCGCCGCGGCGCGCGCGGCGGAGCCTCCGCTGGCTGCGGTAGAGTGGCACCACGCTCCCCTCTCCTTAGACCTTTCATCAAAGTAAGTCTTCAACATGTTGTCACAACATTGTTATCTATATTTAATGAGAAGGTCACTAACATTCGGTTGGATGCACATGAATTTGCACCCCGTGTGCAATTGAACCTTGGCTGGATGGTCCGCACGTTCCTCGCCGCTCGCGCCGCCGTGAGATGGGACCCATTGTGTACCAATTACAGAGATGTTGTTCAGCAGAGTAAATATTTTATTTAGAGTAGCACAAGCCGTCGGGACGCCTCTGTCACCGGAAGCACACTTCTCTAGATGCAAGGCACTCCTGCTGTCCCCAAATTTTACAATTTTGTGTAGTTTAGAAGAAATAATATAGGACAATGGCGCAGGAGCCGGCGACAGTTCCGTCCGCTGCACACACACACGCACACGCACACGCACACGCACACGCACACGCACACGCACACGCAACCCAGAGTTTAAGTGGATATAATTGTGATACGCCGCCCCTGTACCACTTCCGGATTTAGAAGCATCTGTAACAATGTTATCCCATCCGGTGCACTTAGCGTTCATTTGTTGCAGAATAATAGACCTCAGCGTATCAGGGTCGTGCGGGTGTTTTGAGCGTTTCATATCTGTGGGGTGGGTTAGAATTGCAACCCTGACATTTGTGGCTGTAACCCGCAATTGGACAGATTGAACATGTTCCAGGTCTGTGAGGAATACGTTCTATCTGAAACGACAGCCGAATTTTGGTTGAGGTTCACAAGTCAGCGTTTTGATCAGTTCTACGAGGAGTTGATGATTAACAACTAGCCAGAGCGGCCGCTTCAATCTGTATTCCAGGTGATGGCGTTCTACGGCGAGCCGCAGTGGTGCGTGGTGGGGGACACTTTCCCCGTGGGCTGCAAGTGGGGGCGGAGCATCGTGTATGGGGAGGACAGCTTCAAGAACAACCCGGACTCCCACAACCCCGGGTATAAGTAAGGACGTCTCGATATTGTTTAGGTTTGCTTTCATAAGATGAGAGCCCCGGGCGCGGTGATGCGCAGTACTACGCGATGGTGCGCGGTGGTGCGCAGTAGTGCACGGTGGTGCGAGGTGGTCGCAGTACTGCGCGATGGTACGCGGTGGTGCGCAGTAGTGCCCGGTGGTGCGCAGTAGTGCGCGGTGGTGCCAATGGTGCGTGGTGATGCGCAGTACTACACGATGGTGCGCGGTGGTGCGCAGTAGTGCACGGTGGTGCGAGGTGGTCGCAGTACTGCGCGATGGTACGCGGTGGTGCGCAGTAGTGCCCGGTGGTGCGCAGTAGTGCGCGGTGGTGCGCAATGGTGCGCGGTGATGCGCAGTAGTGCACGGTGGTGCGAGGTGGTCGCAGTACTGCGCGATGGTACGCGGTGGTGCGCAGTAGTGCCCGGTGGTGCGCAGTAGTGCGCGGTGGTGCCAATGGTGCGCGGTGATGCGCAGTACTACACGATGGTGCGCGGTGGTGCGCAGTAGTGCCCGGTGGTGCGCAGTAGTGCGCGGTGGTGCGCGATGGTGCGCGGTGATGCGCAGTAGTGCCCGGTGGTGCGCAGCAGTGCGCGGTGGTGCGCGATGGTGCGAGGTGGTCGCAGTACTGCGCGATGGTACGCGGTGGTGCGCAGTAGTGCGCGATGGTGCGAGGTGGTCGCAGTACTGCGCGATGGTGCACGGTGGTGCGAGGTGGTCGCAGTACTGCGCGATGGTGCGTGGTGGTGCGCAGTAGTGCACGGTAGTGCGAGGTGGTCGCAGTACTGCGCGATGGTGCGCGGTGGTGCGCAGTAGTGCACGGTGGTGCGAGGTGGTCGCAGTACTGCGCGATGGTGCGCGGTGGTGCGCAGTAGTGCACGGTGGTGCGAGGTGGTCGCAGTACTGCGCGATGGTGCTCGGTGGTGCGCAGTAGTGCACGGTGGTGCGAGGTGGTCGCAGTACTGCGCGATGGTGCGCGGTGGTGCGCAGTAGTGCACGGTGGTGCGAGGTGGTCGCAGTACTGCGCGATGGTGCGCGGTGGTGCGAGGTGGTCGCAGTACTGCGCGATGGTGCGCGGTGGTGCGCAGTAGTGCACGGTGGTGCGAGGTGGTCGCAGTACTGCGCGATGGTGCGCGGTGGTGCGCAGTAGTGCACGGTGGTGCGAGGTGGTCGCAGTACTGCGCGATGGTGCGCGGTGGTGCGAGGTGGTCGCAGTACTGCGCGATGGTGCGCGGTGGTGCGCAGTAGTGCACGGTGGTGCGAGGTGGTCGCAGTACTGCGCGATGGTGCGCGGTGGTGCGCAGTAGTGCACGGTGGTGCGAGGTGGTCGCAGTACTGCGCGATGGTGCGCGGTGGTGCGCAGTAGTACGCGATGGTGCGCGGTGGTGCGCAGAACATAATGGTTGCAACTTTAGTACAGAGTACGGCATGTACGAACCGGGCTGCGGGCTAGAGCGACTGCTGATGTCCTGGGGCCACGACGAGTACCTGTACCGCGTGCTGGTGCATAACCGGTGCAAGTTGCCGCAAAGGGCGCTCTACACCATCAGGTACTCCCTACAACACTTTTATGTACTAAGATAAAAAAAAATGTATACAAAAATCAATCACCTTGTTTGTCATCGTCTGACGGAGCTGGACGCCGCGCCGACCCACCGCTCGGTATTGTTGTAATTACCATGATTCAGGATCACTAATGGCGTACGTCGTACTCACTGTCCAGGTACCATTCGTTCTACCCGTGGTACGCGGGAGACGACTACGGCCACCTGATCACCGAAAAGGATGACCACATCAAGGCGTCCGTGCGTATGTTCAAGTGAGTGCTCCAGGAGGGGTCAACCGGGGAGGTCAGATATTTACAGAACACCACAGTAAATAGAGCCGGTTAGTCCTTTTTATTAGGAATAAGACAAGGACTTCGCCGCGAACTGCTGGATCCTTATTGCTCCATCATTGTTCTTTTGAACATGCAGTAAGCGTTTAGTAATGAAGCGCTGTGAGTCACAACGCTCCGGAACTGGATGTGGAAAGTGGCAGCGAATGGCAGATAAGCGCATAATTACAAATAATCATTATTGTTGTGTGGACGTTATCGCGTGCAATGGAACCGCTGACATATGCATGCTCCGCAGCCAGTACGACCTGTACACCAAGAGCGCGGGCGTGCCGGACGTCGCGGCGCTGTGGCCCTACTACGAGCGGCTCATCGACCAGTACATCCCCGGCGTGCTCGAGTGGTAGCCGCGCACCGCCGCCGCCGCAGCCACCGCCACCAGCACCACCGCCACCAGCACCGCCGGCACCGGCCGCACCGCCCGTGCCATCGGCCAATCCTCGACGCGCCCGGCTTCAGTCCAGATGTAATAGTTAAATATGGTTTCGGTGAAAATTATTCAATTAGTTTTATTTATTTATTTATAAAACGCATCGGACTATTTAAACCGGGCGACGTGTACTGCTGATGCACCGTTCACCAGCACCGGATACGCTGCGAGCGGCCCCCACCTCGCGCTCCTCAATAAATATCTGGTGCACAACCCGACGTCGTCCCGAGCGCCGCCTCCGCAATTGGGACTTCCTCGTGTCCCGAGTGCGAGGCCCGCATTGCGTCAACTCCGCACCGCGCTGACCTTCAGCGGCGATGTAGAGCCCGTTATTACTAACGTTCAAGGTCGAAGCATCAGTAGGTGGAACGCAGGCGCGCCGGCGAGCACAGGTGCCGATTGCTGCGAGCTGAATGTAACATGCTAGAATGTACGGGCAGGTACCAGGTGCGGATAGAAGCTACGCAGCCGGTTCCTAAGGCGGCATTATGTCAATGTTTGACGAGTACCCACATAGTTGACATTATTTGTCAATAACCCACGCGAGTGCAACGACGGCGCTGCATAAGTACGAGAATACACGGTGTTAGGCGTCCGCTTCCGGACGCGAACACACGGCAGCACTGACGACACTTGATGGGGGCACGGAGAGACGATCGATCCTCATTCAAAATAAATCATATTTTCATTACGCTAGATGTGTTTGGTTTCAATTTGGACCTTATCTCACCGCGCCGCGGAGCATGTAGACTGCGCGCCTGCGCGTGCGTCGATCCGAGCGTCAGCTGTTTTTTATTTTGTGTTTCTGGTTTTGTTTTCAGTCAAATAATGTACTTTTCATGAAACCATCGCTTCGTTTATCAGCAGGAACGCGATGCGCCAGACATCATCACGAAGTTGTGTAATGAACTCGCCTATCTGTTCACGTTAACAAATATTTTTCGCACTTTGTTTGATTACGATCCCCTATCGCCGCCCCTGACCCCCGCCCGATAAGTTTTATTGTCTGATAACCTCTATTCAACAAGTATACAAATAACCTTAACTTGAAGCAACATTCCGGCACCACGTCAAACCGGCGCGCAGCCCTCGGGCACATTTTGAACCGTTGCTTACGGAAACGATCGAACCACTCGATCACGGATCACGGATCACGGACGACGGCTCCTCCAGTTAAGTTCCGGTGCAGTCTGCGCCCTCACTCCATACTGATGAGAAAATATCTTTATCTGCAATGGAAGGGGGGATCGCTCATACCTTCATTCAATATTGCCACACCATTGTGACTGCTGTTCGTCAGACATTGTGAGCTGGTATTTAAAGTTATCTCTGGACTAGGTTTCGTCAGGAAGCTACAAATCATTGTTTTGTCGTTTCAAGAATTGAACGGGCGAGGGTTTTTTACTATTGGCACTTTGAATGTTATACTGAGCAATACGTAACTTAGACTGCGTAGGACCTGGATGCATTATTTTAGGATTTTAATTAAAATTTCTTTAATTGTTTTCACTGTAGTGGGTGAATTGTCATCCTTATTTCCTGGCTCCGCCAATGTCTGTATCAGGGTCATAAGTACATCATTGTTGGAGACAATTCGATTTTTAATATTTTCTAAAGGCAATAAATGTTGTTGTTTATTTACATTATCCACATGTGTATTTACAGAGTCATATACAGGTTTATTTACATTATTATATACATGTGTTTTTGATGCTGCAAGTGGGGGCAAGTCATTGTTATTCACTTGCTTAGTTGATGTAGCACTTGCACAAGTAATTTTAGTTTCGTTTACATAATTTCCTTCATTTCAATTGGACATACTTTTGAAAGGGCAAGATGAGGTCCGCTGCAATATTGACAGCAGATTTCGGTGGGGTTGTCACATTCCTTACATAAGTGCTCACCACCACAGATTAAACATTTTTGTTTACTGTTACAGATTTTAGCTGAACGTTAAACTTGCAACATTGTCGCAAGCATGGTAGATTCAAAAGCTATAGAGAATAAGTCGCAACGAACATTATCTTGTAGAATATTAGATAGAAAAGTAATGCTTAGTTTGTAAAGGAACATGAACATGCTCAGGTCCTACTTTCTTTGAGAATGTTCCGATCACAATAATTTGGTACATCGACGATGGCCTACTGTACTACGCTTTATTGCAAATGTTAGCTGGAACGAATTTTCAATCTGCTCAGGATGCTGAATGAAAGCTTTCATTTCATACTTTTTTTAAAAAAGATGAATTGTTAATAAAGTTATTCGCTTTATTATACTGTTTAAAAATAACTGCAATTTTACTGGCGTTCACTCTTGAATTGCTGTCACAGCTTTAACTTCAGTTGCGAAAATGTGGTTTAAGTAAATGGGGCGCTCGCGGCCCAGTCCGCCCTTGTTAGTCGCTTCAACAAATACTATAAGTCGGTGTTAACGGAGTTCTCCGGAGAGTCTTTTATAATTTGGTTTGTAAAAAGGTGAACGAGAGACATTACGCTCACCGCCAACGCCAACGCCAACGCCAACGCCAAAGTTCGCTTTGGGGTCATCGCCACGATCCTCAGCGCGAGGACCTCATTACTCTCCATTTCTAAGGGTCACTACTTCTAAATTCTACTATTTACACTTAATTTTAAGGAAAAAAATAATATAATTCAAATTAAATTGAAAAAAAAAAACACAATTATTGTACACGCGCTCTTTTTGGAGTTCCCGCCCCATCTCCACACGCCGCGTGTGTTACGAGCCCCCCACGCGCACGCGCACGCGCACGCGCACGCGCACGCGCACGCGCACACCGGCCCGCCGCCGGGCTCCGTCATCTCGGCCGACGTTACATAACATCAGTGTAAACACACGAATCACGACTTATGATAACAGAATTGATAATTCGTTTGCGCTATTGCGCTGTTGCGCTGCGCCCGATCACGCTGTCTGCATTGCATGTACGACTTCCGTAAAAGGCGCAACTTATTTGCGATGTTTCAGCTCGGCGCCCGGCACTGAGGTGGGGGCCGGAGCAGCGGGTGGTGGTGGTGATTGGCGCTGGGTCGGGCCGGGCCGGGCCGGGTCGGGTCGCGGCGGATGAACCGGAGCGCGCGGTTATCGCAGCGCGGCCGGGCTGAACCCGCGGACGCGTCAGCGCTTGACCTTTCATTCGCCGATTCGGCTGCCGTATATGTACGGCGGCGCGCGGCGGCTCCGCACACTGCGCCATCGCCCACCGACCACCGACCTCTGTCCGCTGTCGGTGCACTCAGAACCATGAAAGACAAACAAGTAAGTGTCAGCGGACCTCCTGGTTTCCGTTCAGGGGCGCTGCGCCGACTCGCGGAACCCCCTTCGTTGTGCTATGTATACCGTACCGCTGCGACGCGCTCAGTGTAGTGCTCGTGTATCAACACTGGGAACGGCGCCCGATTGTCTATGAACATCCAATTCAGCCCAGCCCACCCGCTGCTGAACATCCGGTGCGACGCGCATGCGATGCGCTTCCATTCGTTAACACCGTACTGTCAGGCGTACCCAGACGCGCGCGGTGCTCCTCCGGCATTGTTTCCCCGTCGACGCGACCGGATACATGAAGCGTACCGGCACGGCGCTGCGGCCAGTGCACCCCATAAGTAATTAGTGTGACGAGCCCAGTCGCTTGAACCGTTACATGCAGATGGCGGTACATGTTTAGTTGGCGCCGGGCGGGGGGTTTTTTTTTTTTTTTTTTGTTTTACGTGGGGGAAATGCCTACGCATACTCGTCCTCGCGGGGGCAAGAACGAGTTATGTCGGACTTGCACCGACTAAAACCCCCACGATGTTCCGCCTCATCGCCATGATGGCAGGGTCACGGGAACGCATGCACTCAACCGCGACCCTGCCGGCGCTGGCCGCTTGCGCAGCCCCGTCTCGGGAGGGAGGGACGAATCCTCCCTTTCCAGGGCGCGCCGGAACATGCAGCGCGCCCCCTCCTCGACCTCATGCGTGTGCGGGCGACCGGTTCCCCCGAACCTGTCGCCCAGAGGCCATGGGAGCCACTGGAGAAAACCTCTCCCGGCTCCCCGCGGCGGAGAGATGTTAGGCCCGCCGCTACCTGTCAACGGCCGCGGAGGATAGGGAGAGCGGCGCATCTCAATACCGGCACTCCTCTTCCCCCGCGGCCCCACCGCCGCCGCATCGCCGGTGCGACACCGGTTGGCCGCAGAGGGTACTCCCTCCGCGACCCCACCTCGGCTGCGAGGGGCGGTATGAAACCGCCCCTGCAGCCGGCGCCGGGCGGGGGGTGAGTTCGGTTTCCCGATGTCCAGGCAGGGCAGTGCGCTAATGTAAACATTTTGCGCTCGGACAGGAAACTCCGGTGAGCATCATCGACCCGTCGCAACTGCTGCGCCCCGAGAAGGTGTACGATGGGAAGCCCGTCGCCGCTTTCCGCGACTACAGCGTGGACGACGAGGACCCCATCCGGCAGCGTGTGCGCAAGACATACTACACCATGCACACCAACATGACCGTCGACCTGGTCAAGAGTGAGTACCGCGCTGTGCCCGGGATGTGCACGTGTCCCGCTCGCAAAGAATATGTGGAGAGGTCGGGCGTTAACTAAATCTTACTGAAATGTTTAAGGCAAAATGGACAACTGGCTGAAGTTCAATCACTTCAAAGCGACCGTGAAGGAAGCCCTTATTAAACTGAACGAGCTTGTGGACGAGTCGGATCCCGATACCAACCTGCCCAACATCGTGCACGCTTTCCAGACTGCCGAGCGCATCCGCCAAGATTACCCGGACGAGGACTGGTTCCAGCTCACAGGGCTTATCCACGACCTGGGCAAGGTAACAGACTCATTAGACGAGGTCGCAATGGCGACCGAGTGCACGTAGTGACTCCTTAGCCCGGATGAGATGACAATGTGGTGGCGTGTTCACTTCTCCAGGTGATGGCGATGTACGGCGAGCCGCAATGGTGCGTGGTAGGCGATACCTTCCCCGTGGGCTGCAAGTGGGCAAAGAGCATCGTCTATGGAGATGACAGCTTCAAGGACAACCCGGATACCTACAACCCGAAATATAAGTGAGTAGTTGATATTTAAAGCGATTATCCGCCGAGCTGGTCGCGAGGAGGCTTGACGCGCGAGCCTTGGTTACAGCACGGAGTGCGGCATGTACGAGCCGGGCTGCGGCATCGAGAAGATAATGATGTCATGGGGACACGACGAGTACCTGTACTGGGTCCTGGTGCACAACAAGAGCACCCTGCCCAAGGAAGCGCTCTACATGGTCAGGTGCGTTGACTCAACTCGCCTGTGGCACTGATTGGCCAGATGGTGAAGTTAAACTCATTGGCTGGGACTGGGCTTTTATTTATTAAAAGGTACTTTATTAAGTTTTTTTAAGAAACTTTCTTGGACAGCTAGAATTAGGTTAGGACAAGCAGACTCGATGCATTCGGCAGCCTCTACCGGTCAGCCTAGGAAGCGGTGGGACATGTTCTGTGGTCAATGAAGGCTTGACCAGACGCGCACCAAATAGTTTTGCACGGAAGTAACGACCGGCGCGCAAGATCTGCTCGTCGGATTTTAAATCGTGCAACGCGCGTCCACAGGTACCACTCGTTCTACCCGTGGTACGCGGGCGGGGAGTACGGACACCTCATCACCGAGAAGGACGACCACATCAAGGAAGCCGTGCTCAAGTTCAAGTAAGTAGACTACAATATTACGCGGTCGTTTCCTCCGGCGCGCTGCTCGCCGCTGCCAAAATAAACAGATTGGAGCAATGCATGACTGGGCACGTTAAGAAATATAACAGGTGTTTTTTTGCTTCCACTTGCGTTGCTCGCTGCACCAGTGTATATGTCCGCAGCCAGTACGACCTGTACACGAAGAGCGCGGGCGTGCCGGACATCGCGGCGCTGTGGCCCTATTACGAGCGGCTCATCGACAAGTACATCCCCGGCGTGCTCGAGTGGTAGCCGCGCACCGCCGCCAGCACCACCAGCACCACCGCCGTCCGGCCCTCGCAGCGTCTCGCAGGTGGACGGACAGTTGAAATAAAACTGGCGTTGTATATAATGATCTGTTGTTAATTAATTATATCCATAATAAAGTTTAGTTAAGATATTAATTGTAGTTATAATGACGTCCTCGATAGAAACGCGACCGCTAGGTCGAATGTTCTCAAAAGTACAGTCGGTCGCAGTGCACAGCATTCAAATGTTTATCAACATCTCACCCGATGACACGACGCCTTGAAGTCTAGAGCAGTAGCACGTGTCAGCTCTTCAACGGCCCGCGCAGAAAAGGGGCAAGCCCGTTCGCGCATGCGCAATCCTTTTGGATTAATTGCACAAGATTGTTTAATGTTGCGCAATTCGGATGCGCGATGTATAATGTCTCCGCTAGTTGCGCTAACCGAATACCGTTTATCTATAGCGTAAGTAATACAATAAATATTCAATTCAATTCAAGCATCAGCAAGATTTTCATTCACCCTTTGCCGTACCTACCAAGTCGTTAAAAAAAATATATACATAAGGGACTTTTGTGTTTAAATAACTGGCGGCTGCAGCAGTGGCTGCAGCAGCGGCCGCGGCGACGGGGCCGAGCACTGCGCGGCCGCTGTAACACGCTCACGGACCAATAAATTTTATACAACAAACTTCCCAACTGGGAGGCAACATTTCTCGGAAGGAGATGGCGCGACTTATTCCAACTCTGACATGGACATAAATAAAACAATTGTTTTGGAGAACTGGAACTCGCGCGCATTTGCACAGGAGCATTGAACTGTAGGAGGAACTCGAATAGAGGTTATTTTCGGAAAACATCGAAATAAAACAAAAGTGAATATATGTATCAGGAACTTTATTTTATCTAATTACAAAAATACATGCATCTGAAATTATTTAATAATTATACACTGCAGCGCATTAGTATAGCTTCAAAGTTCGCTGTCTAGTGCAGCAAGCTGCAGGCCCGCCCGCCGCGCCGCGCCCACTCGGAGCTGACACCGTCAGACGCGCGGGTTCGCGGCGGGTTGCTGCGTGTGCGTGTGCGTGTGCACACTTGGCGCAACACCAAATCGCATGGCATTACACATCGTACGACTCCGACGTTACAGATAAGTTCTGCCCGACGTATTTATAGGATGACTGTAGTTCACTGCAAAGCGAGTGTCCTCGCGGCGCGCGGAATGATTTCGACATCGGCGCACGACGTTATTGCTAATGCGTTTTCTTTTATTGTATAAAAATAAGTTTTAATAATAGTAAAGGCACGCGAAGCAAATTCCATTTTCACAAATCGTAAAATACATCTATCCACGGTCGTGCTGCCGCAGCACCCACGCCGCCAGCAGCAGCCCGCAGCAGCCCGCACCACCCATAGCAGCCGCACCACGCTGCGCGCCGCTCGTCGCTGGTTGTCGGTTAAATTAATAATATAAACATCAAAGCCTTCCATGTCAAACAACAACCGTTTGCTCACAACCCGTCAGTGTGACCCCCAGCGCAGAGCGTGCGCTTGCACCGAGCGGTGGTAGCTATCGAGCACGATATCAAACGGGAACACCCCCGCCGCAACGACGCCGCAGCGCCGCCGTGTCCACACATAATCCATATAACACTGTTTACAGTGGCAAGGGAATGTATCAAAGTTAAACCAACAGCACACGCGGCGGTCGCGCGGAGGCGGGCGCAGGCGCGGGCGCGGCTCGCGGCGCTACGTCTCGAAATGCTTGTAGATACTGGTGACGTATGCCATCACCTGCTGCCAGTCGGGTCGCTCCTGCTGGATCATGTCCTGTATGTTCTGCGCACACAAAAACAGCTGTTACAGCGTGCGCGCCAAGTGGTTAGCGCAGTGAACGGCAGGCGCCAGGTGCAGCAGTGCGGTCGTACCAGCGTGGTGGGGATGCCGGCCGCCTCCGCCGCCGCAAACGCGAGCGCAAAGTTCCTACGCTTGTCGTGCGGCGTGAGTTCCGCGTAGGGTACGCGCGCGGATCCCACGTACGAGTGCAGCAGCGCGCACAGCGCCAGCCCGTCGTTCCACGAGGAGCTGTGGGCGAGCATAACGTCAGCGGACACGCACGCACGCACGCACGCACGCAACGTGCACAACACGCCCTGCCCCGACGCGCAGCAAGCACTGCCGTCTGTCGGGGCGAAGGTCTCTTTGGGTAAACAAATGATGGCGGGCACGGGCCGGCGGGCGCACGTTGTGAGCGCGTTGCGGTGCCGGTGAACGGCGTTGCAAAATAAAAGGCGTCGCTTGCGCGTGCGCCGGCCGCGCCGGGGGCCAGCACCTGCGTGTTAAACTTTCCGAATCTTACAACTTCGAAGCCAGTTCTATTATAACGGTGCGAAGACTTCACCTGAAGTTAGTGATGTCGATGTTGCTGTAGCCCATGGTCTTCTGCTGACACCACTTGAGCAGTGCATTTCGTTTCGAACCGCCGTTCTTAACCTGCAGCGCGTTCAGCGGGTCCTTCCTCTCGCCTGCCACCATGATGCCATAATGTATATATATATATAACATGCCTTTGTGTTTTATAAAGCAATTAAAATTTTAATGTTAATGAAAAGAGCACGCTGCGCGCGCGCACTCACAGAGGTCGCCGTAGCTGTTGCGCCGCACGAACGACTCGATCGCCTGCTGCTGCAGGCTGGCGGCCAGCGCGCGCTCCTCGTCCGGCACGTTGGTGGCGGCGCACTCTGCGGCACCACGCGGTTAGCACTCGCACGACGCGCACAACGCACATAAACAGATCCTCACCGCGCACGGATCCCGCAAGCATGCATAGCCAGCCACCAAGGCGCGCCGCCGCCGCCGCCGCCGCCGCCGCCGCCACCGCCACCACCGCCGCCGGCAAGTGTGGTGCGAATATCGAAACCTTTCGTTATGAGCAGGATGCAGGATGCGAGTTGAAGTTAGACGTTTTTAAACAACTTATTGAAAAGCTTGCCAGCGCCGGAGACGGTGGCGGCGACGTCATTTAGATAAAGGACGAACCGCAGCTGCAACACACCGGATGATGCATACCGCGGAGTGTGAGCCGGGGCGAAGCTGCGCTTGTGCTTACGGGTTAGAGCAGGGGATGGTGGGGTGGTGGGGTGGTGTGGCGAGGCCGCGTTGGCCGGTGGAGGTTACGTATAGACAGGCAGACACACAGACAGACACATGGTTAGATTTGTTTGCAGGGTGCGCTAGGCGCCCCGCTCATGCCGCCATGCTGCAAACAGAACAACTTACATGCATTGCTGGCGAGGTACATTCAGGGCGGGGAGTGCAGTGCAATAACGCTGCCCGAGGGGGGATTTAACAAGGTGAGAGAGTGGGTGCAAGAGGAGTTGCATGGTCCGTTCAATTATTCGTATTTACAAAGTGTAATGAGTGATGAACCATACCCGGAGCGCGCGCAGCGAGCCGTGCACTCCGAGAGGCATATGCCGATTAGCCCCCTTCGTGAACGTGCACTTGATGTGGTGGTGACCGTTCGGAAAGTGCGCCACCCCGCGCACCGCTCGCACGGTGCCGAACGCTCTCGAAGGACGGAATTCAAGTGGAAATCACTTTATAAACATTCACAAATGTCAACAAGTAGTGCGCATGCATGTAGACACGAGTACTTGTAGGTCCGCGCGTCCAGATGTGATCCGCTACCCGCCGACACGCGGACATGCAGACACCCGCGCAACTACCACGAGCTAGCTGGCGGCTCGTCACCGCACCTCACCAACCGACAATTTGGTCTATTACAGCAGTTGAATGGTATCCGTGTGTTGGAGCAGCCGCAGACCCTTCGGTACTGAACAGCTGTTTTCTGGAGTCGGAGGCTGCTACAGCGGGAGCGGGTGCACCGGGCAAACAGTTACCTGGCGGCGGCGGTGTGGGGCGGTGCGCGCGCGCTGATGGCTTGCCACTCGGCGCGCTCGTCGCGCCCGCCGTGCCCGCATTCGTAGCGGGAGGCGATACGGAGCCGGTCCTGGAGCCCGCGCCCGCGTTACCAGCGCCGCCCGCGCCCGCTCCGCCTCCCACCTGCAAGCGATACCAGAACCGCATTTTAATGCTACAAAGTAACAACGAATGGCAGCACGTAAACACGCTCAGCTGATGTAAGTGATATCTTTGGTCACGAGAACATCATACCAGTCAAGACATTTACGCGGCACCGGTTGGCGCTTGTCGCCTTGAGTATAAACACGTCACCAGCGAAGCCGTCCCGCAACTTAGCTACAGCTACAGCGCCCTCCACACCGAAACACATTAATAGTTGCACACTGCTGCTTAACGAGTCAGCGCAATGCGATGGTAACCGGGATATTGTAGACGGGCATCGACCGGCGAGGCCTTCCCCGCCGGTGATACCTGCAGCGGGTTCTGTTCGGTGCGCGTGCGCGTGCTCGTACGCATGCTCGTGCGCGTGCGCGCGGCAGTACCTCGAGGTAGGCGTGCGCGGCGGCTCGCGGCTCGTCGTGCGGCGCGCCCGGCGGCCAGTCGGCGGCGGGCGCCTGCTTGGCCGCCTTGGCCGCGTTCTCGATGCTCTCGATGAGCGACTTGACGGACAGCCGCGAGTCCTGCCGGCTCACGCCTGCACAACGCGCGTGCCACTTTGTTATAACGGCCCCCGTCACCAGATCGTATAGAATTGAATAGAACAGGAAGAGTTCATTGCACAATAAATTACACAAAATCGTATTCATATACACTATACATTGTCTGCGACAGATTCATTCAACACTCATGTAGATCGGATGGCTACTTATAACGGTACAATCGACAGCAGACAGAGCACGGCTCTGTGTCCTAGTAGATCATCATTAAATAATAAACAATCCCACAAAGAGCCCAGGCTCAGTGCACATGCCCCCTCCCCCCAGGGACAGCACTGGTTTTCAGCCTTCGCCCAGGAGGAGACCGCATTAAAAACTGATGTAAATGGTATGAAGCCGACGTGATAATAGTAATTATATTAATTGACCTGGACTAGAGACTAAGTTAATTGAAATAAATCGTTAGTAATAAAGTAGAATAGTTTATATAACAAATAATAATATTGTGAATAGTGTTAAGAAGTAATATTAATTGCACGGAACGTAATGATAAAAATACCGTTAAACAATGTTATTAATTGAAAATAATAATGATATTCACAATCGAGATAATATCGATAGATATAAAACAGTAACAACAACAACTGACGTTTTTATAGAGTACCCACCAATACCATCTCTCAGCGGCAGACGTCAGCCCAGGAACTTTGTCGGGATACCTAACTTTTGAACATTAATCAGGTGCAGATTTAAATGTTTTTTAAAAGTGATTAGAGTTGTGAGGTTTCTCAATGGGGACGATAAATCATTCGCACTTTAGTTGCCTGTAAGCGGAAACTGCCACGAAATACCACTGACCTGTGCACCTGTGCACTTTTTGCATAAGAGGCCGGCGCGTAGTTCTGGCGCCAATCGAACATTAACAGGTGAGAAGTGCAGTTTATCCAAAAGGTACTCGAGTTGTTGGTGTCTCATTACGACGACAACGAGAGTTGCGAGGTGTAGGTTTTACGCGGTTCCATGTTCAGAGCAACGGATGTATTCAGATTAGAGATGTGACTTTGAGGAGGAATGGCATATAAAAACCCACAACATGCATTCTGTACTCTTTGAATTCATTTTAGAGTTCTGGCAGCAAGCGAGGAGCAATAACAACATCGCCATAATTTAATCTGGAAAGGACTAGCGCTTCACACAGCTTTAGCCGCATTTGTTCATTAATGAGGTTACGGAATTCATACGGAACCTTCAGTGTGTATACTTTCAATACAGATCCTTACCAAGCCCAACAACACACGAGTTTCAAAACGCAAATGATTGTCAAAAATAATACTTAGGTCTTTAGCCTCTTCAACTTGCTCAAAACTCTGGCTTGCTTTCTTGTACCACGCACCATGTACTTGGGACTTGGTTGGATTGAGAAGCAGAGCGTTTTTACATGACCTGTCAGCCACCCTGCCGAGATCACCGTTTGATTCGTTGAAGCGTTGAGGCACACCCCCAGAGACATCGGGCACGTACTACTGAATATCGTCAACATAGCAATGATATTCGTTCGTCTCTTTGAAATTCTTCTTTTTATATGTAACACATTTACATTTATAAAGCTTAATATTGCCAAATTTTATTATAACCCAATAGCACATTTTGAATATGTATATATATTTCTACACTTGCACGATACTGCACCCATACTTTTATTGTCTGCTCAATCCTAGGGTAGACTGGCAGAGATTGCATCAGGCATTAAATCCGCCTTTTTGTACATTTGTTTTATGTGCAAATAAAGTTTTTAAATAAATAGATATTTACAATGTTGCATTACTATAACGAGATCTGAACTGTATATGATAAATAACAGTGGCCCCAAGATCGATCCCTTAGGTACTCTTCGTGTAAGGGGTTTATTATTGTTATTATTGTTATTAATTTGAGTTAATGGCGTTTCCTTATAAATTTCGCCAATGTCAACTGTATATCATACTCTACTTTATAAAGCGGGCTTCGTGAATGAGCAAAGTCACAGATTGTAACTAAGAATTAAATGAGTATCTAAGAATGTTTGATGACAGGATCGCTGTTGATGTACCTAAAACAAATAAGACGCGCACGAGCAATATCAGGAGGAAGGAGGTCATAAAGGGAAGAAGATACACGTATGGCCGAGTCTTAATCTATAGATCGTACTAGTAACGCGTTAATGAATATCTTTGAAGTTGCAGAACCAAGGTCGGGAGGAATAAAGCTTTGAATATCAGCGTAGTGTTTACTTCCAGAAGAAACAGTCTTTTGTCAACAAGAATTCCAAGAAGAGAGCAGTCGTTGCTTAACTATTGGGAGTAAATTATTAGAATAAACTATGTAATGATCCATACAGCCAGTAGTTGTGGCGTCTTTGGCACAACGATCCGCAGTTTCATTCCCTAAAATGCCACTGTGGCCAGGTAACCAAGCAAGGACAACTTCAATGTTTTTAGAATGGCAGCTGAAAAGTAAATTTTTAATTTTTAGTATGTAAGGAAATTTAGATTTTGATTTAAATTGGTTAGCAACGATAGCCTGAAGACAACTCTTAGAATCAGTAAGAACAACAGATTTATTTAGTTCATGGGACTCAATGAATGATAATGCTTCCAGAATAGCTAAGGACTTACCAGAGAAGACTGAAGCTGGAGGGGGCATTTAAAATTGAGAATCACATTGTATTTGGGAATCCAAACAGCGGAGCCAACACAACCCTGGTCTGACAACTTAGAAGCATCAGTGTAAATGATGAGCCAATCGGAACAATATTTGGCGAAGTATCTATTTAACTGGGAATTTGCAGAATTACAGTTTTTTTCTATGCCGAGATCTAGAAGAATTTGAGGCGGATAGATAAGAGCCTTAAAAGAGATGTCGAAAAGGGGAAATTTTTAACACTGAAATACAGGACAAGGAAGGCGGAGATATCTGACAAAACTATTGAAAAGGCAAGAATAATCCTTGCGGGACCGATATTTGTTAGAAGAGATAAAATCAGAAAGGATATGGAGTTTAGAGATAAGAGGAGATTGAATTACTTTAAAAAGAAACCGGTCAGATAAGTATTGTCTTCTGAGGTATAGGGGAGCATCGCCACATTCTACCTGAAGAGCATTAATAGGTGACGATTTCATAGCCCCACAGGTTATTCTCAGACATTTAGATTGAAGTTTGTCAAGGGAACACAACAGATTTGTTACAAGGAAAGAAGGAAAGTGCCATAGTATAAGTGACTACGTACTAAGGCGTTATACATAAGTTTTTGAGTATAGGGGTCACAGCCCCATCAGAGACCAGATAGGGAACGCAGAATGTTAATATTTTTCTCACATTTTTTAACAATATGATTAATATGATGGACACCAGTTAATCTAGAATCTAATACCAAGAAATTTCACATTGTCTACAACCGTAAATTTTTGTTGATCATATTGAAACGTCAGGACAAGATCTGGACCGAGAGAAAACAACCACATTGCTTTTAGGGATAAATAGAGACAGACCGTAGTCTAAGAGCCAATCTTGGAGATAGCTGCTAATAGCTGAATTTAGGCGAAAAGAGGCCTCATCAATAGTCTTAGAAAAAACGTAGAGTGCGAGATCATCAGCATATTGCAGAACTTCACAAAAGGAATTAACCGAAAGCTCTAAATCGTACGTATAAATACTGTAAAGTAACGGGCTAATGACTGACCCTTGAGGAAGCCCCTTCCACAGCTGTCTGGGAGAGGAAGAATAATTTGGAGCGCGAATAGATACGAATCTAGGAGACAGGAGATTAAAAATTATGTTTACAATCTTCACAGGAATACTCAGCTGGAGCATTTTCTGCCTGAGCACTGGAAGAACATTGTCATACGTAGATGACACATCCAGAAAAATACCTACTAAAGAGTCAGTTTTAGAGAAGGAAATACGAATGTCTGTTACAAATATGCTTAAACTATCCATAATGCTAAAACCTTTTCAGAATCCTATCTGAGATTTAGCTAATATGTTCCTATTTTCCACAATCTATTCCAAACGGTTCTTGATTAAATGTTCCAATATCTAAGCCATTGTAAAAGACAAAGCGATTGGCCGATAACTAGAAGAGTCAGAGCTGGACTTTCCAGGTTTTAAAATAGGGATGACAATCTAAGTCTTCCATTCGTCAGGTGGAGTTTCAGATAAAAATATATTATTAAAAATGGAAAGGAATACCTGTTTTACAGAGTTGGAAATAAAAGAATACGGAATTTCATCAATTCCTGGGGACGAATCACTTGAACCCTCCAAGACAGCTGAAAATTCATCCCAAGAAAAAGGAGACTCAAAATCATCAGTGGAGTTAGAGGATAAAGCGGAGGGAAAAGTTTCTTCCAAGAAAGGTACAGAAGAAGAGATTAAGCTACAAGAAATGTTCAATCCAGTCAGAAGGATCGTTAGATGAGATGACATCAGTAGCGGTATCATCTCATATTCCTCTAGACTTTAGAAGGGGGAATGGTAGGAGAATGCTCCCCGCAAAAACACAATCAACCAGATCTTTTCTTTTCTGATACGTTTTACAGTCTTGGCAGCAGTTCTCTGGTAAGAGATGAAATTTTCCGAACTCATATCAACTGAATAAGCATCCTCTGCTTCTGATCTGTTCTGGCAAGCTTGAGTGCACTCAGAATCCCACCACGAGGGAGAAGGGATTTTACATCTAGCAGTGTTTTTGAGAGGGATAGAATTAACAGCAGAAGAAAGAAGATCGTTTCTAAAAATTACGTAAGAAGAAAGGACATTGTCAGGGTTAATCAAAGGAATATTCATTATTTCTTGAACTAAATAGGATCTGAATTGTGAACAATCAGCTTTGTGAATATAAAATTTTAAAAGAGGTGGAAAGAAAGCAGTATGAATAGAATTAAGGGAATCAGGAATTGACAGAATGATAGTAAAATGATCACTACCGTGAGTAGAAAAAAGGACAGACCAGGAGGGGCTACAGCCAAGGAAGGAGAAGTTAAAGAAAGGTCCATAGCAGTCTTTGGATTCTGAGGTGGGAGAACTCTGCGCGTAGGGGTCCGAACATTCAATAAACACAAATCTAGTTCATCACAGAGATCAAGAAAAGGAAAAGAAATAGAATCACAGTAATAACAACCTCAAGATGTATGTTGAATATTAAAATCTCCAAGGATAAGGATAGGTGGAGGAAAACATGTAATAATAGTTTTTAATTCAGAGAGAAGAGCTAGGTTAGGTTCAAGGATGTAGATGGAGAGGAAAGAAATATTATTAACTCTAACAGCAAAAACGCTAGTTTAATAAAGCTCAGTAAGTTTTAGATGCGACATTGTTCGGTAGTTCAGAGTCTCCAAAGCAGGACTATATATTTAAAATTGTATAAAGTAAGAGATCCAGGAGATTATCATTGGCAGATACGCCATCTGAAGAATAGGCACTCTCATTAGGGACACTAGAAGGGGCAGTACTAATGACAGCTTGATGAGCTTGCCTATCATAACCTGGACTGGATGCCAGAGCTGGAGAAAAGTTTTGGGTTAAGCAAGTGCGACGGTACGAGACTGAACTGGGTATGGCTTGGGAGTGGAGAGAAGATTGGGGTAAGGTTTGGGAAGATTGAGTGGGGAAAAAGGGTGAGAAACGTACGGGAAATATCTGCAAAAGATCTTCTAACTTGTGGAAACCTGACCGATGCTTCGTTGTATGAGATATTTTTTTTTTTTGACATCACTAATTTGATAAATTTCTGTCTAGAATGTTCAGGGCATGATGTATCGATGGCTTTATGGTTACAAGACAAAACCAACAGGTAGGTATAGGAGATAAACTATTACAGTCAATACCAGAGTGAGATTTCGCACAGATAAACAACGCGCTTCTGACCGTCATTGCGTAACAACATGCCCAAACCTGCAGCAATTCCCCTCCAACGGGTTCTCGCCTTGTCGTGGCGGAAGGGCTTAGTAACCGTGGTCCGGTACACGGTGAAGCCAAATGGAACCCACCCGGCCGGCCCGCGGCGAAGGGCTGGCCGAAGCGGCCGCTCCAGGTTCGAGCACCGGTTGGGGTAACTGGAGCTCACCGGAACGGCCGGGGCCGCAGGGGCGGCTGTGTGCTGCCCTAGCGGCCGGCTGCAGGGGCGGTTTCATACCGCCCCTCGCAGCCGAGGTGGGGTCGCGGAGGGAGTACCCTCTGCGGCCAACCGGTGTCGCACCGGCGATGCGGCGGCGGTGGGGCCGCGGGGGAAGAGGAGTGCCGGTATTGAGATGCGCCGCTCTCCCTATCCTCCGCGGCCGTTGACAGGTAGCGGCGGGCCTAACATTTCTCCGCCGCGGGGAGCCGGGAGAGGTTTTCTCCAGTGGCTCCCATGGCCTCTGGGCGACAGGTTCGGGGGAACCGGTCGCCCGCACACGCATGAGGTCGAGGAGGGGGCGCGCTGCATGTTCCGGCGCGCCCTGGAAAGGGAGGGTTCGTCCCTCCCTCCCGAGGTGGGGCTGCGCAAGCGGCCAGCGCCGGCAGGGTCGCGGTTGAGTGCATGCGTTCCCGTGACCCTGCCATCATGGCGATGAGGCGGAACATCGTGGGGGTTTTAGTCGGTGCAAGTCCGACATAACTCGTCCTTGCCCCCGCGAGGACGAGTATGCGTAGGCATTTCCCCCACGTAAAACAAAAAAAAAAAAAAACCTGCAGCAATTATTACATTGAATAATTGGTAAAATATATATCTGAACTGGGACGGAAGTGTAAAAACAATAAACCCTATAAGGAAGCTTATGGCCAATAAATGTTAGAACAACTGTCGGAGTTGGAGTCCAAATGGTGAGTTATTTTCAGTTGACTTTTTATTGAGTCGCCGGGCTCTGATGACACGTCCGAACCCATCAGGAACTTCGATGGAAGAAACTAATTCTTCTAGGGTCCACTCTACTGGGACACCTCTTACAATACCCATGCGGGTCACATTATATGAAGAAATAATAGCATTAACATAGCTGCGGCAAGACCTGGGTGATCTAAGAGAGAATTTGCGGCAACAGCAGTTTTGAATTCAACTGAGACTCGGTTTCGGCCAATACGTCTAACGCCGTCTTTAGCAACATCCTCGACTTCGTTGTGGTGTAGGAGTGTCCAAACTTAATTGGGCGAAGTGTAGCACTAGACGAAGACTCGCACTCTTTGCTTACATGAATAAAAAAAGTAGCAACATCCTGATCCAAATACTGTTTTCTGTTACCCTCATATTCTGGTGAAGTATATACAGACTGAATAGATCCGATTGCTTGTGCGACTGTGCTTTTCTTTGGAGAAAGAGGTATAATCGGAATTTGGAGGAGTTTGTCGTTTCCTAGAAGGATGGATCACCTCCGTGTCTATTGCGATTGGAGAATTAGATGAATCAAGATTTTGTGAGGAATCAAGGATATAACCTTCCCCCGGGATCGGGGGGGTCAATGCCGTTCATAATTCTATTTACACTAAACTACTATATAATACTTACAAATAAGACAACATACTTATATAAACACACAAAGCTACTAATTAGATAATCAAGAGGGAATAAAACCCAACAAAGCACCCGAAAAATAAGTGAAAATAACGGAAATCAGAATATTACTTATCAACTTTATAAATGTGGAAAATTCTAAACCTTAGTTGACACTTGACATTAACAGTAATCAGTCTATTTTAAAATCTCTATTATTTCCTTTAGTTTAACTTGACAAAAAAAATCTCAAAGCTTAAATATAAATAACAAGTAAAGTTCAAAAACTTGTAAAGGTATAATATCACGGATCTCTAGTAATTAATAAAACACGAAAACAATACCAACAAACGGTTATTTTTTTTTTCAACCTTATTGAGAATTACGTGTCACTTGTATGTTTTTCTCACTTAGCCTTATTTGTATTTAAAATATTCATGAAGTTATATACGCGCGACAAAGTTGGAACGTCAACCGTAAGGGGTTGGAGGGATAGCTTTTGCCGGCTGCTTTTACAATTTTACGCAGGTAGTCGACGCACACGGGGCACAGCTGGCAAACCGTTTGATCGCCAGATCTGAGCAGCTAACACCTTGTCAACAATGCAGCGCTCGTGCTGCGACTTTTGATGGAAGGCAAGGCAAGAAGGAATTCTCAACATAATTACACAACCTTTTCCAGAATCTTAGATATGTATGAACTGAAGAATATTCATAGGCGGCCTGAGGCGTCTGAGCTTTGTGGGAATATGCACTTTTGGTAGAGGTGTGTGTGTGTCTTTTCCTTCCACCTTTGTGGCACAGTATCAGTAATAAGGGATCTCTTTATGATGGCTTTAATGTCACGCTCTTCTTCGTAACATTGTGGGGCGCTATTTAGACAGGTATACACTACAGTGCAGTAGTAGTAGTGTTCGTTACTCTGAAACCCAATATTTGAAATCCTAATAAACATTTCACAGTAATATCTGATACTGACCTTTGGTGCGGCGGTGCGAGGCCGCAGAGGCCATGATATCTTGCAGCGAAGCGCTGCTGAGCAGTGGCGGTGGAGTGGGTGGCTCATCGGCGCGCGGCGCTGCGGCTGCGCACACAAGCACAAGCAACTCTTACCAACACAGAGGACAGCACCACACTCCTCACAGACAACAGATATCTAATGCTAAAGTGAAAGTCCGCCACATACGAGTGCCAGAAGTTCATCCGCATATTCCAATCGTGACAATCGAAATGAAAACCTTATTTAATAAACATATAGCAAAAGTAGAAAGAAGGGTAAAAGAGCGACGGGCGCGATGTGGTAGGGCGCGGCGTGGTGGGGCGCGGCGTGTGCTGTCCACGCTGTTCCCTCCCACAAATCCAATTCGTTAATTATATTAATTGTTTGTTTTTGTGCTATACCCGTGTACACGTCGCCGTGCCTGTGCGTTCTTGTATCGTCTCGATTTGAATCGAGATTAACCCTTCGTTCCTTTGTAACAGAAAAGATCTTAAGATAGACTGTTTTTACAAATTTCATTCGACATTTGCTTAAGTATGTATGTTAAAGGCGAAGCGACCGTCACCATGCAACCATTAAGCAGCTCACAGATCATGCTGGTTTATAACAAAAGCCTTCCCTCACCCGGCACACAGACTGCCTCCAACTTTACGTTACGTTCACAAGCCGGTTACCTCCGACGTACTCCCTACGGGGAATCCCAGAAATTTTAGCATAGGAATCGTGGCAAATGAATGAAGAGGGATGTGAGGCTTTGGGGCCTGATACGCGCATAGCGGGGAGTTAATGCGTAGAGGCCGCAGGGTGCACTCGGCTTGTCACCGACAAAGCGCCGCCACCTCGCGAAGCGGCACGCGGCTGCACTGGTTATTGACAGCGGAGCAGCGGTGGACAGCAGCAAGCCCAACTTACGCATGGGTCGCGACGGCGCGGGCCCGTTCAGCGAACGTATCGGGTGCGACAGCCGCTTGTGCTCCAGCGTCTCCCAGTGGTAGGTGCGCGGCCGCCCGCATCCGCCTGCCTCTGATCGCCTCGCTACGTTTCCTAACTTCACCACCTCCGCACCTCCAGAGGAACTGCTGGGTTTAGCCAGAAAAACCCTGGCGCAAGAAGACCTCGAGGGAGATATGATTAACTGGGCGACGTTTACCGGCATGGTTCGCTCTATGAGGATCCGTCCGTTGACTGCTCGATTCGATTTTCGATTCTTTGGTCTCTTTGGTTTCCGTGGCACTTTAAGTAACTCTTCCCGCGCAACGTGCGGCAACGCTTCCGCCGCCACTGCTCCGCCGGACACCTTGTCGTCGTCGGCTACATTCTGGTCCGAGTCGCAGCAAATCGTCGGGGGCTCGCCGATTTCCTCGTAAAAGTTCTCCTGTTCGAACTCTCCCCGTTTATCGACGACGGATGTGTGGGTGTTCGGAACCGTCCCCACCACCGCTGTTTCTGTGTGTGCCTGAGCTCTCGTTGTGTTGCATACTCGGCTTCTATCTAAAGGAACCTGGGTGTTCCCCGTCGGTTGGTAATAATGATTGTCAATCAGCCACGCGGGCGTTTTAGTAATTTTACTTTTATTAGCGGTTGACAAGTCCGCAGACTTAGAGCACTGCTTAGAACTAGATGAATTTGTTTGTATTAAAACTTCACTAGGAGATTTCCGAAAGAGGAACGGCAAATGTTTAAATTTCGCGTTCTTTTGGTAAATTCCTCTCTTGGAACAATCGGCTGGCGGAGCTCCAACAGTTTTGTTAGCGTCTGCATGTTCATTAACAACGACTTGATCAATGTCGTCGTAGTAGACTAACGGTTGTCCGACGGTTCCCACCGCCGGCTTCGATTTGATGAAAATTGGGCGTATTAATACCGGACTAATTATTATAGGAGAGACCTTACCATCAGCCGTATCAATGTTGGCATTTACTATATTAACAGGCGCCAGTATTGTCGGGACCTTGTTTTCATTGACTCTACGGGCGAGTGGCGCGTCGGCCGGTTGCGCAGGCGCCGCATGGGCCCGTTGCGTGGGCGGCTCGACTCTGCCGTCGTACATAGCCGCTGCGTGCGGTTCGCTCGGTGTTTGGATCCTCAGCCGGTAACTGATGCCGTCAGCCGACGTCATTTCCTCGGCGGATTGAATTGACGATATGCCCGTTGTCGCATTACCAAACTCTTTCAAAAATATGTTGGATTCTATATTTAAACAATTTTCTTGCACTCTCTTATTTTCAACGACTTTGTTTGCATACTTTTCATTTTTTATGTTTATAACTTCTCCATAGTTTGTCGGAAATCTAGCGTCTGTAGTGGTTTCCGGGGAGGGTCCGTTGCTTCCAATAATTCGATCTATCGCTGCTTCGAAATTAATTTTTATTTCCTCATTGACTTTCCTCAAGTTTCTTTCTACACTGTCGTCTGTGATGATCGCGCGAAAATGTTGTTGTTGCTTTTTTTGAAGTATGTTATCGTTTTTATAAGCTAAACCGCCAGGGCATGGCCCTGCAGATGACGGCAATGCATCTTTCACAGATTTCTTTTCGACATCGTCTTTCCGGAAAGCCAATGGCCGTGGCGACACTTTAGACACTGTCATGTTATTTGTATTGACATTATGTACACTTAAGCAATATTGTTCATCTGCCGCAATATTCATATATTTTCTTTCAACCGGAGAGAGAAAAACACTGTCTGATCCATCAGATAGGGAAATGTCGCTGAAACTGTGCCCGCCCAAAAATTCTATACTAGTAGCCTCTTTTAACGTATCTTTAAATCTTTGATTAATATTAATATTATCCATACTCAAAGACTTAAGCTTTCCCTTGTACAGCGCCGACAAGTTTCCTTTAAAAACGTTTTGCACGGCTGGTGAACTTAAACCGAACGAATCCGATTTCAAGACCACATCACGGTGGAAGCTGTTCCCAGCGGGAACTCTCGGACTATCCAAATCGAACGCGTCTTGTCTGCAAAGCTTTAGTTTACAAAAGTCGTCAGCGTTTTCACCACTTTCACTTCTGCCCACAGATCGTTCGCTGATGCTAGAAGCATCGTCGTTAGTTTCATCTTTCGTTACGTCCTCGATTTTTAATGCAGAGTCCGGAGTGCTGCTCACCTCCACCGCACGGCTGAATGTCCTCCATTTGCAAAATGCTCGATCGACTGAGCCGTGGTCTTTGTCGGTGGCGTCGGTCGCGTCGGTGGCCACGGTCGCGTCGGTCGCATCTGTAGCATCGGTCGCGTCGGTCGCGTCGGTCGCGCGGCGCACTCTGGAGAGGTAGCGGGTTCTGATGTCCCGAAAAACATCTATCGGTGAGCAGTCGCTCGGCGCTTCGTTCCCGTCGGAATATTTTGAAAGATTGCTTTCATCGTCACAAAAAAACTGTGTAATACCTGGTGATTCTGATCTGTTAGCACCTGCGTTAAGTACATGAAATTATGATTAGACAAGTCATATTACAGAAACGAATATGTATGTATGTATGTACAGGATACATTAGATGGCGGTACATCCGTTAGTTCCATGGCCGTGACCGGGTCCGAAGCACTAGACGTAGCGGTTAGTGCGGCACGAGCGGACGTCGGCCGGTTGCGTTGCGTTGCTTTGCGTTGCGATTGTATTAATACATGCAGCGTCGGGAGGCGGCACAAGAGAAGAATTTACAAAATTACCCTTGCGCACTACACGGGACAGAAATTTTTTATAAAGCTCGAAGAATAACTATTGTTGTCTCGGAAACAGTCTCATATCGGCGCGAGGATCTACAAATGTATCATGCAGTCGTCTCCAGCGCGGTCGCTGCCACACTTACCTCTCTGGGAATGTATTTGGTCCTCCAGGAGTCGGATACGGTCCCGCGCAGCCTTGTTCTCCGACACGAGCCGCTCGAGCTCCCGCTGCGCCTCGGTCTTAAAGTCGTTAGCAACGCGGACTGTCATTAGCAGGTCGTTTTGGAATTGTTTCCATTCGGCCTCCTGAGGTTAAGCATATCAGGAAATAATGAGTGAGCGCCCAGAATAATCGTTGAGCTCTATGCACAGTATGAATAGAAGCGTCCGCGTGCGCGTACACTCACGTCGCGCTCGCGGTCGCGTGCGAGCTGCGCACCGCGTGCGCGCGCCTCCTGCAGCTGCCGCTCGAGGTCGGCCGCGCGCGCCAGCGCCTCGCCCGCGCGCGACATCAGTGACAGCTTCTCATCCGACGCAACTTGAACCTGCGACCATGCACGCGCAGCTCCGTTACGTACGTTAGCCATTCAACACCGATTAAACCGACTAATCAGAATTATTCAAAGAAATTCTATAAACTTTTCACTTTCGAAAATGATGATTGTCCCGTCGCAGCTTTTTAACTCTTACGGATAAATCAAATGAAGAAGGTCGCGGAACCTCAATCTGCAGCTCGGACATGTTCTCGCGAACGGTATTCAGCTCGCCCTGCAGCGCCGCGTTCTCCTGCCGCACCTGCTCCAACTGGAACTCCAACTCCGAGATGGTTGACTTCGCGTTGTTTCGGGAAACCTGTGTGTGCGCATTGTCCGATAAACTTTCAATCGTATACTATCATACTGTTATTAAATAAAGCGACTTCAAAGCGGCGGGCGCGCGCCGTGCGGTGGCAGCATTCGCCTGCTTTACATTATTATTTACCAATGCGTCGTCGTGCAGTTTGCGCGCGTCGTCGTGCGCGCGATCGAGCTGGCGCTGCGCGTGCGCCAGGCGCTCCGCGAGCGCGTGCGCGCGCGCCGCCGCCGCGTCCGCCTCGCGCCGCGCCGCCGCCGTCGCCGCCGCTTCCGCGGCCGCCGCGCCCTCCGCCGCGCCCGCCAGCTGCATTCCACAAAAGGGCAATCCAAGACGAGAAATTGATAAAATAACAACGCCTTAAAGTCGTTGTCATTGTTGATGCATACCTTCGCCTTGGCGGCCTCGAGCAGGTCCCCCAGTGTCGCGAGCTGGTGCTGCCGGGCGGAGGCCAGCTCGCGCGCCGCGCCCGCCTCTTGCTCCCAGTGCACCCGTCCTGCCTCTGCGCGCTCCAGTGATGTCTCCAAATTCCTGCATACAACATGATACAACTACTTCCCCAGACACAATTAAGTTTTAAAATCGTCTAATAACCATGACCCCGCCTCGCCCCGTCGCTGCCTGCATCCGCAGCCGCAGCCGTAACCACAGCATCAAAATAAAACTTGTACAGGCTCGTAAACCTAAAATCTACTTCGACGTGTTCTCACAAAAGTAACAAACTGTGAAAGGTATTAGATTCCTGGTTTCATTTTTACACTCTACTCTATCATCCATTCCTTCAGTCCAAACTAAGTTTTTGGCCATAATTACGCTCCAGGGTACCATGTACATCGATCGATTCAGAGGATCGAGACGAAATGATTGCGTGACATTTAAGAATCCAATCAAGGTCATTCCTCAATTTTAGAACAGCATTGTCGACAGCTGACGGCGCTCGAAATGTAAAGTTGACCGTCACCAGCGTAACGATTGAATTTGCAACTTTGGATAACATTCACAAGGTCTGTAGAACATAAAACCAGGGTATAACTGGACAACCTGAAGTTATATTTATAATTCACCTCATAATAATCTAGTTCAGTTAATGCTAACGACGCACTACGCCCTACAGGCACTGCACAAATCTAATGATGATGTGGAAGTAGTGTCGTGGCCAGGATCTTCATCGCGAGAATATAGCCAGTGTTATCCAGCGGACCGGACACACATCAATGTGCAGCAGTTGCCACTCACCGGACCTTCTCCACGAGTGTTTCATTTTCTTTGGTTTTTTCTTCGAGGGTATTCTTCACCTCGGTGAGATCCGTCTCCAGCTGCTCCTGCTTGCTCAAAAGTAGACGCCGTTCTTCCTGCGACAGCTGAAGGTAACCAACGATCGAATTAGATAATATCCACTTCACATGTCAAATGTTTTGATGGTGGTAATGGTGGTGGTGGCGAACAGCGCCGCGCACCAAACATTTATTTAAGTAAGGTAGCAAACATTGATAAATAATAAGCACACTGTAGCTCGCTCGCGCGCGCGCGCACTCACACACCCACACGCACGCACACGAACAAAGTGGAGTGGGTTGGGCCTGGGGGTGGCGTGGGGGATGGGCGGGCGCGGCAGAACTCTACACAAAGTGCGAGCGTCGCACACACGGAACAGTCCGTTCTAGCAAGACGTGTGGCGGATATCAGCGCAGTCTCCGCGTAGTACGCACCTTAAGCACGGCGAGAAGCTGTTGGTCCACGTCGCCGGAGCCAAGCGCCTCCGGCTCCACGCCTTCGCGCAGCAGCAACTCCTGCAGCGTGTCCACCTGGCGTACATCGTGTTATTCTTTACCCAGGGTCAACACTCGAATTGTAGTGTTAGCAGTATCAAACAATTATATTTTACATAGATGAAACTACGTTCGTTAATTATCAGTTGCGATAATGAGCGATATCAGCGGCCACACTGAAGGCTGTCGCGAGCTTTCGGCCGTTTGCTGCAGAACAGCTCCAGCCGGATTCTCGGTATTAAATTATTTCAAGAGAACAGCACTGTATTTTACTGAGAATTATGTAAAAGTTGAGCTATTATTTGTTCAGCCGGAGGACATTGCAACAGTAACGATTCCACGTAAAGATATTATTGCTCCTCACCTTGGTCCTGCTGTCTTCCAGCTTCTCGGTCTGCCGGCACAGCGACTCCAGCAGCACCTGCTTTTCGTCTGCAAGCCGCTCATTGTCCGCGTGCGCGTCCGCCAGCTGCGACTGCAGGTCCGCCAGCTCCGCCAGGGTCGCTTGCAGCTCCTCACTCGTGCTGCACAAGACAACAGTGTCACGGGTCGCTCGCGTCTCACGCGTACGTCGTGTAAATTCACCAAGTGTATCATTAAACCATATAATGAGTGACGTTTTCTGAATAAACATCCCAAGTAATGGGAATTGTGGTTTACAAGTTAACGTGACGGTCCCAAACAGGTGCAGGAGCACCAGCTCGCGGTGATCTTCGAGGGAATCGATGTGTACAATAGAGTACCTCCACTCAGTAACAGTGGCAACGGTCGCAGCCGGTCTAGCCTACATCTACTCTACAACTATGAAGCGGAGTTGCGTGTGCGCAGCGCCTCGCCGAGCTCGAAATGGAAGAAACGGGCTGCTCATGGTACGCGGCGGGCTGCACACAACAGTCGGTGAGCGAGGACTAGCGGCGACGGCACACCGCAACGGCGCTGCTGATGGTGAAGTCGTACCTCCGAGCGCCGGCTCGCGCTGCTGCGCCGGGCACGCGGCTGACGCTGGACGGTTACCAGCTCACATTACGCCTCCACAATATCAAAATTGTTTATATTACATTACATTACATCACTCAACGGGGGCAACCAATTGCACGGGCGTGGTGCAGCGGTGCATGCACGCTCTGAATATCTGCACACAGTCAGGCACGCACACGCGCACACGCACACGCGATTCAAAAGTGTTGAGATTGTGAAACGAAAGAACACGCGTTCTCATGTAGCAGGTTAGTTAAAGCAAGTGTAGCGACCTGTAGTGGTGCTCCTCCATCTGTAGGATGCGGTCCTGCAGGCACGCCACCGACACCTCGCTGAGCGACGACGACGAGTGCTTGTCCCAGTCGGGCGTGGCGGGCTCGCCGCTGTCGCCCTCGGCCTGCTCGCAGTGGGGACATCAGTTTGTCATTGTACCATGTAGTTTCGAAATGGCGCAGCGTGTCCACGCGCGGGCACCGCCTCGCAGTCACTTACATTGTGCGCGAGCGCGATGGAAGCGGGCGCGGAGGAGTGCATGCGGCGCGGCGCCGGCGCCAGCAGCAGCTGCCGCTTCTCGCTATCGGAGAGCGGCGAGTGCGCGACGCCGCGCAGCCGCGCCCGCAGCGCGCCATTCTCGTCCGCCAGCCGCTCCAGCGCCACGGCGCGCTCGCCCTCCGCCGCCTGCCGCACACAGCACACGGTACACGGTACACGAAACACACGGGGCGTGCCCGCCGCGGCCCGCACGCCGCGCACCACCACCGCACGCACCTTCAGTCGGTCAAGCTCCGCGCGCAGGCGATCCGCCTCGGCGGCGCGCTCCAGCAGCTCGTCGAGCCGTGCCTGCATCCGCGCCCGCTCCGCGCCGCGCGCCGCCACCTCCAGCCGCAGCGCCTCCACCTCGGTGGGCTCCCGCCGCTCGCACGCCGAGCCCTGTCGCCGCCGACGTTAACACGGATTAGATTCCTGCCGCGGCGGGCGTCTGTACGTGACGCCATCGGCGTGGACGTTCACCTCCCGATGGTAAGCGATAAGCCCGCGGAGAACAACGTGGCGCTAAGTTTGGATGGTATACACTGGAGCACATTGCACTCGTTACATGAGACATAAGATGTTGAATCTCGTTATTCCAATAATTTCACTAGCTACAACACCCTTCAAGCAGGAACAAAGTAAAGTTTGCACACTACTATTTGGCAACAGAAATAAGCACTGCGTCGGTGCCTACTTAGGCCGTCTCCGGCACCTACCTTCAAGCTCAGGCTGCTTACGCGGTGCCGGCGACCGACGTTCGAACGGGTCATCCAGAAGCTGCTGCTTCTTGCCGGTATACAACCACCGTATGTGATATCGAAACCGAGACGGGCGACGGCACTCACCTGCAAGGGTACTCCGGGCCGCAGCTCCGCGTCTCCGAAGCCGCGCATGTGCTCCGGGTCGAGGGTGACCGGCAGGCTGACGTACTCGTGCGAGCCACGCGCGCTCGTCGCACCGAGCCGCTCCGCGCTGCCGTACTCCCTCACCTGCCCATCCTCGTACTCCAGCACCTCACTCAGCTCCGAGCCCTCCGGCGCCGCATTGTTATTCCCCGAATCCTTCTTTTTGTGCGCCTTATTTAACTTCTCCTTGGAGCCGAACACTTTGAGCGATTTGTCCCGCGCGGGCGCGACCTTGTGGTGCTTGGAGTCGAGGCTGGAGACCGAGGGGGCGCCCTTGAGCGCGGGCTCCTGCTTGCCCTGTTGTCCTCTACGGAACAACGACTTGAACTTCATCATCTTGCACTATCACATGTTCGTTTCCTGTCACTGATCGAATGAATGTTCGTGTCTGCTGCCACTGTCGCCAACGCTGCCGTGTGATCCGAATTAATTACGCATTGTTAGCGGCGCGCGCGCAGGCGGCCGGGGACGGGTACGAGCAACACAGACAATAAATCATTTTTCTTTGAGCACAGCTGTGGTGCGTGTGTGTGTGTCCGTGTGCGTGTGTGTGTGTGTGTGTGTGTGCGTGTGTGTGTGCGTGTGTGTGTGTGTGCGTGTGCGTGTGTGTATCGGCGCGCTGCCACTGCCGCTGCCGCTGCTGCTGCTGCACACACGCTCGCAGCGCTGCTCACGAGCCGCTCTCGACACACGCACGACATCCGCCGCGCTTTAAACTCTCGCGACAACGTGACGTGTAGCTTTGTTGCATCTCTTTTATATGCTACGAATCAGTAAAAAGAGCTCCCGACGTCCCGCGCTCGCAGCACTCATCTTAAATAAACTATATAAGGACACGAGTGTTGACGCGGCCGCTGCAGCCGCTGCAAGACGCAGTGTGTGTGTGCATGCCGTGGCCCCGCCGTAGAACGACGGCGGTATAACATCGTAGGGGTTTTAGTCGGTACAAGTCCGAAACAAAACTAAAGATCTGTCCCTATTGATACGGAATATGTTACGACTGTGAGCTGGATAGATAAAATTTCATTCGCGGCCCTCACCGCTGGAGATCTTGGCAAGCGATATCGCAGGGTAGTGCGGGGAGTCGGTGCAGAAAGTGCAGAGTCGTCGGCTGGCAGGCGCGCGGCCGCTAGGTCCGTCTCTGGAGTTATCACGTACGGACTCGCGACTGTAGCCTTTTTTTTGTTTCGCGGGGGAAATCTACGAAAGAAGCCCTGCTTCTGCGCGGAAGTTAGAGTTATATGAGATTGTTACTCAAGCCCCTGGGTGGTCTGCATCAGTAGATTCAGAGAGATCCCTGGATATCTTACAGAACACGCCGGTGCCCTCTGCATCGGCCTGGCGCCGCGCTCTACTTGTTCAACAGAGCGGCAAGCAGCGCTGCCCGTGAGGGGTGCAGCTGAACCAAGGCATCGGTCACGCGCCAGGATTCTTACTTTGCCGACTCGACTTTTGACTTGACGACAGATCAAACGGTCCTGCAAGCGACAGCCTGACCGCGAGCGATAAGTACACACGTAGTTCAAGGTGAGCGCCGTGCCGAGGACTCCCGCAACCGTTCGTACGGCACAGCCACGTTTGCTTCACGGACAGTACACGTCGCTGGTCCGCGAGTACTGTGCCGCGTAGAAAACAGAGGCGCATGGAAACTAGGTCACAGCTAGTAACGACTCCATGTGGACGGAAGCACGTGCCCCCTTCTCCAATCTTACCCTTAATATGTAATCGTTTGGCTGGTCGCGGCACGTCCGCATGTTTGACTTGTCGAGGACACAACGTTACAATGCACTGAGGTGCAGGGAGCGCGGACACTTGAAAGGCAAAACTGAGGGGATACCGAGTTGAGACGACGCCGCACCAGCTGCGCCCTCCGCGCAGGGGGCTTGGGGTGCATCGTCTAAAGCGATCCGTAGTGTTATGGTTTTGGGACATTGCATTGCGTTTGCAATTGTCCGATGAAGGGAACTTATGTATGGAGTTAGAGCTCGCGGGAGCGGCGGCCGGCTCGGGCTCGCTGCAGCTTGCAGCTTGCAGTAGTAACGAGGAAACAAACCCGCGCTAACGATGAGCGCCAGTTGTTTGCTCAGCAGGTCCTAAGACCGCCTCTTGAACATTAAACACTTTAAGTTCATTTAAGTAAGCGATCGAAATACGTCTCCCTCAGCGACAATGATTCTAATTGTCCAGCTCCCGCTGCAGCTGCGGCGCCAGCTCGGGTTCTCTATTCTTTACCTTTAGTTAAAAGTTGCTTTCGAGCAAACCTCGAGGTTATGGAAGAACGAAATATTTTAACACGTAAAGGGGCATTATTTCTATTCTGTGTATTCAACGAAGCAGCGAACGTGTGGAACGTTCACCTGATGATAAGTGGTACGCCTGCCTGCTCATAACGTGCCGCTAGTCACGACGGTAGCACCACGTTACGCTCGTCGCCTTAGACTAAGATGATATGTCTCCTTACCACAGTACTTTCACTAGCTACAGCGCCCTTCAAACCGTAACACAGTATTGTTTATACACTACTGTTTGTCAACGGGCCCGTGTGTCAACGTGGACTATGCAAGTGAGGCCATCCGCCGCAATGGACACGTTGCCATAACCTCGAGAGCCACATCAGGACATTAATTGAAACAAAGTGTGGAATATGAGTGCAGCCCTTGCCAGCTCCGCGCGCCATCGAGCGCGCAACTCAGACACTCAGTTAAATCAATCACATCCCTAAACAGCGCACCTACTTTTCCTTACAGAAAGCAGGTCCTTATCCGTGCTTGTGTCTGTGTCCGTGTTCGTGTTTGTGTTTGTGTCCGTATACACGCGGCGTCGTCGTCGTCGAATAAGAAGCGAGCAAGTCATCGGGTCGGGAGGTGTCGCCGCCGCGCGCGCCGCTGTGGCAGCTCGCAATCAGCTCTGGTCACACGGCTTCGCAAGCAGTGGCCACCGCGACAGCGTTAGCACAACGCGTCCGTTACCAGCCCCACTCCGCTCACAGACCACCAACACTGCGGAATCAACCCAGAGCGCGGCCGCACCACGCGCGCCACCGCCGCCGCCGACACACGCACGCACACTGCCCCGCGCTGTGGCGTCGCACCACCGCGCCGCCGCACCACCGCGCCGCCGCGCAGGCGCACCGGACCACCGAGCTCCGACCGTTTTATAATCCGACCGATTTTAAAATATTCAGCCCGCGTGGACGTGTTACCATTTAAACTGTCATTGAACTTTGACAACGTCGTATCACTTTGAATATATTCTGTGAGAATAAACTAATAAACCATTATCTCTCTCTGTTTAACACCTATACACAAAGAGAAATGCACGCGTGTCAGAGCGAGGCAGACTAACTAGACAAAAAAGATTATCGCGTCACGTGCACTTATTTACAGATCATGTCATGATTCGTTCACAATAAAGAACTCAAAGTGAATGGGTTTAGAGGCGGTAGCGGCTTGCGGCGCGCGGCGCGCGGTGCGCGGTGTGCGGTGTGCGGCGTGCGGCGTGCGGCGTGCGGCGTGCGGCGTGCGGCGTGCGGCGTGCGGCGTGCGGCGTGCGGCGGGCCCGCTCCACTCCGCTCGCCGGCTCGCACGTCGCGGAGGTGACGTTTAAAGCTGCGCACATGGTAACATTCGACTAGCGATTGTGCGATTGTGCGAGCCGTAGCATAATAATTTAGAGGCAGCAGGTCCCCGCATACGGCTGGACCGTTTAAGAGCCGATTGTAATGATTGGAATATTACTTTGAAGGGTAGACGGAGCGAGACTCACCGCAAGCGTTGCGGCGACCGCTTCAGGTCGTTGCCTAGGTTCGCATCATTCCAGACGTTGTTGTTGTTGATTAGCTTGAAGAGTTTATGCTTCGTTTTTTTGGGTAACCCGGGTCTCAGCGAAGGCGGCAACACAGTGGCACTGACGGGAGTCTCCGGCGCCGGTTTCGGTATGACGGACCTCTTGACGATTTGCAGTACGACGTTCCGAGTCGACGGGCGAGGGTGGGCGGGCCGGTCGCCGGGCTCCGCGCTGCCCGTACCCGGCCGCCGGGCACGGTCCGGGCGCTCGGGACGCTCTGGGCGGGCGGGCTTGTACAATTTATCGACGGGTTTCGACCGCTCGATACCCCGGCTCCCTTTGGATCCGACGCCAGCAGGTTGTTGCGACCCTGAACAAGAAGATGCTGCTGCGGAACCGCGACGCGTTTTACACTTCGATTACAAATTAGCTGGCGCGCGGGCACACTCCAGGGGTTCATGCATTTCGTTGTGGTTGTCGTGCTGCAGTTGCAACACGACGCAATGTTCTTTTCCGATCACAAAGTAATGAAACTAATCAGTGATATCTTAAAAAGATGGTGTTGGAAAAATAAGGTATTTTTATTTTAAAAACTTATACGTAATAGTTTTCGGTGATCATTTAGAAGGGGTGCGGTGGGGCCATGGCCGCGTTACTTTGTCCGCGCATTCTGGCCGCCATCCATAAAAGCAAGCGTAGGTTGTTAGTTAAAAAGATTTAAAGTTAATAATAATGATACTTACATTTATTTGTTAGGAAATAAAAATAATAGTTTCTTAATAATAAACTGAATTTCAATTCTTGAAATGTCAACTACGATTCAATAACAGAATCAACTTCTTCATCGTCATCGTCCACGTTAATCGTAATAGTCCCCATAAATATGAGTCACTAAGAGTATAATAACAAACAAACTGGTAAAATTTTCTGATTTTGGGATTATGATGTCTGACGTTAAATAGGATTTTCAGATGTAAAGTTAGATATTATATTTATTCTCTCAAGAAGTGTGCGGCGCGCGACCCGCTGCCCGCTGCCTGCCCACAGCCTGTCCGCAGCCTGTCCGCAGCCGCCCGTGCAGCTCCATCGGCCAGGCCGCGCGGACGGAATGAAGCAGCGGCTTCGTTGCCAAGGTAACTGGACTACCTCCAATCGACAGATGAAACAGTAACGTAAATATTACCTGATCTTGGCCTGTTCCTGGTGACAGGCTTGGCTTCGGCGCTACCTATCTTTGCAGTGTCCTCGACGGAGCGCGAGGAGAAGGCGGCGGGCACCGCCTTGCTGCGGGAACTGAACGTCGCCTTGAAGAAGTTCGTGGACAGCCGCCTGCACACCCCCAGCGAACTGCTGCCGGGTTGCGGTTGTCTAATGACCATGATTAAATAATAAAAACAATATTCAAGAGGACATCCAAGTTTGTATCCGGGACCTCTCGATCTGCAGTTGAATGCTGTACCACTGAGCTACGTCCCCGCCGTCGGCTGCATCGAACAGTAACGTGTATGATCTCATCATATATTCCGGCAGGAGTCCAGCAGGCCGGGGTCCAGTTCATCCTGCAGGTCAGCATTGAGCGGTCGCAGCTGGACGTTCAACTGGTTATTGTCTACTAACGGAACAAGTCCATTTTATAAATAATTTATGGAACATTTTAATCGACTCACAAACTTTTAGGGTCACCAGACACCGCCCGCGTCTTCTGCTGCATAACCTCCTCGATCTGTCGATGAAAACAGGATTACATTCCAGCTGGACTCATCTGTAGTTTAGATTTACATTTACAACGTTAATGAGGTAAGTATCACTATCGTCACTGGGGTTCCCAAGGGATGCGATGCACCGTAGTTAGGCCGGCGCAGCGTGCAGCGTGCAGCGTGTAGCGTGCGGCGTGCAGCGTGCAGCGTGTTCTCGTCACCGAGCACGGCCGCAGTATCGTATTCGATTGCCGGTTTGTGTTTACCACGATAAACTTATATTCTTTCGACCTGCGCACCGCCGTCCACATCGCAGCCGCCGGCCGGCCTCGCGACGCGCCCTCTTCAGGTCCCCTATCTATTTATCTTGTCTATTATTCACGACCTGGTTAATTCACTGAAACATTATTAATTGAAAGCTAACGCTGCAAGTCATAAATAGTCACAATCAAACGTCCTCGCTGACAACAATTCTACCATTACAACCTCTTTCCTCGGCGAAGGTACTTCAATATTCATCAGGAAATTATCCTTTATTATAATTGATATTATGATGTTTGGGAGCCGGGGGCAAGGTCGAACTATTATTTGCCTGCACCTCGGACAACGGCGCGCATTTTAAAATAACATTGGTGTGTCGCGTCGTAGCAATTATTTATATAACATTTGATAACAACGCCATCTGTCCGTGACCGGGCGCGGCTGCGCGGCGGTGCGGCTGCGCGGGCTCACGCCGCCGCTGCGTGCGCGGCTCCTGCTGAACCACTTCCTTCGGCGGCCGTCACCACCCCCGCGCGTTCACCTCAACAGACGTGTTTGCTATTGAACTGATTCTTAGTGAACTTTTCCATTTACCAAGCCCGGGTCGTTAGCCTTCCTCCTGTAAGGTAATGCGTCACCTGGAGCTGCGGCGATGGCGGCGATGGCGGCGACGGTGGCGGTGACTGTAGCGGCGGTGGTGGCGGCGGCGGCCGTGGCGAAGTTTCGACGACGGCGGACATGTGACAAAGGACTAACACATTTTGTTGAGCGGATAATATGTAATTCTAGTGGTAGTTGTCACTGTGGAGCTTTCACCGCTCTATCGAGCTCCCGGCTGGCGGTTCTGCCGCTGTCGCAACGCTCGCCTACGCGTGGGACACCTCCACTTCGCAAATGACGTGAACTTGTTACCCAACATTTAAGTCGGAACTCGCCCGCGTGCTTCAGTTCGGTGTCGTGCGCGGTACTTAGGGCATTAACCAATTTAAGGTCACAATTACATCATTATTAGCCGACGGACATACCCGCTTCTCCTCCAGATCCTCTTCGACCACTCTCGCAACCTTCACCGGTTCATCGAACCACGTTTGGTCTGCGATTCTTCGCAAACCCCACCAACTAGTCGGCTGCCAATTTCTCCGGCGACGCGTTCCGCCCGCTACCACTCGATTTCCAGTGATTCTTTGGACTATGTCGGTGACCTCAGCTCCTGAACTTTTATTTACAATTACCGGAGTAACTTCCTTCACGCCAGCATTCGCACGACGAAGCACGCCGCACCACGTTAACGCCCAATCTCAAGGTATACCGAAGACCTCGCCCCCACAGCTGGACTGTAATCAGCATCGTTCGAAAGTTCTTCTCCCTATTGCGTGAGGTATCACCAAGGGAGCAAGAACACGAACAAAATATATCTTTGTTCACCTCCCTGACCTCACACCAGCGCCGGGAACTCGTGCTCGCAGCAGGTCACCGGAAGCAACCGCAAGTGGTCGTATCCCAATAACCGAAGTGCAGCGTTTACCCGTGTCGGTGCCGGGGGCGCGCGCGACTAACGCGGCCGGCGTAGTTCCGCTTATCAGTAGCTCGTCGTTTATCAGCTGTTGATAAAAGAAGCGACGTCTCCGGGGTGGGGGGGCCGCAGCAGCGGGAGCGGCCCCTCCTTCGTGTTTGTAACACACTTCTAAAGAAAAGCCCGGTAGTAGACAAAAGTGAGCCGTACAACAACGCACGTGGACACGCGCCGTCTCCGCTCCTTCCGCTCTGCGTAACTTCCTGTTACAAGTTCGCAATACGTAATGGTAGCCAGGGCAACGCACCATAGTCACGTCCCCCAGTCACGAGGTTACGACAAAGAAGAAGAATTCCGCTAATGTGGCGGTGCGGTGCCCCGGCGCTCGCGACAATTTCACAAAGGATTGTTTTGTGACCGCCGCGATGCCCGCCCGCTGAACGCGCCGAGCTCGGGCCTGTTCGTATATTTGAATTTAGAAGGCTGTCTCTTAATTTGAATGGATGAAAAGCAACTTACCCATGGTTGTAGCGATACAGCTGCGGCGCGGCGCAGGCGCGACGGGCGTGCTGAGCGCCTGCCGCTCCTGCGGACGCACCAGCGGTCCCGACGTTACCATACGGTTCCGGCAACGAGGTTCGTGTGGCGTATTTATTTTGTTTGCAACAAATTTTGTCTTATTATTATTTATTAAATTAATCTACCTTATAGATGTTTTCCCACCGGTGGGAAAGGATCGTTTCTATTTCAATTGTCTACTATTACAATATTTACAAAGCTAAATAGTCAGGACACGTCGAACCTCCTCGTTAGGGTGAGCACCAACAGGAGCAGGACGTTTGCCAGAGCAAGCACAATAACAAGCAGTCAAATCTATTTGTTCGTCGCACATTTGATTATCATCGCCGCGTGGTGTGTCAACGCGATGCCTGGTCGCAGTCCGCGCGCCGGTCACGGACCTGCCTCCTACGGCACCTATAACGTCTTAACGAATTAAACAGGCCGACGTCGAGCTGGTCGACGCTGAACTCGAGTAAGCCTCACTGAAAACAATTGTACTGAAAAGGTTGTCCGCGGCAGCGAGCGACCCCTCTACGCAGCGCGATGTCCGCCAAGGCCAGGTTTCATTTAATAATTGTGCCGAACGAGTGATGCAAGAGGTACTGTTAGGTCAGAGCAGGCGTACACAAACACTAGGGAGTGGTGCGGGGACCGCGTCACGCAGCGCGACAGGCAGGGGGTCTGGGGGTAGCGCGAAGCCTGTAATATGCAATATCAATAGCGAGGGTGCGTCCCGCGTCCGACGGGGCGGCGCGCTGTGCCTTTGTTAAACAAAATATTTACAGGATGAATAATGGCGGACTTCGGGCGTGCACCACTCCTGCAGCAGCAGCTGCCGGCTCGGCGCCCGCACGCGATCTCACACGCTGCAGCGGTGTAAGGCGAGCGACGCCTGCCGCGGAACTGAGGGCCCCGCGCTGGCGGCACCCCCGTCGCGACACCGGCGAACGGCGCAGGGTGCGCGCGCCGTATCCCTGCGGGAGTGGGTGCGCGCGCCCTTGCGAGTAAAACGAGTTATTGTTTATTTTATACAAACTTTATTTAAATCAAAAAATAAAGTGTACAGTAATCTGTTGCTTTAATATTAATGTGTATAGTATTAGAATTTGTTTCAGCTCCCCGCCGGGCGTCGCGGGTCGGGGGTGGCACGGGGACGAGAGCGCGCTTGGCCCGCGTCTCGCACCCACACCACCCCACCCCACCTCACCACCGTCAACCCCCGCCCCCGGCCCCGAACACAATTCGCTAAACCTTTACATAATCATCTTAACAAATTATATTATATCCTCTTTTACAGCTACAAATTACATAGCATAAAATTTATTTCAATAAAAATATCTTCTCAATTTATTATAGAACACTTTCACCTAATATTTGCTGTTGGAAACAGTTTCGGTAACACGCGAGGCGCGGGGGGTTGCACCGCGCGCTCACCAACCCGCACCCGCACCCGCACCCGACCCCGCACGGACGCACGCGCACGCGCACCTCGTAAAAATACTTAATAATAATGAATTTACAGTGTCAACAAAATTACAGTAACACGAACCCCTCTCCCGCCGCCCCAAAGCGCGGACGGGAGCGGGGCGGGAGCGGGTATTACAAATAAATCAATGGTTTCGTCATCACAACACGCAGTCGACAGTCACGGAACTGAAGCTCTCTCTGCACGTCGACACGCGACCACGTGTCTCCGCCGGGCACATGGGCACACCGCGCCCCGAGTGACGGCGTCCGGCGTCCGGCATCCGGCGTCCGGCGGCCCGCGGCACCAACGCAATACAGCTCGGTTTACCAAATTATAAAATATAATTCTTTTCCCAAAAGAATAACCTCACAACTACTAAATACACAAAATGAAGGACAGTTTACTCGTTAACAGTACAAAATCTACTTCGCGTACTTTAGCTCTAAATATCTTCCGTATGTTTATATAAATATTTGGATATCTGCGTGGAGGGAACGCGAGCGCGCGCGCGCGCGCGCGGGGCGTACAGCGGGCAGCGGGGCGCCGCCGAGATCAAATCTAGCCGAGCGCGCCCCTCGCTTCCGCCACCTCCACTAAATAAATATCTACGTGGGCTAGTCCACCGCGTGGTCCTCGAGTTCCTCTTAAGTGTAACTATTCAACAAATTCTTTGTACTATTGCAGGGGCGGGAGCTGGAGCGGCGGGCGGAATGGGGTGGCCCCGCCCCGTCCGCTGCCGGCCGCCCGCCGCCTGCTCCCGTCCCGCGAGAGCGACGCGAGTTCATGCACGGAGATGAGGGCTCGGCCTGCTTCTCTACAACGGTTCATAAAAACAACGCGCGTGCACACCCGCCCTCGCCCCCGACCCCGCTCGCCGAACTGCTCACCTCCGGGATACGCAAACTCGCGTTGCGGTATAAAATATCAAAGTTCAAAGCGTACTTTGGCAGTACTAGAAGGCACCGTTGCACCCGCACCACTCTCACAGGTAACATATTACACTAACGGACTACTTAACGCTAGCCGGCCGCCGCCGCACCGCCGCCGCTGCGCGCGCGCCTCTTTGTATAATTCGTTATGAAAATACATCTGCACCGCGACTATTGCACCGGTCGGTCGGCGCGCGACACTACTTCGCGAGGCGGCGGCGCAACCGGTTGCGCAGCGTGAGCGTCGGCCACGGGCCCCGCTTGCCCGCGGCCTGCGCAGGCGCCGGCGCCTCGCAGCGGGCTCTCTTGGCGGGCGGCGCTGCGTGCGGCGGCGCGGCGGCGTGCGGCGGCGCGGTTGCGTGCGGCGGCGCAGGGTGCAGCGGCGCGGCGGTCTGCGCGAGCCGCGTGGGATCAGCGTCGTTCCGCGAGCGCAGCGCCCGCGCCCACCCGGTGGTCGAGTGCACCTCGTCGCTAGCGGCGCGGCGCGCGCGCTGGCGCGGTGCGGGCGCGGTGCGCGCGCGCGTCCTCCCCCCGCATAGATTCTCCTTGCAGTGCGCCCCGCGCGCCGCCGCGGCCCGCCGCGCCGGCCCCGGGGCGCGCGCGCAGTTTCCCGAAGCGAACTGTGAGCGCGTCCGGCGCGCCTCCTCCTCGAAGCACTCCGCCGCCCCGCGCCGCGCGGACGCGCCCCGCGCCTCCTTGCCGTCGCGGGGCTCCGCCGCTGGCGAGCGTTCCGGCCGCTCGGACTTGGCTGGCGGGCGGCGTGTGAGTATTACGACACGGTCCAAGTTCTTCCCCCGCGCCTGGCGGGTGTGCGGGCGGCTCGGCGCGTCGGGCTCGTGGTGCGGGTGCGAGCGCAGCACGCGGTCGTTGATGACAGCGTCCCCTCGCTTACTCTCGAGCCGCGGCCGGCGACCGCGCGGACGCGGGGCGTCAGTGGGCGAACTGGACGACACCTCGTTGATTTGGATGCCGCCGTCGGGGTCCGGCTCTGCGGTGGATGTCGCATCACCCGCTGCATCAGTGCGGCGCTCGGGAGAAGGCGCGGGCGCATGCACAGCCGCGGGAACAAGCGAGTGCGCGGCATCGCCGCCCGCTACGAGCACTGCAGTGGCGGCGGACGGTTCCGGAGCCTCTGCATCAGCGCGAGTCTTCTGTCCGTTCACAATTTCTTCGTAAACTTCTGACAATGTATTGATTACCCGGGTGCGGTTTAACAGTCGTGCCATAAAGTAAGATTCAGCAGGATTTCCATAATTTGTCATTGCGTCTTCTTCCTCTTCTTCCCGGGGCGTGTCCTCCCGGCTCGGCACCGAGAAACGGCCATCTAGCGTCGCGCACGGCGGCAGTGGGGTTCTCTCTGCGTTGTCCATCGTGGGCGTGGGCTTGTCGCCGTCAGAGTACCTAGTCATAATTGTAAGCCCGTTCTGCGGCACATTGCGGCCGTCCCCGTCCCCGTGGGAATGCGCATGCGCCGCCGGCGGGCTCGGCGCAGCTGCTAGCGCCGCCGCCTGGTTTTGGGCGTGGGCGACTTGCGATGCAGGTACGTGCGGCGTGTGGGTGCGGTGGGAAGCGCCGGTGCGAGAGCGCAGCACGGTCGCACGCGGGGGCCCCGGCGGATCCAACATTAAAGTAACCACTGAAGTGTTGTCTGCCCTCATTCGAGTATTAGACCACCTACAAAACAAAATTTTGCTTGTTAATTCTCATTTAATTCATACCAAGTTACACTGTAGAGATTAATGCTTACCTCTCCAGAGCATGATCCACCAAGCTCTTGGAAGGATTGAGCCAATCCCTGGGTTGGTTAGTGTTACCCCCCACTAGTGCCGCTTCATTATGCCTTTCAGTAGCTTGGACCAGGCTCACAGCCCCTTCTGCTGATATCATATTCCATAAACCATCAGTTCCAAATATAAGACACCTGAAACAATTGATGCCATTCCATTCCATTTCAACTAGTAACACATCCTCTATACAATATTAGTGCCGAGTACAACTTGAATCTGGTTGAGTTGTGCAGCCTGTGTAAATTTATACTTCAAGTTATTAACAATTATACTAAGAGAATGAAACTGTATCTCACATTTATAACTATTTGTCAGTGAAATTTAAAGTGCATGGCCCTATTATGAATGTATAGGTCATGATAATGACCCTTGATAATCAATAACAAAATATGACTGACAGAAGGGGTTACTATTTAACAGAGAAATGATTATTTGGTTTGGGTGTTACAACTGGTCACCATAGCCAACATTTAAGATAATAAAGGGGTTATTCTCATTATTTCAGTAACTATTAGTGCTTTCAATAGGCACTGGACCTTCACCAGTATTGTAAGGATAGAGAAACAACTATATTTTACCTAAACTTAGACGGATCAATTGACAGGACTCCAACGTCAGGGTCAGGGCTAACTATAAATTCATCATTTTGTGGATTGTAACTCCAAAGGTCACCCAACGATCTTGCTACTGCTAAAAATGGTATTTCATCCATAGGAGTGTTTTTTTTTATTGGTCCCTTGTGGCCAATACGAGGCCGGTTCCACACCACACGTGGAACACCAGCTTTGGTAATAACTTTCCCACCACATTTTTGAATGCGTTCTATTTCTATTGTTGCTTCTGGTTTGTGATCTGATGTCAGTGGTTTAGCAGCCCATTCTTCACTACCTGCAAATTAACAAAAGAGTCCTGCATGAGACAAGCCCTTAGTGTCTACTGTTGATGTTCATGTGAACATATATTACATCTTCTTTTAACTCAATTTACCTATGGTATGGCTAAACACTGCTGTATAGAAATTGTTCTGTAACTCTATATGTTATTAGTCATATTAAAGTTATGCTAAAAATATATTTTCAAACATTTTATTTAACAAATGATACAAATTTAATGTGTAACTTTTTCTATACTTACAGTAATTTAAAAAAAATTGTTACTTTAACAATATAACAAGTCCTATTTTTAGTAATAGACCAATGGGAATATAAAATTAATTCACAAAAGTGGTTTGGTGTGCCTTTACCATCAATTGTAAACTTTTTTTTTTTGCTCAGCTGCTATTGTTTGTGTTGCATCTGTATTCAACCTACCCTCTTTCTGGTATCCAAGCACTATAGCCGAGTCTCCTACATGTCCAATGTATATTTTGCCGCGTCGAATAAATGCCACACTGGCAGTCGTTCCAGCCGTACTTGGCAGTCCTGTTACAGTTTTGGGCCATTTTTCTGTAAAAGGAAAAAAAACCCATAGCATTAAAAGTGACACCGTGGGATATAACAGTACTATTTTTTAAAATAAATTTTGGCAAAAAACAAGAAATGTAAACCGAAAACAGGTAAAACTGCTTTCACTGAGGAAACGTGCGAGAATACCGCGAGTTGCAGTTGTTGGCTGCGAATGGCACTACTAGCGGTGGCGCTAGCGCTGGCGCTGCGCGACGCTCGAGATATGACCACCAACACAACTTTACTTGAATTATTTTTGTAGACTCAATGTCAAACCACTACAGAAAAAATTATGAGGACGTAAAACAAGGTCGTGTGAAACATTCCTCACAATCACTTCGCACTCTCCTTGAAACCCGTGAGCGCCCCGTGGGGCCTTGTAACGCTTCACAACCTCTAGACCAAATTAAATCGAGCACGTTAGAGTAAAATATGATAGAGTATTACCTAGTTCTTTCCACATATTCAAGTGGGTCAACATATAACCATTGCGAATAGCTTTGAGAACGTCCTCGTCGTTATCCGACCAGAATTGACGTTGTTTAACAATAGAATCCATTAAATGCTCCTTCGCAAATGCAGCAGCTTCGCTCCCCCCGTGTCCGTCGTAGATTCCGAAGAAAGCGTACTCTAAATCTCTCTCATCCTCCGTTTGTTGATAGGCGACCGAAAACAAATCTTCCATATACTTTCTCCCGCCTTGGCTGCAGTGCCCGGTAACGCGCAAATTAACACCAATCGACGGCGGCATTTTGTAAACAGTACTACAATAACTTAACCACAAAATATTATGATTTTTCTACAATATAAACGTTTCCACATTTTGCATTTGCAATTACGCGAGTTGCGAGTAGAGCGAGACTGACGACGGGTCACGTGGACATATTGATTACTACGCTCAGTCGAGTTCCTACGCCCGAGGCGCTATGTCAGAGAGAGCAAGCTATGTTTCGCACCAGCCTTACCAAACAGAAAATCAACGACGCCATTGTGATTTCCGCCATTTTAAAAACGATCTGTGTTAACAGCTTCTCATTTTACGAAATTTAAATAAACAAAATTTTTTTAATTAAATTCTCAAAATTTTTTTTAATGTAGATTTTAGAAATTTCAAAATATATTAAAAATTATTTAATGAGTGATTCCAAGTTTGTTATCGTGAAAAACGTAGTAAGTGGTCGAAAAATATTATTAATGCTTGTATGGAAGATCACTAAAATCTCCTATAACTTTTCTGATGCAAAGATTATGTTTATTAGTTGTAACATATGTTCAACTTATTTCTCGAAAATATGTAATACATTTTTTAAAAAAAATATATTTCGCAGTAATTCTTTACGACTTGCGCTACAAGTCATTAGTGTATTCAACTCTACTAACGCCAAATGCTAACCATGAAAACTTGAATTTTATACGATATTAATATACACGGATATGACAACATTAATAATTCACATCAAAAAGGAACAAGCACACGAATTACGTTTTATCTTTATTTATCAAGTTTTGCAAAAGAAATTACATTTTTTACTAGTGGATTCCTAGACACGTCCATCACACATATAGCAACATATTAGTGTAGATGCCAAAGGAAACGTACTATTAAATTGAGACATTTTCTTGTAAAGCTAGCCAAAGAAAATCAAATTATTTGATAATATTATGTATTCAACTTTTTTCTGTGGCGCCTAATTATTATGCAATGCCTTATAATCTTCTGCCATCTACCAGTGTGAGAGATGTTGATATTCTTGTTCTTCTTAAAGTGCCTCTCCACCTAGTGAAGGTTGATATTACCAATATATAGTTCTATTTGTGTAGGTCCCTCTTTAATTTTTATTCATTCGAATGAAATTTTATTTATTTAAAAAAAAATAAGCATCATTGAAACCATACCAATTATTGTTCTGTTACTAATTTTAAGATTGCACTAGGTGTTCTCCGCCCACTTTTTTGGCCTATAAAATTAAACTCGTAATTTGTGTGAAACATTTCTAGAAACCAACCACATAAGTATCACATATAAATGAAAAACTAGCAAAGAACATAAATTTTCATTATATACAGATAGATTGCTCCAAAACTTGTGTTTAAATTACTACAACATTTATTTCTGCCATTAAGCATTACTGTTCTTTGAAGGAGTTATAGTCAGTGAAATACCTAGCTCAATGTCTAAATTTAAACTACTATGTTTCAAAGTGATGAACACAAGCCCTAGCATAAACATTTTAACTTGTTTTTTAAAGTAATATTTTTATAACGTCAACTATTCTTTTAAACAATACTTTAGATGACTAGATGCCATAGGGTCAATTAACCAAGTTACTTTGTACAGACTGCACTCACATAGTCCCTTATTATATTAACATTAAACGGGATCAAAGTAGGGAAAAAGTTAAATTTACCTATCATAACTGCAAATGCCCATATGAACTGTTGGTACAAATTAAAGATATGATTTAGGTAACTATAATTTACTTCATCCATTATATTCATATTCTTCAACATAATTAAAGGCCATTTGCTGTTCAATTCTATTATTCCTCAGTAACTTCCCATGGCTTTTCTGGTCTAAACTGGTCCCATGAGTAAGGTTTCTTGTAAACATCTGGTTCCTCTAGCATCACACCCGCTTTTACTACTTCATTCAAAAACTTCTCCACTTTTCCACCTTTCATTGGTTTTATATCGCAATACATTTCAATGATTCCAGATTCTAGACATCTTTGTGCCAAAACACGTCCTAAATTTAAATAGGCACACGTATCTACGATACTATATAGCTGTTTCTTTAAAGCCCATTCGGAAGACTTCGCTTCAATGACAGAACCATTTACAAAATGAACGACTTTGGCAGTCACTGTTCTGTTGCTCCTCGTTAATATCAACCTGAAAGTTGTAATGTGTATAACAAACAATTATGTCATAAATAACACATAAATAAAGGCTATCGTCAATGACTACCAAGTACAATTATTCCATTTCTTATTTTTTAATCATCGATTTCTAAATGATATACTAGCGCTTACTGTTTTTAAACGAAAGAGCCTGTGATAAAAATAAATACTTAATAATGTTGTTACTTATGCCAATATTTACGGCCAGGTTTTTCCAAGTGGTAGCCATCAGGCTTACGAGCTATTCGGAGCCGTTCCAGATTTCTTGGATTTCTGTTTACAAATTCCGCACCAGTAGAGGTATAAAACCTAACCAACTGAGAGCAAATTCTAATGTACCTCGACGAAAACATTTTACAAATAAATAATTTAGTCACTATTATTATTTCTGTTTAGCAGTAAAAAAAGGCAACAAAATGTTAACAAAACCACACCACACCACACTCCGCATGACGTATTTAAGCGACCAGGTTTTAAAACCAAGTATTTGTTTACAAGTACGCGCACCGGGCATACAAACCGGGTGAGCAAAATACTTTCAAGTATTTAATACTTATACGGACGCTACGGGAGCTACCCTCCCATCTATCCAAATGGCGCAAGACAGAAATGTTTGGAAAGAAATGGTGACCAGGGCAACGCACCATAGTCACGTCCCTCAGTTATGAGGTTACGACAAAGAAGAAGAAGAATTCTTATAACTTTTTTTATAACCACGACCCATCCGGTTGCGAGACGCGTATCATTCGTGGAATAATTGTACAAGCGCTGTACATAGCGTGCGTTTGCGTTTCAATGAAGTCGCACTGTGTATTGCTGACAAAATGCGCAATGTACGCCTTACTATAGTTTAATTTTGATACTTCAATTAAAACGTATTTAAATTCTAAGAAACACTTGAAAGACTTGCAAGTTTGAATTGTGAAATGAATCTTTATGCATTTAGTAATACTGTGTAACTGCATTAGTTTTAATAAAAATCATTTGCAAAAAGTATGTTTCACTACACTAGAACGGTTATATTGTTTAACCTTACTGATTAACATGGTTTACAATCACAGTCTCCGGTTCAACAATAAAATTCCAAACATCAATTACTGCATATATTAAATGAATCCGTAAAAGTACTTTATCAAGTAAACTGTTTGTTTAGTATTCGTATTGACATCAAAAACTATGTGCTTATTTATTATAAGTTTAAACCAATTTTTAGTTTTTGTATATGTGAAATATTTTAAACGTAATTTCATCAATAAATTGAACCCATAACCGAATCGGGCGACGAGTAAAGCTTTAAAGTATTTTTAAAAATTAAAGTTTTGTTTTAGTCTTAGTTTTGAAATGGTCTACGTCAACTACAAAATCAAACTTTAAAAATATAATCATAAAGACTATAATCGTACTAAAGATAATCGAATATATTTGTTGTTTTGTTAGGTTAGTGCGATGATATTTGGGTTTGCATAAAACAGACCTTGTAACGGGCTATCCCAGCTTAGCGTAAGCGAGGCTGCGCGGATTGACCTCTCGCTATCGGCAGTGGTCCGGGCCATGGTCGGAAGCGAGGCGTCATGGGATGCGGTATCCCGATTCTGCGACATCGTTATGTCGTAGAATCTGGAGACCGCGCGTTTCAGAGAGCGGGCACCGAGGAGGCAAGAGGCGGTCGTAGTGCGCAGACAGCTCGTCGCCAACGGGCGGAGCCGAGCACACGACCGCCGCTTGCCCCCTTAGGCAGAGGAACCTTGCGCCGCGACTGACAAGGGCCGTCGGTCCGGCGGTATCTGGCGGCGCGTCTCATATTCCGGTATGTGTAGGCATTTCCTCCACGTAAAACAAAAAAAAAAGTGGGTAAAAGTTTATATATAATTCTGACATCCCCCCAGAAGACAGTATCTTTTCGAAGAGTTGCCCTGCGAAATCAAAAAATAAAAGAAAGTGCAATGATATTTTTTAAAGGTTTACATTGAAATTATCTGCCGTCTCCAATTCCAGAATCTAAAATTTAATCTAAACAAACACCAATTACCGCATGTATTGAATTAATTATTATAACTGCTTTGGCAATTAATTTTTTTTATTATTACTTTTGCATATCTATCAAAATTTTCATATATATTTGGCAAAACTACCAGTATATATTTATAGGCTCTTATGTATTTTGTTTATTATTTTTTGTTCAATCTTTCCTATATATCTCTTTTTTGTTATTACATTCTAAATTAATATTAAATCTAAATATTAATCATAACTCAAACTAAAGCGTGTTCAAGGTCAAGATGACGAGGAACTGCCTTAGAGACAACTAAGATGCTGTGATATATTACTCTCACTCGGTCGATGAATTTCGAGTATAAAAAGTTTATTTCTTTGCGGTTAAAATAATATACATATTTAATATAACAACAGTTAAGACATTTTTACTTCTGCTTTAATAATAATTATTATTAAAGAAAAATTATAGTGCAAGTTTCAAGAGGTTATTTGTTTTATACAATTAAATTTGCACTGTAAATTTTCGAAATAATTTTAAGACCTGGTTTCAAGCCTTAGTTTTTAAAAATACTTGTGTACCAGGACGTCCTAGTATCGGGTTGTTGCCAGTACGCCATGCCCAGTGCCCCGTGCCGTCATACAGAAGCCGCCCGCGCACACCTCGCGCGCCCGCTCACGCCTCCGGCACGGCTTCGCGCGCACCACAGGCAAACGACAACATCGCTGCGAGTACGTACCTATTATAATAACAAGAGCGGAATAAAATGTAATTAGTTTAATTTGTCCAGGTGAATTTTAAAAGCCCAAACTATATTACGTTTTTTTATAAATCGAAGCGAGGTGGATAGAAGTGCCGTTATCTGGTGATCAGGAATATAATAATAGTGTGCTCACGATATTCACACAGTTTCACAGTTGTTCGTCACCCGAGTTGCAAAATAGTATCCTCATTGGCCCAGTAATCCGATGTTACAGCGGCCTTTAGAGATAGTTTATTTTAGGAAGGTTATGTTGAACTTGAGCATCCTAAAACCTCCACTGTGTCAAATTTTTGTTGCTTTAAGACAGAGCAGCAAAAATACTTCCACACAACGACGTCGGTGTTCTTCACTGTTCCGAACTGTCCCACTTCAGGGAAGGTACTCTTCTCGTTTTTGTCTTCTGGTAAGCCTTGCACCGTCCTAATCGATCTCTTATTATTTACTGGGTAACGGATCGCCTGAGTCAATTGCTAAGAAGTCCTGAGAGTCAAGTCTTTCCAATTCTTTCGACTTATAGTGAAATTAATATAGCTTTTTCGGTATATCGGACCAAGTCAATAAAAGTTTAGATCAAATCATAAATGTATCAAGAACAGCAGGCCAACACATTTACAAAAAGATGGCATAATTTAATATCTAGTCTTTTTACTCCAAATAAAAGTCAATAATGTTGTTTCTACTGGATGTGAGCAACGCAGGATCGATCTATACGGAGAGGAGGCCTATGTCTAGCTGTGGACGTCTATCAGCTGATGATGATGATGAATGTTCTTTCTTTTTTTTTTTTTGCTATAGCGACTTTAAATACTTATAGGTAAAATTAAATAAGGCAGTTTTCTATTTTGTTAAGCTGTAAATAAAAGGCATATGGCGTCAACAAGTTTGAAGTATTTCTTTGCTCTCATTTTCTGCAAATCGTTGTGCTTATGTGTAAATGACTAAAAAAAGATAGTGAAATAAATTGCATATTTGTGTCGTAGCACAATATATAACAAAACATGACTGAAAGTTATCTCAACTGGTCAGTTTTTCCTTCGTTTTTTTAATTTTAAAATATTCTCAGTGACATATTTTGTTATTATAATATGTCAGACTTATCAGAAATTGATGCGTCGTAAACTATGTCTGTAGAGTTTTGCTTTTTATGAATATTATTCAATTTATAAATTTAACTCCCGGTGCGATCAGTTTGACGTTTTATCTACTTCCATATTTTGAGGTGCTGCATTCTGTTATTTATTACTTATTAAATTACCGAGTTATTTTTTGTATGGATTTCTCAGATGTATGCTTATGATAACTATTGCGTTGGTTTCCAAAGAATAATATTTTTTAATTCACGTGGTCGACTATAATGAACATACAGGACTGGGAGTTCACGTCACATAGTGTGCTCTGCTTTAAACATTTCGATAGTCAATAGATAAAAGTGGAATTAGAAAAAATATTTTGTTTAAAAACATGATTCTGAAACACATGTTTGTATTTCCTTCACCAGCATTCGATTACAATTAATAACTTGTATTGTCAATAAATACACGCAATTTTACAATCTCGGTATATATAAAATACTCCGTGTTTGCGTCTTTACGTGAGCACCAAGAATCCGGACAGTTTAATTGTATATGTGCTTGAATTAAGTATATGTGAGTTTATGGCATACCTTTTTATGAAAATGTTAGGCCTGCTTCCTTTTATACGTTCTGGGCTTCTGTTCAGATATTTTCATCGATAACGCATATGAATCGATTTTATCGGTTTGCGCATCGCGTCACTAATTTGAAGTGTAAAATAACATTTTTTGCACTCTGTGATCTCGTCACATAAAAGTTTTATTTTTTGTGATTTGTTGCAGTGTGTTAGTGAGTTTTATTATTATCGAGATTTGCGCTGAATCCTCCGCGCTACAGTGGTTTGATATTTATGAGGCATGCGTTGGATCCGCAGCATTTTATCCACCTCTGTTGTCTTACGAAATCGCACCGATCTGTTGTGATTCGTGGACGGGCGTGAACATCCGGGCTAGTTGTATGTTTTGTAATTAATTCGACTGTCCCGAGGTTCTGCAACGTCTTGGCCAAACGGTTACAACTCGTGATGTTTGCGAGGAGATAGTGTGTGGCACGTTTGGACAATGTCGTTACAGAAAAGCGTGAAAAGCGCGGGGGAGCGCGGCGAGCAGGCGGACAACACCTCCATCTGTTCGTCCGTGACCACGCAGCCCGACCGGCACGGCTTCTTCGGCGGCGCGCAGTACAGTCCTGAACCGTAAGTCTCTGCTCGCTCCGACCGCTGCTGCATTAGTTCTACGTTTGTTAATGATACTCGTATGGTTTTTATTATCTCAAGTTTAACTTGTACTCGTTATTGTGGTTCACTATTTAATATATGAAATATAAAAAAACCTTATGTTTTTGATTATACAAAATAGAAATGGATACAAAGTTTCATGTTAATATTGGAAAGAGTAAAAATATTAGTAGTGTAAATGTCATTAATAACATGTTCCATGCCAAGCCGTTTTTGCCTGACTGTCGTTCAAGCTATTTGATATTTTGACTAAAAATGGATATCTTATCACACTATATTTACAATTAAACTTATGTTTAATTTTATACTGCATCTTGTATAATGCTTTATCGTTTAGGTGGAAATATAGTTTACAGAATTATATTTGTAATGTTATACATATTTTCAGTGCATTGAATAAATATGACTGCATGTATCACCGGTGGTACCCAAGACACGGAACTTGTTAACAAGCACACTTATTATTTATAAATAAAAAGACTGATGTGTGAAAACACATTTGAATGTGTGATAAAATTGAAAGTAGTGTGGAGCGTGCCTGTGTTAATGAGGTATAAATAACATTATTTAACAAACATGTAAACATGCCGTTAAGGTTGTTGTGATTGAAGTATAAAAAGTTATGTTATACATTAATTTAATTCATAAAGTAAATCTGAAACAATTTAGAGGACTCTGAATTATGAACAGAGAATTTGTGTAATCATTTTTAACAGTGTTAAAATTCTTAACCGTATTGATATAATAGAACAATTAATTTACGTCCCCATTGTTGGGGAACAGGTCTGCCCTTAGTATGAGGGTGATGAGCCATAGTCGCCGCGTGGGTCCAATGCGGAGTGGTGACTTAACACACAGAATAAATTCTAATTAATGTGTGGATTTCCTTGCGATGTTTTCCTTCACCATTTGTATTCCATTGTTGTTACTAACATCCACAAATGTACAAAACTTAAATATTAAAGTCATCAGTACATGCCGAGATTAGAACCTATCACCTTCAGAATGAAGGCTGCACACTCACCCCTAGGCCAGCGAGCTACTCTATTGATATTATAAGTATTATTTATTTTTGTACAGAGATCAATCTTAAGAAAGTTTTATTTCGTTTAATATTAAACTGGCACACAAGAGAAAAATAAAAAAAAGTTGGGCTTAATGCCAAAGGGAAATCTCTCCCGCTGTATACAGTAAACCAGTTTTCTGGTGGTAGGTACCTATTGCTGGAGACTGTCTGGCTAGATATCACCACAGTTTTTATTACAGCCGCCAAACAGTAGTGTGCTGACATTACTGTGTTCCGAATTGATCTATGCTGTAGCTGGTGAAATTACTGGAGTAATGAGATTTACATTGTGGTCATGTTGCTGAAAGAGTGAATTAATAAAACGATATTTCCTTTTGTTGTTAGTTTCATTAGTGTATAAAAAAATTTGAATTCTCATGATGAAATATTATAAAGGATGATAAGTAAATAGCTCGCGCGGTTTCCGTTCGGTTGCGTTACGCAGCGGCGGGGCTTTGGTCTGTTGCGATCGAGGAAATAATCAAATGAATGCTTTATGGAACGAGGGAGCGCAACCATAGTACGAAACGTTTTGATCCGGACGGGGCGGGGGGGGTGTGGCGAACGGTTGGGAATTTACTTGTCGCATAGGCACGCCGCTCGGACGCCGTTCCGCGGGCAGGCCTCGGGTGCTGGTCGAGCCGCACCGGAGCCGCATCGCCACGGTAACGTATTCTCCTCAACTCGGCCGACATTAGCTTCCACACAATTGTATTGCGGGTGTCAGGAGTCAACCCCGCGCCCTATTTAATCATTTGATCACGGCAGCGAGACTTAGTACATGTGTGTGTGTTTACAGAAAGCGGACCGTGTCGCCGAGCACGATACTAAAACGCGAACAGAAGTGGCTGCGCATGCTCAACAACTGGGAGGCTTTCATGAGCAAGAACTACAAGAAGGTCCGCGAGCGTTGCAGGAAAGGTGCGTCCCGCATGTATCGAACGTACACACGCGCACACACACACACGCACACTCATCGCATACACTCATAAACACAATCACGCATATTAGCATAGTAGCGAAGCAGAGACATCATAAGAATTTAGTTTAACGTGGCCTCCTTCGGTGGCGAGTGAACCCAGGCGGCCGAGCGGAGTTGGCGCGGCGAGTCATCGTTCCTGGGACTTGGGCCCCGCCCTGCTCCGCGTTATAAAAACACGAGATACCTTGCACGAGGCTCGCTACTTAAAATATATCCTGACTGTGATTATTGTGGGCCGGGTTACAGGTATCCCCGCGTCGGTGCGTCCGAAGGCGTGGCTGTACCTGTGCGGAGGCCAGCTGCTGTTGGAGAAACATCCGCACGAGTACGAGGAACTGCTGCGCGCGCCCGGCGACCCTAAGTGCATGGACGACATACGCAAGGACTTGCACCGTCAGTTTCCCTATCACGAGATGTTTATACGCGAGGAAGGCCTAGGGTGAGTGCGCCAGTCGCTGCATCCGGTTATGCAGTTTAATTACGTCGCCGGCTTCGTTTTGGCACCGGTTCGACCTCGGTTAGGCCCGTGTGTCACGGCGACGAGCGTGCTGCAATTGGAAATTGGAAATATTGTTTTGCCGTGTTGTGTGTAATGTGGGTATTGGATGCGTGTGTTGCAGGCAACAGGAGCTGTTCTCGGTGCTGAAGGCTTACTCGGTGCTGAACCCAAAGGTGGGGTACTTCCAGGCGCAGGCACCGGTTGCCGCCTTTCTGCTGATGCACATGCCGGCGGTGCAGGCTTTCTGGTGCCTAGTCAGCATCAGCGATAAATATCTGAGCGGATATTACAATCCCGGCCTCGAGGTAGCCTACCATGCACTATCGCTACTGGTTCTTCTTGCTACATCGGGGGCAGGATGAGCCGAGTCAGTACCGCCACTGGCAGTGATGGCACAGCTTAAATTTATCGTGCAATAGTTTCGTATGTTGCAATCGAAGTTCGCGGTGTGAATGCGCAGGTTCTGCAGCGCGACGGCGACATCTTGCACGCGCTGTTGCGGCGCACGGCGCCCGCGGTGCACCGCCACCTGCTGCGCCACAAGGTGGAGCCGGTGCTGTACGCGACCGAGTGGTTTCTTTGCGCGCTCACTCGCACGCTGCCCTGGGACAGCTTGCTGCGCGTGTGGGATTGCTTTCTATGCGAAGGTGTCAAGGTACCTCAACACGCATAGCACTCGAATATCACCAAGTATCCACGTGGCAATGGTCACGTAAAGGGACGCAGACGATGCGCGAGGGGGGCGCGCTCACTCCTTACTCTTGTCGTGAGATTATACAATTGGTTAAATATTAATGTTGTAACGAGCGCAACGGTGGTAGCGACGGTGCGGTCACGGTGGGCGGCGAGGAGTGCTGGCATTTAGTAACGTAGCTTAAAATGGGCTCGCAGGTGCTCTTTAAGGCGGCGCTGGTGATCCTCGCGGGCGCGCTGGGGCCGGCGCGAGCGCGGCGGCGAGCGGCCGGACTTTGCGAGACTCTGGAGCTGCTGCGGCACCCGCCGCCTGCAGTGCTCGCGGAGGACTACCTGTTGCACCACATGCAGCGCCTCGCGCTCACCGAAGACGACTTCGAGTTCGAACACCAGCGGCAGACCGCACGCCGCCGCGCTATGCAGGAACGCAGGTACGCGCACGCGTCTGCTCTGGGGCACACCGGCGCGAGACACGTGCTCCTCTGAGGCTATACACAGTGTGAATGGAATCTGCACGCGGCGTTTGTTGCAGCGGCAGCTGATTCAGCGAGTGCTCGTGCCGGCGGTACTCCAAGAGCGGCGCACGCGACGCTTTCAACACGCTGTGAACGCGCCCGCCGAGCTGCGCTGGTGCAGTGTGCTGCCCGGTGCTGCATCTTGAATCGTCGTGCGCGTTGCGGTGAAATGTTATTTGACCTCCGCGGCCAGCACTCGTCCCGCTCGCGCACCCTCTCGCAGGGTGCGAATAGACTTACTGTACAGTATTGTGTATGCGGTAAAAACCCCCCTTCTTGTATATTTCTATTGTTGTGTGTATTTTAAGTCAATTGTGTAAACGTTTCCTGTTTATTTATTATTACATAAGTTGGTTTCCGGTGCAAGTACAAAATATAGGTACGCGCAACGTTGCGCTGCGAGTGATGCATTTCCACGACCCCGTACATTCCGCTTCCTCTCTCCCTTAACTGGCCTACGTTGCATTCCAGTTGGCATTTAGCTTCTGTTGCACCGCGGTGCGTGCGCCGTACGTGCGCGTGCGTGTATCGCTATCGTTTAATACCGCGGCGCTGCGGGGACGGTGGGGCGGACACATACGTTATAATAATTGGTTTCTGCGCAAAAATTGAAATAACGTGTCAGCCCGCGCCCGCTCTACCACTGCGCGGTACCGTCGCGCGCCCGCTCTACCACTGTGTTTACGTCGTGCCTGCGATTGTATTTGTCTATTCGTGTTGTAAATAAAGTATAATAACAAGTTGTCCGCCTAGTTTCATTGCGCGGCCCGCCCCGGCGCGGCGCCGCGGGGAGCTACTGTGTTTGTTAGTAATTTCATGCAATAGTATTGTTGCCATACACACAGTGTAACAACAGCGGCGCGTATTCACGTGCAGCGACCAGCTGTCGCGCTGCTCAGAAGGGAAGGGGGTGTGTATGTCACGGCAATGCCCCTACTGTCTGTCCATGGCGTGCACTGAAAATCAGGTGACCGTACACGCTTCCCTTAGATAACTTCTACAATACCAGATCTCTCTCAAAGAAACAAAATTTAAAGACTTATCGTCCTTTGAGGGAATTCGAAACTCAAGTTACTTTTTGAATCGAACTAAAATAAAGTTAGCGTCATCACGTTAAGAATAAACCATTCCCAGTGGCATCAGCCCATGTGTTTTTGACATGCTCGCGGCGTGAAGCGCGAGCCCGGGCCCTTTTACTTGCCCAGGGATCGCGGAGCACCGCCAGGTAACAAAGCCTGGCGGTGGAAATAAACGGGAAAGAGAACGTCATCGGCTGAAACGCACCGGCAAGCGGCTGTCGCAGCTCATGATGACGATCGGCTACACCGACTTGGACAGCGATGCATGGTGCACCGGTCGGCACTGCGCAGCGTCTCTTACGACACCTTACTTCGGATGCGTTTTCGCACCGCATTATAGTTCGTTGTCAAATCTAATAATCATATATGGGTTATCTGCGAAAGGCGAGGAAGCCGGGGGGTTCCCTCCCCATTACAAAGAGCACACGTTTCAGCGGAAGCAGTCGCTTGCCGCTGCAGCCATGGCATTCGGCCCGAGTTGGACGACGTGTATCATGTGCGTGCTCACGATGATGGCACTAGGCTTCTTCCGAGAACAGTCGGCTTGTAGCGTGTCGAGGTGCCGGCGAGACGTTTGTTCTTTGTAAGAGTTGCGCGTTCACTGAACACACGCACGCAAAGAGGAGGCTCGCGGGCGGTCGCACTCCGGCCGGGGAGAGGGAAGTAGGGACTATTGATACATATACACAAACAGAATATTTACAACATATATGTATACACAAACAAATGGACCGCCGCTCACTGCAGAGCTCTTAGGCACTTCACTTTGGCTTCGAGCGTGTCCCGTGCGTGGCGCAGCGCATCCGCGTAGCTCCTGCGCAGCCTGTCCGCCACCGGGCAGTGGTAGGAGGTGGCCTCGGCGCCGCCCTCCGCGCAGTCTGCCTCCCTTACAAATTCGGGCCACGTCTCCAGGTGCTTCACCATAAACATTATCAGCTCGACGATTTCTTCGTTCAGCTCATTGAGAAGTTGAACGATTTCAACCTGCTCAGGCGATTGTGTCTGTTGTTTCTTCTTGGACCTCTTGCAGTTAGCGGGCGCGACGAGTTCGTGGCAGACGCCCAGCACGTGTGTCGTGACGCCTGTGAACTGCAACGCACGCACAGCACTCATTAAGGATGATGCACTTGCTCCTTAATTTATTGTTTGTTTATCCATTGACGATAGCCGCTGGCCAAACGGAGGATCTGTACTCCTGCCGTAATGTGTACCGGATGAGGAATGGAAATGTAATAATTAATAGCATCGAGCATGTATTTATTTATAAGATCGGTGCGTGTGCGGCTCTCGCAACGTATCGTCCCGCGGTTGCGTACCTCTAGAAAGTTGGAGAGATGCTCAAGCGCGTCCCGCATGTGCCAGTGTGTGGTGGGCGCCGCGTCCGGCAGGCGGGCACGCGCGGCCCGCAGCGCGCGGCGCAGCGCGGCCGCCGCGGAGGCGCACGCGGCGCCGCCCGCCCGCGCGCACGCGGCCCGCCCCACGCGCAGCGCGCACGCGTACAGCACACCGTACGAAGCCGCCGACTGCACCAGCGCTGTGCGACACGTTACAACACCTACGCTTCAGACCCACTCACAGACCGAGAACGAGGCTGCGCCCCGCTCGCCGCACCAACACGAGGCCGCGCGGCGAGCGCGAGCTCGACTTTTAAACTCATTCAGCTAGGTTAAATTTAACCAACGCGGGCAGCGAGACACTTCAAACAGCAGTGAAATTGCAGCCAACAAGCAAAATTACATCATCAGATATATCAATATCTGTGGTCACAGTTCAAATGGTCGCTGAACTGGCGGCGCTGGAGCAGTAACAGTAGAGGATTAATTTACTATTTTTATACAAAGTTGTAAAATTTTACCAAAAATTCGAGAAGGTAATGGCGTCGATATACTAATTGTCTCTCTTTCGCAATATTTTTCTTTGCAGCGGTCCATGGCGTCGCTGAACGCCTCCATGCAGGTGTCGAGCTGTTCCAGGAGGTGCGAGTTATCTTGTGTACACGCGGCTTCCGCGCACAGCGAGACGCCGCAGAGCAGTGCTTCTTTCAGCCGCAGGTAGGCTACGTCCTGCTCGAAAGTGCGCTGCTTCAGACCAGGGTCGTGGCACTGCGGCGGCTCCCAACTCACTATAACGTTCAAGTCCCGGTTGTCACTGGAATATGAAGGGATGATTAAATAATTAAAAAATATATTAACGTGGACTCAGCGGCCGACTCCACATCGCCAGAATGCGGAAAGTCGGTTATACAACGAAAGGACAGTGAGAGGGCACGCTCACGTGAGCCGGTCGGGGAGAGCGCGATGAGCGTGCGGCGTGAGAGGCGCGCGCGCAGCTATCGCGGCGAGCAGCGCGCGCTCGCGGACCGCCAGCGCCGCCCACGCGCACGCCTCTAGTCGCGCGTGCCACGCCTGCAGCTCCACCAGCTTTTCGAACGTGCCGTACTTGTAGGCGTACGTCACATGCTCCACGCTCTGCGGGACAACAACACACCAAGCTGCACCACTCTCGCCCACACCACTACATCGTCCTGAAGGATTATAAATCGCGGCATTGGCGCCTCGCTCCACTCACGTCCTTGGCATGGTGCTGGTAGAAAGCATGAGCGTCGGCGAGACGCGCGGGGGCTAGGGCTGGCGCGCAAGCAGGCAAGCGCGCCGCGTGTAGCCAGCTCAGCGACACCAGCTGCACGTGCTTCGCCTCCAGCTTAGAGAACGCATTCTCCGCGGCACAGCCCGCGCCTGCGAAACGGCACGGGATTAAAACGATAGGTGCAGACAGCAGAACCACGTGGTGCACTCGTACACTCACCGAGCATGTGGTACAGTGTGAGTAGCAGCAGCTTCAGGTGCAAATTTGCAGGCGAGTGATGTAGCGCCAGCTCCAGCACCCTCAGCGCCTCCACCAGCGGTGCTGCGTCCTGCCGCTGCACCGCTGCCACAATACATTTCTACATACGTAACTGCCACGAAGTGCACAATGACGAATCGAAAAGAATCATTTAATATTGAATTTTTGTCTATTGCAAGGAGTACATAAAGGAGACACGCCTGATAATGCAGTGTAGGGTACCTGCGTAGAAGTAATGATGCGCAGCGAGCGCGGCGTACGTGTCCGCAGCACAGGGCTCCGTGACCGTGGCGGTGAGTAGTCCAGCGCGCATGCAGCGCAGATGGTGCGCGCGCAGTGTCCGCGCCAGCTCCAGGCAGCCCGCCCCAGGCAAGGGTGCCGCGCAGACGCGCCACGCGCAGACGCACGATATGTGCCGCTGCACGTCCGCCACCTGCCGCAAGATGACACGGGCACACAAACACTTTTTCACACATTGTAATGATGGTTCCCGAACCACCTGCCAATCACATGCCTTGAGATGCAAGTGTTCAGGGAGAATCTACTTCAATGAGATGAGCTCCATCATTGATATATTACAAATTGAATGCAACAGGTCAGCTTTGTCCAAATTTATAGTACTTTTACCACAATATTACTTACATTGTCAGGCTGACTGTTTTCATCAAAACCCAAACACGTAAGGAAGTCTCTGCTATGCTCTTCCCTCTCCTTCTGTGGTATCATGGACAAGTAGGGCTTGATATCTGGAACTGCACATGACTTATTTGCAAACACTCTCAGGTACTGAACACACAGTGCCATTCCACTCCCAAGCAAAGCAGTAGGGTCACCATCTTTAGACAATCGTTTCCACAGTTCCAATCTAGCCAAATATGGACCCCGCATGGTCCGCCCCGAGGATAGGCTTTCCACTAACAAACATATAAACTCATGACATTTCTCTGCAGTATCATCCACTGAACAGTTAGCATTTTCATTGGGGTCTGCCCCATTTATCAGTTCAAAAACAGAATCAAAGTAGGGCATATAATAATCCCAGCGATCTTGGTTTTCCCACAGCAGATCTTTGCATAATAAATTGAGTTTTCTCCATTGGCCAAGTTTCTTTAAATAGGGGATACTGGCCTGTGCGGTGGAGCCCGGAACCAGTTGTGGATACACGTCACCCTCTATGAATTTCAGTATGTCTTCCCATTTCTCTTGTAGTTCTAGTATCATGATGTACAAGCGAGCCTCCTGCTCTGCTTCCATTTTGTTTTCAGTTATAAAATTGTCAACCATTCGTTGAGCTAATGTAAGAAGAATACCTTTTTTAATTTTATCCTCAGTTGACTTAGCCTGTGAACAATTTGGACGAATATGTTTACTGGAAACCAAATTTCACAGAAAAAAATTGTGAAAAGTTTATCAAAGAGAAAAGTCAAAATTTATGTAGAAAATTTACTTGGCTTATTTCTATTTGGTTAATGAGATACATTGCAAAGTTTTATGTAAATTTTAATATAGAAATAAGTGTTAATCTTCATAATGAACGGAAACCTGCAAGACAATGCTCATTACTGCCCAGAAGTAGTAAGGATTCTTAGGTGCGAGCTTGTAGAGTGCCATGGCGGTGCGCTGCTGTGCGCGGTAGTCGGCCACGCGCACGTACGACATGAACAGATGTGAGTGCAGCTCTTCGCTGCTGGGCTCCACCCTCACCGCTGCTTCATACAGTGCACACACCTTATCCACTGTAATTTTATTTATAACATCATTGTAACATCTGTATTTGCAGGACATCTGACCAATTTCTATATACAAACATTAATTGTTTAATTAAGTGCTCCATATCATAGTACAGCAGGAAGCTGACACATCACATTCAGGATTAGTTACATCATGCTAGTATATTGTACAAGAGTTTATTCCGTGCAGTGCCCCTCATGTCCCACATGCAAAAGAACAGTTGTACTATGTGCTAACTAACCAACTTTATCATGATTGTACAAACTATAGTCTAAACTTGTTATATACAACTGGTGTATGCCACTCACGCTGCTGCGCCTCCCTGTAGGATATGGTCATCGCTTGGAGCGTCGTGTCGTCGCTGGGTCTCTCCTCCGCGAGCGAGTCCAGCACTGCTTGCGCCTCGGACTTTTTTCCTAACCTTAAAAGCGCCAGAGCTTTTAAAGCACGCGCCGCTTGTAAAGTGGGACTTTTCTTGAGCACCTTCTCGGCCTCCTGCAACGCCTTCTTGTTCACGCCATTGTCCAACCAGTCTGAAATATCATATACCAATTCATCTTTTCGGTCGGCGACATTTCAGCGAATGTTGATGAAAGCTTAATAGGATTATTTACCGTAAATAGGACGCAAGCGCCGCTCGACGATACCGCCGTCGTGCACGTGCTGCGGACGTACCGCCATATTTTATTTAAAAATATATTTAACAATAAATAAATGCAATTTCACGTCTGTCTTATTGTTTTTTTCGTTACACGTTTGTTTTGTGGTTGCCGTCGAGCGCCGACTGACAGCGGCGCCGCTGCGGGCCTTCACCGCGCCACAGATAGCGCTCGCGCTACAGATAGCCAACTTTGCTGTTCCCTCGGCAGTGCTCACCTGCTCTTTCCATTTTTTTATTTATTCATAAAAAAAAATACCTAACTACTATTTGCTGCGAAAGTGACAAATCTAATTCAAACAATCGAATCTCATCTTGTTTTAGCACAAAAAAACAGCGAATACGAATTTCTCCAAAGAGCTCGTCACACACTCATATCGCACAGTACCACTTAGTACTTATAAAATTTACTGTTTCTTATTTTACTATTATTACATCCATGCTATTATATTGGGAATTCCTGTCGTAATATTTTACGAATTAAGCGATTTTGACAGTAAACTGTACTAGAATTTACCATTCTCATGTATGGTGGCAACCCAGCACGAATTTGTCCCTGTCACGGATGTAAAGAAGGGAAGGATTTGCGCCAAGGGAATCGGTGAAGTGAGGTCATTAATAATTGGTTGTAGAAATTGGAAACGGATGGACATATTAAATACAAACTACTAAATACAGAAAGGACACACAGTTCAAAAAAACTTTAAGGCGTTCGTTAAAAAACAGCTTAAATTTTAATCAAATTACTGTAAAGATTTTAAAAAGGTATTGCAAAATTATATGTCCTCCGAGAGTGGGACAATGTGAAAGTTCTCCAGAAAAAAAGAAGAGACCCGAGAGAAGTGTTGTTGAGGGTCGGTTAAAGAATGTGAATCATCATCATCTACATTTTAACTAAACTACATAAGAAAGTACCTAGATAGTTCCCTGGGTATCAAATCTGTTGTTTATTTTCAAAGCCAAAATTAAAACATGAAAGTTGATAAAAAAGATCCTATATATTTAAATAATATTTTGAGAAATGTGAAAGGTGTGAAATAAATTAAACATATAAATGCCAATAAATATGCTGTTGTATTTAAGAATGTAAAAAATGCAAATGCACTACTCACAAATACAACATCTTGACATGAATTACAAGCATTCATCTCTGCTTCTACTTTAAAGTGTGTTGGACTAAATACATTCAGTGTGTAGGGACACTTATAAACATTTATTTGATCAATTAATTACTTCTCAGGAGGTTCTTGCAGTTTGAAGATTCACAAAAAAGACACCAGAGGGTATCATCCTTTGTCAAACAATATTTGTAATATTTTCTAGTAATGTACTTCTTGAGGAAGTAAACTATGGTCTTTGTACTATTACAGTAATATATTAGTTATACAGTGTTACAAATGCACGGCATGTAAATACAAGTAAATTTTGTAAAAGAGATATTGCTTGTTTTTTATGTTCACTTTCATATTTTTATAGTGTACCAACCGCAGTAAACCTTTATGTATTAACTATAATGGAGAGCACATCAATGTGGCTCAAATATGTCCTGTAAAACGACAAAATATTAATGAAAATAAAGATAAAATCATGAACAAGATGGTATCACATCTCAAATATCAGATGCAAGAGTAATTAGTTCATCTTAAACAACAAAAAGTGGTTAAAAGGACCATTTGCAGTGTAATTGATAATAAGGAGACACTGAAAACTGTGATAGATACTTCTTTAATATTCATTACAAAGAAAAAAAAGAACCTTACACTGAGGATGTGAGTGAATTTCTGGTCATCACAACACAACACTACATACAGCACTATCTGTCGGCAAAGCTGCACATTAACATTGCTGTGTTTACAATAACAATTAAGGACAGCTTATCTACAATTACCCGCTATTACAATAATTATGCATCTCAACATACCCCATACATAACGGAAACATTCTATCGAATGACAATTATGTAATTACTTTTTCTAAAATTGACGTATTTAAATTAAATTATTTGATCAAAGGAGTTCAATTCTGAATACATTTCTTCTATCAACCGGCGTAGAGTACGGACTGTGCGTTGACTTCTTCGGGGCAACGCCGGGATGTTTATGACTGGCTGCTCAGGGTTAGTCTCTTCTCGTGTAGCCTCTGGTGATGGTGTGTAGGGGGTGGTAATTCGATGGAGTGCGGACGTTGTTTGTTCCAGCGATGTCTGCAAGGAACCAGCCACTTCCGGTCCTCCGGGTCTGGAAAATGAGTGATCTTTGCTGTCGGTTGGCGTGGTACGTAATGGCACCACCTAAACTTTGGCGCAGTGTTGTGGTATTCGCCGGTAGCGGTTCGGATGGTAATCGTGGGGGAATGTGCTCCACGTGCCGTCGTATGATTTCTCCCCTCGGGGTCGAGATGATATAAGAATAGTGGTGTTTTGGCTCGGTCACGACCCCAGGTTGCCAGGTAGTTGTCCCATGTAGTTTGCTTTGTCTCGGATTTCTGCGGTTAAGTTGTCCTGTACTTGTTGGTTGTTCTCCTATTAGGCTGGCTGTTGGAGATGAGCAATTAAGCTGTCGCCCGAACATGATCTCAGCTGGCGATTTGCCAGTGGTACTATGTGGTGTAATTCCGTACGTGAAAAGAAATTCCCGCAAATACTGCTGTTGGGTGTCTGTAGAGAACAAAAATCTAGACTCAAAGGTCCTTACTAGTCTTTCCACTAACCCATTTGTTCGTGGATGATACGGATTTGTGGCAGACCAAACGTACAGAATATGTCATTCAAGGTGGAACATAAGTTTCCTGAAGGTATTTTTTGCATTGGCTAAATTTCAATCCATTTGAAAAGAGCATCGCATTAGACTAACCAATAGGTGCTTTCGTAAGGTCCCGCAAAGTCGATGTGAATTCTTTCTCAAATTTGTTCCGGTATGAACCATGAGTAAATGGGTAGTTCCGAGGTGTGTTGTTTATTCTGCTGACATCTATTGCATCTCTTGACATACTTTTCAATGTCTTCATAGATTGACGCCTACCAAACAGATCCGAGCGAGGGCATTCATTGCCAATATACCAGAGTGACCCCTGTGAAGATGTTCCAAAACTATATGATATAAATCCCTAGGAATTACCATTCGTCCTTGCCACAAGATTATTTTGTTTTGAACTGATAGTTCATTACGTTTCTTGAAAAAGTTTTTAATATCATTAGGATACTCTAAATCTCTCCATCCCGTTTTCATACACTTAGAATTCCCGAAAGAACTGAATTGTGAGCTGTTGCTGTTGCTAAGAGTTCTTCTAATACATGAAGATCTGCCATTCTTGCATCTAGACAGCGTAAATCAATTCGGTTTACTGTTCGTTCCATCTCCGATGGTTTAGTAACAACCTCGGGCGACCTAGATAAGCAGTCCGTGAGTGTACTGTTTTCCCCTTTTTTGTAACATACATCGTAGTTATACCTGCCTATAAACAACGCCCATCTTACAAGCCTGATGTTTGCAAGTTTAGGAAGGTTATGTTGCGACCCCAATATGTATATTAAGGGTTTTCAGTCGGTTTTTTTTTGTTTTACGTGGGGGAAATGCAAACTCGTCCTCGCGCGGGCAAGAACGGGTTATGTCGGATTTGCACTGACTAAAACCCCCACGATGTTCCGCCTCATCGCCTGATGGCAGGGTCATGGGAACGCTTTCGCTTGCAACCGCGACCCTGCCGGCGTTAGCCGTATTCGCAGCTCCACCTCGGGAGGGAGGGATGAACCCTCCCTTTCCAAGGTATGCCGGAACATGCAGCGCGCCGTCTTTTCGGTCTCCTGTAGTCGCGTGGACGACGGGTTCCCCCGAACCCGCCGCCCAAGGGCCATGGGAGCCACGGAAGAAAACCCTTTCCGGCTCCCCGCGGCGGAGAGATGTTGGGCCCGCCGCTACCCGTCAACGGCCGCGGAGGATAGAGAGAACGGCGCTTCGCAATACTGTAGTACTGTAGTACTCCTCTTCCCCCGCGGCCGCACCGCCGCCGCATCGCTGGTGCGACACCGGTTGGCCGCAGAGGGAATTCCCTCCGCGACCCCACCTCAGCTGCGAGGGGCGGTATGAAACCGCCCCTGCAGCCTGGCTGCTAGGGTAGCATACAGCCATCCCTGCGGCCCTCGGCCGCTCCGGTGAGCTCCAATTATCATACCGGTGCTCGAACCTGGAGCGACCGCTTCGACCTGCCCTTCGCCGCGGGCCGACCGGGTGGGTTCCACTTAGCTTCACCGTGTTGGCTGCCACGGTTACTAAGCCCCTCCGCCACGACAAGGCGAGAACCCGTTGGAAGGGACATTATAGGTCTTACGCATACCTTGTAGAGGTGAAGCTTGTCTCCGAGAGAGAACTTGCTCTTCATGCACAGCATGGGGTATAGCTTGCCCAGCACTTGGGCCGCTTTGTTTCTTGCCTCGCGAATGTGGGCGATGAAGTTGAGCCTGGCGTCGAGCGTGACGCTGAGATATTTGACCGAGTCCTTCCATGGGATGGACTGGCCGAAGAAGGAGATCTGGCCGCGTTTATGGCCGTTTAAGACCGACATCCAGTGAAGGGTTGAGGGCTTTGATGGGTAAAGTGAATGGCTTTACTTTTTTCCAGGTTTACGTCAATTCGCCACTTCTGGAACTACTCGCCTAGACGAGTGGTCGCTTTTTGTAAGCGACTCGATATAGTACCCGGGGCTCTGCGCGAGTGGTTGAGAGCGGTGTCATCCGCGAAAAGAGCGAGGCTGACGTAGCGGTCTTTGGGAATGTCGCTCGTGTAGAGCGAGAAGAGTGGAGAGGCAAGAGCCTTGAGGGACGCTGGATTTGATCGGCCGGATCGAGGAAAGGGGTGACGAGTCGGTCTGGCACTTTGTAAGCGTAAAGCTTGTATAACAAGCCCTCGTGCCAGACTTTGTTGAACGCCTTCGCGACGTCGAATAGGACGGCACATTGTCCATCGCACACTTGTGCTCGAAACCGGTCAAAATGTGTTCCGTCAGCCTGTGGACTTGATGGACGCAAGAGTGGCTACTCCTGAATCCGGATTGTTCGTCGGGGAGTAGGTTGTTCTCTGCGGTAAAATGACGCAGACGCTCTAGGATGATGCGATCGTAGACTTTGCCTAAGGTGTTCAGTAGGCTGATCGGGCGATAGCTGTTGGGTAGGTTCCTCGGCTTTTCGGGCTTCGGAATACCTATCACTACGGCCTCGTTCCAGGCGTCTGGGAAGGAACAGTCGGCTAGCAGGTCGATGATCGGGGGCGGGAGATTTTTCACCACTTTATTGGGATGTTGTTGGAGCAGCCTGGGGTTTCGGCGGCCCCGACGGAGGAGCGGCTTTGGAAGCTTCGGTGGGTTTTGGTCGGGGAGTGGTTTGATCCACGCTGAGACCGCCAGCGATGGGGGCGGCTGCGCAGGCGGAGGCCTAGAGGGGTGGAGGCGGAGGACTGCGGTGCAGCCTTTGTGGGATCGGTGGTTGTACTTTGGGGACCCCCGGCGCCTGCGTGAGGTTTTGAAGCACCCGCGATAATTCGCAGGGTGACCCTCGTCGTTGCACAAGACGCAGCTCGGGGGATCCGTCGCTTCCGCGGTGCGGGAGCACTCTTTTGTCCCGTGGTCCCCGGTGTATTTGACGCATCTTTGGCGGGCGTAGCACTTGCGGGCCGACTGGCCGTGGTACTGGGATCGATAGCATTGGCTGATGATGCCCTTTTTGTGAGGGACCTCAACCTTCACGCTGGTGAGGTTGCACAGTCGGTCGTTGCCGAATATTTTCTTTCCCTCCGGGGAGAGTTTGAGACTCGTTAGAATGAGCGGGAATGTGGTTGTGTGCATGCTGGTCATGCGACGAGTTTCCAACACGGGGAAGTTTTGTTTTTTGAAGTTGTCGATGACCTCAGAGATGTCGAGTTAGAGGGGAATTTCTCGAATGACGACACGGAGTTGCTTTTCCTCGGGGAGAGCGGTGTGGAAGTCGAGGCCGGCGTACCGCAGGTACTTGATAGCAGCTCGGAAATCATCAACCGTGGATAGGTTGATGCGAATACATTGCGCGGTGTTCTGCGCTTTCGGGCACTCTATTTGGTGGTCAGCGAACCACTTGGAAACTGCATACCACTTGGTTTTTTCCTAGAGAACAATCGGGGGAGGCGGTTTTGGGCTACGTTTTTCGGGCAGGGCCGAGGTTTTGGGGGGTGCGCGAGAGGCGCGTCCTTTTTTGCCGGCATGCTCGTCGGCGAGGCGCGGTCCGAATTTTACTCGGAGGAGCATTTTGAAGCGCGTTTGCGCTTCTTAACGACGAGGGTGAAGCCCTCATCTTTGGCACGTTTGGATGGTGGATATTCCATATCCATGTCGTTGCCGCTGTTGTTCCCTTCCGAGTCCGAGTCGGAAGAGACGGGCAGGTCGGGCTTAGAAGGTCCCGCCACGGGGGCCCTTGTCTTGGGTGGCGCGCGAGTCACGAGGGTTGGGTCTGGAGAGGCCGGGCTATCGGTGTCGACGTTCACGGAACTTGAAGGGAAGGTAGGAGGGCACTTAATAAATTGTTTCCAGGCTTCTGGGGACTGTTTGCGTGCAAAGCACGAGAACTGGACGAGTACGGCGTCCACTTGCATGGTCGCCATTTTGTGATGATGCCGCCCCGCCATACGGCGGTGGGATTGTGTGCCTACTTGTGTAGGGGACTTAGCCGTCGCCTAATGCGACAGGCCCTATACAATAACTACGACTGCCTCTGAGGCGAATAAAAGAGCTATTTACAGTGCCGTAACCAAGCTCCGGTAGAGATTTCGCACACTGAAAACTCGCACTATTACACTGCACTGGCACGAGCACTCGCGAGCGCTATCGGCGGCCGACAGAGCGCCGTCTTGACGTGCACGAAGCACGGGCGGGTCGGGCGGTGGCGGAACGGAGCGGTAGCGGACACTGATAACGGCAGCATGGAACGCGTCCGATCGGTACAGCGGGCTGAACCCGAATGGCAGGTTCAGATACTTGAGTGATAGTGTTAAGCATTTCCGTCGTGGGGTGTATGCCGTTTTTATCTATTTTGTGTCCAAGGTATTCAATTTCTTTTTTAAGCAAAAAGCATTTTTTTAAGTTTGTTTTAAGGCCGGCCTTCCATACTCGTTCGAACACTGGGCATAGTATCCGTAAATTTTCATCCATGTCTTTCCCTGCTACTGCAATATCGTCAAAATAGATAGCTGTGTTAGAAATGTCCTTTAGCAGGTTATCTAGGAAGTGTTGGAAAATCGAGTGTCGTAGAGTTGCCGAAAGGCATCCTATTGGAAATATCCTTTAAGATTCTGAATGATGTCAGCGCTGCAAGCCATTCGACTGTTACAGCTTATCTGACACTGGGCACGTGGACTTGGATCCACGGCCTGTTTACAAAAAAAGTGTACTAATTGTAGTGTAGTTATCCGACGGCGGAGTTTTTATAATGTGTCTGGTTATTGGTTTCTCTGACGAATCTACTCGGTCGTCGAGGGAGGGCGCGGACCCGTTCCCCGACAACCTTCGCCTGTATCGGAATCTTTGGGCGGTGAGAACCGCCCCTGATCGCGGGTGTACTTAGTGTACGCGGTGTGTGAGTACCTGTGGTGCCGCGTTCTGAAGTGAGGGCGGCGTGATGCGGAGATTCGGAGCGTGTTGGTAGTGTCTGAGGTGTGTGTGGTGACGTGGGTGTTGTCGGTGGCTGTGGGTTCGTGTGTGGTGTGAGGGACCCCTGGGGATGACGAAATTAGCGCATGCCGTGGTCTGCGCTTATTGGTCTTGGGATTCGAGGACGGCTCATAGTCGGCCGCTTTGGCCACCAGACGGTTCGGGTGAGTTGATGCCTTGTCGAAATATGATTCAGAGCACTCTCTGAAGTGTTCCGCAATGGTCGGGAGTTTGAGGTCGCTGTGGAGGTCCACATTGCGCTGGTACCATTCGGCACCGGTTGCGATGCGGGTGAAACGGTTTTGAATAACCTGCGCGGGTTTGAGGCGTGCTTCGGACGAATGGGCGAAGACTACGCTGGCGTAACACTTTATAGGTTTTACGCATACCTTGTAGAGGTGAAGCTTGTGCCTGAGAGAGAGCTTGCTCTTTATGCACAGCAGGGGTACAGCTTGCCCAGCACTTGGGCCGCTTTGTTTCTCGCCCCGCGAATGTGGGCGATGAAGTTGAGCCTGGCGTCGAGCGTCACGCCAAGGTATTTGACCGAGTCCCTCCATGGGATGGACTGGCCGAAGAGGGAGATCTGGCCGCGTTTAGGGCCTTGTAGGACCGACTTCCAATGAAGGGTTGAGGGCTTTGATGGGTAAAGTGAATGGCTTTACTTTTTTCCGGGTTTACATCGATTCACCACTTCCGGAACCACTCGCCTAGACGAGTGGTCGCCTTTTGTAAGCGACTCGTTATAATACCCGGAGCTCTGTCCGAGTGGTAGAGAGCGGTGTCATCCGCGAAAAGAGCGAGGCTGACGTAGCGGTCTTTGGTAATGTCGCTCGAGTATAGCGAGAAGAGTGGAGAGGCAAGAGCCTTGAGGGACGCTGGATTTGATCAGCCGGATCGAGGAAAGGGCGTGCTCGACGCGGAAGCGGAAGGAGCAGTTCGAGAGGTAGGCTTGAATGATGGTGACGAGTCGGTCTGGCACTTTGTAAGCGTAAAGCTTACATAACAAGCCCTCGTGCCAGACTTTGTCGAACGCCTTCGCGACGTCGAATAGGACGGCGCAGGTGTCGATCGGACGCTTGTGCTCGAAGCCGGCCAAGATATGTTCCGTCAGTCTGTGGACTTCTTGGACGCAAGAGTGGCTACTCCTGAACCCGAACTGTTCATCGGGGAGGAGCATATTTTCGGTGGTGAAGTGGCGCAGACGCCCTAATATGATGCGCTCGTAGACTTTGCCTAAGGTGTTCAGTAGGCTGATCGGGCGATAGCTGTAGGGTAGGTTCCTCGGCTTTCCCGGCTTCGGAATACCAATCACAACGGCCTCTTTTCATGCCTCTGGGAAAGAGCAGTCGGCTAGTAGGACGTTAAAGATGGCCACTAGCAGGCCGATGATCGGGGGCGGAAGAGTTTTCACCACTGTATTGGGGATGTTGTCGGAGCCAGGGGCTGATTTGGCTTTCAGCCTCTTGATGATGTCAACAACCTCACCGGAGAGACTGGTTTAAGAGGGGGACCTTCTGGTGGGAGGGTTGCTCTACGGCGTACCTCGTTCTCGACCAATTTGAGGTGACCGGGGTCCACTGGTGTGTTTGAGGGAGTACACTAGCTCTCCAGACTGTCGGCAAGACACTCGGCTTTATCGGCGTCCTCCAACGCAAGGGAGGAACCATTGCTCATTACGAGGGGAGGCATACGGGCCATGTACTCCGCTTTGAGACTGCGGGCCAGACGCCAGAATGTGGCGTCCGAAGGTTCCAAGTCGCAAAGCAGATTGTCCCATCTGTCAGATCTGAGTTCGGATATGCGCTCTTTTACTAGCCTTTGAAGGCTGCGCAATTTTATCCTACTCTCCTCGGATCTATATCGAGAGTAGTCTCAAGGCGGCGTTTTTGGTTCTGATCAGCCGTCGAAGGTCGGCCGGGAGGGAACCGAGGAGGTGATCCGATTCGGGAACCGTCCGCGACGGCTGTGGCGATGTGGTGGGATAACGAGTCGATCGCTCGGTTTGCAGTTTCGAGCGAGTCGATCGTGCTAGGGATTCCGTCTAGGTGCTGGGGTTCCGCGGCCTTGATTTTGACCTCGAGGCTGCGCCAGTTGACGATGGTTTTGGTGAGAGGGACCTCACCAGCGGGTCGGCCCAGCTTCATAAGAACCGGGCAATGGTCGGATCTGAGATCGTCGATGGTCTCGATCGAATGCAGTGAGATGGTCACATTGCTGAACAACGCAATGTCCAAAGTGGACGGGTTGTGAGATCCGTTAGGCGGAAATCTCGTCGGGGTTGGCGGGGCTACAATGTTGAAATTGAGTATACCCGCAAGTTTCTATAAAATTAGACCGTTTGGGTTTGAATTATTCGAGTCCCAGGTGTTATGCCTGCTGTTTAAATCGCTAGCGAGGATAACAGACTGGCCTAGGTCGAAAGGGTTCTTATGTCTGTTCTCCGCACCGCTTTGGACGGGGACAGATAGACGGATGCGATGACAATCGGTTAGTGACCGGTGCGGGGGATTTTGCACGCCGAGACTTCTATGTTGGCAAGGGGTGGACTATCTAGCGGTATGCAGTGCAGGGACCGTTTAAAATAGATTAGGGTGCCGCCTTTTGGGCCGGTCAACCTATCGTGGCGGATGATATGATAATTCGCGATTTTTGGGTCGCGACTGAAAGGTTTGAGGAACGTTTCCTGAATGAGCATGACGTCGACATCGTGGTTCCTGAGAAATAAGCAGATTTCCTCCTTTTGAGAGTGGATGCCGTCCGCGTTGAAGTACGCGACAGTTAGGGAGCGAGGTTTGATTCTCTGCCCAGGATTTTGGTACCTATTTTCGAGGGTAAAAAAACGAGAACCAAGGGTCGCGGACAGAGTCCTGGGAGAGTTATTGGAAGGCTTCCTCCAGCGCAGCGAGAGTTTCGCTGTGCTCTAGGAAGGCTTTGAGCCTGTCCTGCGAATTCTTCGCGACTCGCAGTTTTTCACCGAAGACAAGGATATCCTTGATGTTCACCTTTTTAATGTAGGCGATCAGTTTTTGAATTTCCTCAAACGGAGGTATTTGGTTGGGAGCAGCCTGGGGTTTTGACGGCCCCGACGAAGGGGCGGCTTTGGGAGTCTCGGTGGGTTTGGGTCGGGGGAGCGGTTTGCTCCACGCCGAGATCGCCGGCGAAGGGGCCGGCTGTGCGGGCAGAGGCCCCGAGCGGGCGGGGGCGGAGGGCTGCGGTGCAGCCTTTGTGGGAGCGGTGGTTGGGCGCTGGGGACCCCCGGAGGGTCTGCGCGGGGCTTTGGAGCACCCGCGGTAATTCGCGGGGTGCCTCTCGGCTTTGCACAAGACGCAGCTCGGGGGGTTCGTCGCTTCCGCGGTGCGGGAGCATTCTTTCGTCCCGTGGTCCCCGGTGCATTTGACGCATCTCGGGTGGGCATATCAATTCCGGGGCGAATGGCCGTAGAATTGGCATCGGTGGCATTGGCCAATGATGCCCTTTTTGTGAGGGACCTCAATCTTCACGCTGGTGAGATTGCATAATCGATCTATGCCGAATATTTTTTCCCCTCCGGGGAAAGATCAAGGGTCGTGAGGATGAGCGGGAGTGTCGCTTTCGTGCGCATGCTGGTCATGCGACGAGCTTCCACTACGGGGAGGTTTTGCTTTTTGAGGTCGTCGATGACTTTAGAGATGTCAATCTCGAGGGGAACTCCGCGAATGACGACGCGGAGCTGCTTCTCCTCGGGGAGAGCGAAAGTGTGAAAGCCAAGGCCGGCATTTCGCAGGTGCTTGGTAGCAGCCCGGAAATCATCAACCGTAGTGAGGTTGATTCGAATGCCCTGCGCGGAAATATCCTTTATGTGTAGCTAGTGTTAAATATTTCTTTAATTCCGGTGCTATCTCAAATCTAAAGTAAGCGTCTTTAAGATCGATCTTCGAGAATATTCGTCTATGAGCTAGATTTTGCCGTAATTGGTCAAAAAGGGGTACTGGGTGTAAATGTTTTATTAGAACTGGATTCAATGTGCTCCTGTAGTCACCGCAAATTCTAACGTCACCATTTGGTTTAACCACATTGCCAGTGAAAGTAGCCCATTCAACCGGTGTCAAGTTCGGATCCATCTCTTGTATAATATTTTCTGAAACGAGGTAATCTATCTCTTTTTCACTATTCCGATTCAATCTAAACTTGCGCAACTAGCTCCACATGAATATTGACTGGATAATCGTTAACTTTACTTAGTTTACCACTGAAAAGCTGGTCATACCTTTTTAGGATTAGTTCTAGGTTTAACTTCGAAAGTTTTTTGATGGAATATACTGCTCTGGGAAACTTCATTCTAAAAGCTTCACTCCACTGTAACCCGAAAACATTGAATTGGCATTTGCCATTACCACTACAGGTAAGATCTTCTATTTCCATTCAACTTCCTCTGTAACATCTGTGAGTCCCTCTGACTTAAGTTTGTGGCTGCCATATGCCTTGAGTTTGTGTGGCTTTCTTAAAGATGGGGCTATCTGACCTATCTGACGCCACAAGTCGCTGTTAATAATAGAGTATACTAGACCGAGTCATAGTCCATTGTGTAGTGTCTTCCGTTGATGATTGTGTCGATTCTTTTGCAATTCTGGTAAGTGTTGTTATGACACTACATACCACTTCATCGCTTTCCGACGAATCGATAATGTCTGATGATACTGCCTTGTTATCAGCTACTTGTTGTAGTTTATGCCTCTTTTCTGTGGCAATATATGCCCGGCCACTTTCTATGTAGCAATTTTCGTAATGACCAACCACATTTCATCCTTTACATGTATGTTTTTTTGCAGAATATTGAGTAACTTTATGTTTGTCACATTTACCGCAGCGGACACATTGTTGTCCTGAAACGCAACCTGCGAGAGTTTTTGTAATTTGTGGCATCTACGGGTGATTTCTTTTGTATGCGCTTAATATTAGTTGCCGATGTGTCGTGTTCTGCTTGTTCGCGAGACAGCGATTGTGAAGAGACGTGTGAATGTGACTTGTTGTGAATGCTTTTTTCATCTTGTGTTTCCATCAAATCTGGCCATCTTCGTTTTAGATCCGTTTCCAAATCCGTGTGATTTAAGCCGGTTGCGAATCTATCTGGCGTTCTGCCAACTCGCCGTTGTAACCGCAGTCTTCACTAAGCCCTTTTAGCCGGTTAGCAGACTGTTTGTTGGAGTTTGAATGTGTAAGTATTGGCAGGCAACATTTGTCACGTGTGAAGTGACAGTTTTCGAATATCGGCATGTTTATTTAAATGTCACAACAGATGATTCTCTTCGCTTATGACAACTGACTTCTCATCTAGACTCGGACAGTGAAACATCCTAGGGTTATATAAACATAAAATATTGTAAATGTGTAATAGTGTAGTGATTGTAATATACACTCACATGCAACTGAATTGATTCAAGCCGTATATTGGTATAAAAAGTTTGATTTTTCGGAAAACGGCTTTTCCGATTTTTGTAAAAGTTTTTTTATTCGAAAGACTGATAATTTTTTTCATACTATAGCAATTTTCAAATAAACAAAGACAAAACTTTATAAATAAATACTGTCAAACACGGGCTTTACAGAAATTGCTCGTTGCGGTACACACGAGTTACGGGACTAAATCACATATAAAAGCTCACGTGACTCTTATTTCTTATCAGTTACTAGTCAGACGTTGCCAGGTACACATCTCCTTAAGCTTCCAGTATTTGAATCGCTATCCAATGGACACTACCTTAGAAGCAGCGGCCCAAGTTGTAGCTTTGTTGCAAGCGGGCCACAATCAACCCCAAGTCGCTCGTGAACTTAACATGAGCCAATCTGCTTCAAGAGACTGGTGGCTTTATTCGGAGACCACAAACCAACAGACACCGGAGCACATCTGAGACGGACGACCGCTTCGTTGTCTCAACTTCGTTGAGAAATCGTCATCTCACGGGCATTGATTTGCAACAGGAGCTCAGAAAGTTTTGAGGAGTGGCTGTATGTCAGTGGACAATTAGAAGACGCCTGAAGAAAGTCAATTTAATTCCAAAGCGGCCAGCCAGAGGCTCGAAACTGACCGTAGCTCACCGGCAAGCCCGACTTTAATAGAGCTCCATCCTGTTCACTGACGAGAGCAAAATGTGTCTCCATGGCAACGACGGAAAAGGCCGAGTATACAGGCGTCCAGGAGAACAGTTCTCGCATTGCTGTTTCGCTAAGACAGTATCATATGGCGGTGGTTCAATCATGATGCGGACTGGAATATCATATGAAGGGAAAGCCGAGCTTGTTTTCGTGCCTGGTGGCGGTTGGAGAGGGGGTCTAACAGCTCAAAAGTACGTGGAAGATATTCTCCTCGATTGTGCTGTACTTTATGCAAGGTACATAGGAAAAGATCTTGTATTGATGCATGATAATGCTCGGTGCCATACAGCGAGTGTTACTCGGCAGTTTCTTGAGGAGGTGGAAATTGAGACGATGATGTGGCCAGCCCTCAGTTCTGACCTGAACCCAATTGAGCATTTATGCACGAGCTCAAATGGACAAGCGATATACGGCTCCATCAACCATCGTCGAGCCCAAAACTGCGCTAAAGTGAGAAAGGAATATGATGCCTCAAGATTTTATCAAAAAATTGATAAAGTCTATGAATAATCGCATGCAAGCCGTCATAAAAACAAGAGGATTCAATGCATTGATGATTTTAACTTTCTTTACTTTTATGAGAAATATTTTTTTTATTCGTTATGTTGACGTTTTAATTTTTCCTAATTTTTTATGCATTTCTGTCCAAATTAAATTTAATCAATAAATACTCAACCGATTTTTCTCCTTAGGATATCATTTTTAAGAGAAAAGAGTCTCATAAACAAAAAAAACCAAGATCATCAGATAAGCCATTTTCTGAAAAATCAACCTTTTATAACAATATACGGCTTGAGTAGATTCAATTGCACGCGAGTGTATATTAACCATGAAGTCAGTGTATTAAAATAGCCCCTCACCTTCAGAGCCCAGTCCCCTCAAATAGGATCATCTAAGATTATTCCATTGATTCATTGTCATCTCCTATGTGACTCCAAAATTCGGTGAGTGCTCGATAACGCGTCCTCTTTGCTCTGTACAGGTCCAAAAGCTTAGTGCATATTTATGTTCTATGTATGTGCTCGTTGCAACATTGTGTTAGTGCTGTTTTTACCTCTCTAAAGATGTTAGGAGTTAAACTGTTTAGAAGTAGATCCTTTTTGATAACGTTGCCTGTTACCTCCTGCATGGAACATTTAGCTTCAAAGAATTCAATGTAATCGTTCACCCGATAATTTACTGGATTTTACGTTTCCGCATTAAAAGCCTTCAAGGTCGTTTTGTAGTTAGATTGTTCTGGGACAGCAGTGCTGTTCACATTGCCGTTCGACGGCTATCTCGCGGTCATCACGTATGTCGCAGTATGCTCTAGTGTAATAAAATAATTAAGGCTCTGCCATAACATTCATATACTTACTTACGAAATATTCTATCGAATGACAATTATGTAATTACTTATCCAAAAATTGACATAATAAAACGAATTAAATTCTTTGATCAAAGGAGCTCATAACAGTTACGTGTAAAGATGGACAACAATAAATCATTATCCATTTTACATAATATGCAGTGTTATGTTAAAAACAGTTTTTCTTACGGATCTTTTAGAATAATGACAGATTGATGCATGTTATATTCTTAGTGGGGTTTGGCCCCCAACAGCAGAGCTCTTGAACTGAGAGGTGTTAAAATGTTCCTCAAAAAGATCGGCCGTGCAGCCAGCCGTCTATACCGTACATGTGTTCAAGCTGGCTCGCACAGCTTGCCTGCAGTACGGGCAAGAGCTGTAACTGTTCAAACTACTAATACTTTAACAATATTAGGCGTTCGTTGACCTCCACGGAGCGGTACTTTTCTAGGAGTTTATTAAAGAACAATATTACTTCATCTGCTCCTCTACTGGTTGAAGACACGAGCGGTGTCTTCGCTCGATGTTAAGTGATATGCCTGCTTAACTAAGTAACAACGTGGTGCTACTTTGTATGTTATATACTGCATCACGTTGTGCTTGTCGCCTTGAGACATCAGATCTTGAGTCTAGTTACCTCAGTTACAGCGCCCTTCAAACTGGAACATAGTAACGTTTGCATATTATTGTTTATCCGCCGCAATTAGAGCCGCGGTTGTAGTTTGCGGAATGGAGGGAGGTTGGATTTCTCGTCCATGTAGTCACTTGTTAAGCAGCTCATTAACAGTATATATACCAAGTTTGAACCAAATCGAGTCATTAAGTTTTGAGTTATCGACCTGCAAACAAGTGAATCGGGAAGAAGTCCGTGAGAATGGAGAAAATTTAACATTTTAAGTTCCTTACCGAGGAAAAAAAATCAGTTCAGACGATTTTTCACGAGCTGTTAGCAGTTTACGCGGACTCTGCCCCTGGTAAAAGTGGTCTACAAGGGGCATATGGTCTGTTCAAACAAGGAAGATAGTCTATTGAAGATAAGCCTCGCTCCGGACTGCAAATTGAGGCCACCACACCGGAAATCGTTGCAAATGTAGAAAAACTTGTATAGGAAGATACACGGCTGAAGAAGAAGCAGCTTGCAGCAATGGTTGGAGTATACGAAACAAATATTTTAAATCAGTCAGTGCAAGATGGGTTCCAAAAATGCTCACGCCACTTCAAAAAAGTGAGTGTGTCGAGTGTTCTCGCTAGTTTTTGGAGCTCTCTGGAGAGAGTGGGGAAGAAGTTATGATTGTTACTGGAGATGAAACCTCGGTTCAGCACTATGAACTTGAGTCGAAGCAAGCCGTGATTCAATAGCATAAAAAAAGGCACACCTCCTCCGAAGAAGTTTAAAGTGTCACAACCGGTCGGAAACATTATGGCGAGTATCTTTTGAGATACAGAAGGTATTATGCTGATCGGTTATAAAGATCGTGCTGTGACTATAACGGGGCAGTACTACGCTTCTTTACTGGACATTAAAAGAAGCTATCAAGAAAATAGAAAAGAACAGCTGTCAAAAGGTGTGCTCCTTTTGCACGAGATCGCTCCCGTCCACGCGTGGCATGGTGCGACGTCTGCCCTCCACCGATGCGGATTTGAAAAATTAAACTACCCAGGAGCTGCATGAAAAAAATTTTGGCGACGACGAACTCAAGTCTGCAATTTCGGTCTATCTTGACAGCAAAGATAACCTTTTTTTTTTTTCGATGGTATAAACAAATTATTTCAGAGATCTGAAACATATGTCAAGGTTAAGGGAGATTACATTTGAAAGGAAAAATAGTTTCATGTTTTATTTCAACCCCCTTACCCCTCATTCCGTGAACTTATTGACCTCTTCTCATACTGAGACAGTCTCCATTCTCTGATGAAGTGTAGCGCTTGGTAGTCATTTTGACTCTTACAGTTTATTTGATACAGGACTCTTGAATCCGCCAGCACGGCTTATTTAAACAGTCTCCTGCAACAGATACCTACCAGGAGTAAATCATACAGTATTTGGTTTAATAAATAAACCCCCGAGGTACTTAATTGTATGACATGTTAGATGAAATGAACATGTTTCCGCAGGACAAGTGACAGTGTGTGCAGGACGATAGTAATGGTGGGTAGGACAATTGACAATCATTTAGCAGTGATCATTTAGGAGATTATCTTTAATCGATAGTTTTGGGGCATAATCTTGTTAAAATGTTGACAGAGTTAAGTATATAACTTCGTCCGGTTCGGATGCCGTCTCGAGCTAACACCCACTAGTTGTGCCAAGCAAGCGGGCCGCTCAATAAGAATAACATGACGGCGCTCGGGGCTCACGGAGCAGGCAGTCGTCGAATTACTTCCTATGAACAAAGAACTGCAGGGATAGGAATACCCACAGATTAACCGGTTGGTTTTATTTATTTGTAAATTTGTTTACAATAAATTGATTTTAAAGTTTCTCCTGTCATTGTCTGTCTCGCAATCCAGCATCCCTCACAATGTGTATTTTCTGCACCTGTTCCGCTCTTGATCTTATTAAGTTCAATTCTTCGAAAAGCAGGCGTTCTGATCACGAGGACGAGGAGCGAGTACGAGCTGCATGTTAAGAAAAGAGCACCTTTGTCACCAACCGGCAACCGGACTGTACCTTCTCGTCGAACAGTATCGGTGACGCGAGGATTGCCACCCCGCTGGAGTGACCATGCACCGACCGCGCACTCCGGAAATCACTACCAGGTTAATATTAACCGATATTCTAAACGAAATGCAAAATCAAATTAAGGCGACGATCTGAAGTCGAACGGATATATTGCCGCGAGCGAGAGCCGAGTCACGCGATCGTGGTCAGCATCCGGTGCGAAGGACGTCCGCATTCTAGATTAGTACTTCAGGATTGTTGAGCTCCGACAAAGGTGGAAATAAAGAAACAGATACGACCGCGCAACGAGGAAATGTTTATGGAAAATTATTTATTTGACGAATGCGCCGTCGCCGCGGCACCGCCAGAGAAACGCTTTTGCAGACTTCATTCGTTTTATTTCGTATATATATATATATGTATATATACAGACATACATATACTTCACAAATAACTCGATCAGCACTATCTTAAAATATATTACAACACTGCAGGTCCGTAGGCAATGCGGCGCGAGTGCTGCGGCTACAGCGGCTGCACGCGGCACGGCGCGGACACGGCACAGTCTCATCACAGCCGCCCCGCCGCACGGCAATAGCACCCCGCTGCGGGTGCCTCAATGCAAGCACAGGTCGACGGTTTCGAACCCCGCGTCGGCAGTAACCTTCGGTGAGGATCTGATCTGTGGACCGTTGCGCGGCAACGCCGTCCTCTTGTGGCGGGGGGGTGGCAGGGGTGCAGGCGTGGGCGCATGCGCAGCTTTCGATTTCAAGAAATTCTTGATCTTCGCTCCACATCTATAGTAGTACAAGTAGATGCCGGCCAAAGCTGACAGTGCGGCGAGCAGTGTGGCCAGGGCGATTGCGAGCGCGTACCAGGCGGGGTGCGCGGCGTGGCCGGCGGGGGGAGCGGCGGGCGGCGCGGCGACGGGCCGGCCGGGGGACGGCACGTACTCGGGGCGCGGGCGGCGGGTGCTCGTGGCGAAGCGCTGCCCGATCGCGATATCGGCGCACGCGCGGAATTCCTCCTGCGGGCCGCAGCCCACAGCTCCCGTGCCATTTTCGCAGGTGCCCCAGTTGTTCCCTGCGATGTACTTCCACTGTAGCACGCAGTGCGCACACTCCAGCTGGTCGGGCAGGCGGTATTTCATTTCGTACATCTTGTTCCCCTCCCTGGGGAAGTATTTAGTTGAATTTTTGTCGTCCAGCTTGAGGAGATGCCTGTCGAGGCAGTCCTGCGTCGTGGCCTTGGGCTCCTCGCACACTCTGAATTCGAAGAAGCCCATGTGGCTAGCAGTGAGCTCGACCCTGACGGCGATCGCGTCCCCGGGTGCGTACCGGCGCACGATGACACCGCGCCCGAAGTGGCCGCCCAGCTCGTGCGGACGCGGCGCGGGCGCGTCCCACGCGTCGCCGCACACGCCGCAGCGGCCGCCGTTGCGGTTCCACTGGCGCGTGAAACCGCCGCAGTATAACTCGTGGTCGTTGTAATTGTGCGGCGTGTCGAACCCGTAGCGCCACGCGGACGCGCGTGACGGCGGCTCCACCAGCCGCCCGTGACCGCTCGCGCGCGCACACATTGCGCCCAACACAGCCAGCATACCCATCAGCCGCCGCGCCGCCTGGAAGCGGGACGAAGTGGTCAGTGTCACCCATTCAAACCAAACGGAGCAGATTAAGCGATGGTACCGAAGGGTGGTACATTTTGATACGAGCGAAGACGGAGCGGAGAAGCCGATAAAGGGAACTACTCTAGGAAAGAAACAACAGGCTTCCCCTATGAGCTTTGATCAGCGGCCGCCGGGCTGGGCTGAGACGGGCGGGTCGGTGGACCGAGACAGGCTGGAATAATGAAATTGTTATTATATCCCGTATGCGGCAGACGCGCAGCAGGAGTAACCTTTGCAAATATCATGTTTATGCTCGTGACGTACAAGCTGATTTACCTGTATCTGCACACCGCTACCTGGTCTATTCGCTGCAGTATCTAAGGTCAGCCAGGACATGTACAATGTTGCGAAATGGTCTAATAAAAATACTCTCGTACTTAACCTTGCATCCACTTGACCCCTTGAGAGCGCGCGTGGGGAGTGGTCGCGGAGCTCGCGACCTCAGGCTAATGGTGGATGGAGGTCTTGGATTTGAGAACCACCCGCTTGCGAACACGCCTTTTGTAGACATTAGAAAAGTCTTGGAGACAATACAACTAGATGCTACTGCCCACTGAGGAATGTGGCGTAGGGAGTTATTTGAGTAATAGAACATTGTGTATTGTTTTCGGGAAGATAAAAGGAGAGGAAGTGGATGCAAGGCAGGGTGTACCAACTGGCTCAGTACATGGACCAGGTTGGTTTATTATACATGTGAACAGTATGGTCAACGTGATACAACACTGTGGGGTGTTTATGTATGCCGATGACACATGGCTATTGGTAACGGAGGCTAATGTACCTACAGCAAATGCAAATTCTGCTGCAAGAAGACTAATTGGTTGGTAGACTAAGTGGGCAGATGACAGTGGCATACTCCTCAACAACAATAACACAAAATGTGTGCATATATTCACCCCACAATAAGATGGCATAACTGGGTGCAAAAAATGGCCCTTACGTAGGATACTCTTATGATTGTTTTCATGGCAACAAGCAAAATATATCCAGTTGTCCAAAACTGGATGTAGTGAAGATATTTAGATATGTAAGTCTCTTTGTAGACTATCACTTTAACCGGAAGCAACTTAAAAATGTTTTATGTAAGAAGCTAAACCGAACTCTAACGGTTAGTACCCTCCGAAAGGCCCTGCGTACGCGGCTTATGATGCATCAGTGGACTCTCTGCTTAAATTGTGTTTAAGTTATTATGGATTGACTTTCAAAACTTATTTGGCGGATATTAAAAAGTAAACGCTAAAAAGTGAATATTGTCAATTAAAGATACAGTTAATTACTTTATGGGTCTAAAAGGATTATAAACAAAACGTAATCAATAAATATAGAAGAACGAGGGCGGAAATTACTTTACATTACAGTACACAGTGCGTGGGCGTAAGTACTACAGACATTACAGTACACAGCGCGTGGGCGTGGGCACTGCTGGCATTATAGTACACACAGTGCGTGGGCGTGAGCACTATAGAAATTACAGTACACAGCGCGTGGGTGTGAGCACTAAAGACATTATAGTACACAGCGCGTGGGCGTGGGCACTGCTGGCATTATAGTACAAACAGTGCGTGGGCGTGAGCACTATAGAAATTACAGTACACAGCGCGTGGGTGTGAGCACTAAAGACATTATAGTACACAGCGCGTGGGCGTGGGCACTGCTGGCATTATAGTACACACAGTGCGTGGGCGTGAGTACTATAGAAATTACAGTACACAGCGCGTGGGTGTGAGCACTAAAGACATTATAGTACACAGCGCGTGGACGTGGGCACTGCTGGCATTATAGTACACACAATGCGTGAGTGTGAGCACTAAAGACATTATAGTACACAGCGCGTGGACGTGGGCACTGCTGGCATTATAGTACACACAGTGCGTGGGCGTGAGCACTAAAGACATTATAGTACACAGCGCGTGGACGTGGGCACTGCTGGCATTATAGTACACACAGTGCGTGGGCGTGAGCACTATAGAAATTACAGTACACAGCGCGTGGGTGTGAGCACTAAAGACATTATAGTACACAGCGCGTGGACGTGGGCACTGCTGGCATTGTAGTACACACAGTGCGTGGGCGTGAGCACTATAGAAATTACAGTACACAGCGCGTGGGTGTGAGCACTAAAGACATTATAGTACACAGCGCGTGGACGTGGGCACTGCTGGCATTATAGTACACACAGTGCGTGGGCGTGAGCACTAAAGACATTATAGTACACAGCGCGTGGACGTGGGCACTGCTGGCATTATAGTAGACACAGTGCGTGGGCGTGAGCACTATAGAAATTACAGTACACAGCGCGTGGGTGTGAGCACTAAAGACATTATAGTACACAGCGCGTGGGCGTGGGCACTGCTGGCATTATAGAACAAGGCGTGGGCGTGAGCACAAACACAAACATACGCATGCACGTACGCACAAAATTTTAGTTTTAAATTCCCATTACTTTGTAATTATTGTAAATTTTTTTTCGTTTCTTGAGCATGTGTGTTCAATAATGCATGTAGCACTTGGCTCGCTAATTCGTGCTAATCCAGCCTGGTCGCCCCCCCTCCCTCTCCAACGGGTTCCTGCGTTGCCGTGGTGGAGGGGCTTATTAACCGTGGCGAGGTCATCGACGGTGAAGCGAAGAGGAACCCACCTGGCCGGCCTGCGGCTAAGGGCTGGCCCGGAGCGGCCGCTCCAGGTTAAAGCACCGGTTGGATAGCACCTCTGCAGCCGAGGTGAAGTCGCGGAGGGAGTACCCTCTGCGAATAACAACCGGTGGCGGCGGGGCCAAGATTGGATCGGCCGCAGGGAGCCAAGAAAATTTTCCTCTCTTGGCTCCCATGGTCTCAGAGTGACGGGTTCGGGGGAATCCATCGCCCGCGTGACTGCAAGAGGCCGAGGAACATCGTAGGGATTTTAGTCTGTGGAAGTCCGACAAAACCTGTCCTTCCCCCGCAAGGACGGATATGCGAAGGGATTTCCCCCACGTTAACCAATAAAAAAAAAGCTGTATTGTGTGTGTGTGTCGGTGTCGTGGGAGCGGAACCCGGCCGCCGTGCTTACTTATGTATTCTCGTTTATTTCGATTTGTGCAATGTCCGTGGGGTCGCATCGACAGTTGTAGGGAAATATAAATAGGATTCCAAATACATAAAGAGTCTTCCGAGGTTATGGGCGGAGAGAGCACACTGTCGCTCTTGTATTGAAGTTGCACGTCGATCCCGACTGTTGCATCCGCAGAGCTGCTGGGGGGCAGGCGCAGGTTTCGGTTCGTAATGTTAGAAGACAGCGCCCGGATGCGCTTCCTGCTGGTACCGCCGCCGATTAGTTAAACTCGTAACGTTTGCAGTATACAAGACCTGCCGTGTCGATGGTGTCGCGTCGGTGTGTGTGTGGGTACGGGCGCGTACGCAGGTCGCAGCCGCGGCGCGCCTTCCCAATGAAAGTGAAAGCGTCCCGCGCCTGGGGCCTCGCAAATATAACGAACGGAGCGCTGACACCCTTGTCTCCGCCCCCACCCCCTCACCGCACCACCGGCCATTGTATTGACGCAAGCTAATCATAAAGCTTCATGTTACACTGCTGGTGGATGTTTAGAATAACCACTATGGCGTGCAGGTCTCTCTTGCTGGCACGGGTAGACGTATCGTTTAAAATGAATATGTGATACAGGAGGTGTAGGTCGGCGGGCCTGCCGCTCGGCTGTGACTCGAATTGCTTATGCAGCTTGCTGGTGGGTGCGGTGCGATGCGATGCGATGCGACACGGTGCGATGCGACACGATGCGGTGCGACACGGTGTGGAGCGGTGCCACACGGTGCGGTGTGGAACGGTGCGACACGGTGCGCTGTGGAACGGTGCGAGACAGTGCGGTGTGGAGCGGTGCCACACGGTGCGGTGTGGAACGGTGCGACACGGTGCGCTGTGGAACGGTGCGAGACGGTGCGGTGTGGAGCGGTGCCACACGGTGCGGTGTGACACGGTGCGGTGTGGAACGGTGCGCTGTGGAACGGTGCGAGACGGTGCGGTGTGGAGCGGTGCGACACGGTGCGGTGTGGAACGGTGCGCTATGGAACGGTGCGAGACGGTGCGGTGTGGAACGGTGCGCTATGGAACGGTGCGAGACGGTGCGGTGTGGTGCGGTGTGACACGGTGCGGTGTGGAACGGTGCGCTGTGGAACGGTGCGAGACGGTGCGGTGTGGAGCGGTGCGACACGGTGCGGTGTGGAACGGTGCGCTGTGGAACGGTGCGAGACGGTGCGGTGTGGAGCGGTGCGACACGGTGCGGTGTGGAACGGTGCGCTGTGGAGCGGTGCGAGACGGTGCGCTGTGGAACGGTGCGAGACGGTGCGCTGTGGAACGGTGCGAGACGGTGCGGTGTGGAGCGGTGCGACACGGTGCGGTGTGGAACGGTGCGCTGTGGAACGGTGCGCTATGGAACGGTGTGGAGCGGTGCGACACGGTGCGGTGTGGAACGGTGCGCTGTGGAGCGGTGCGAGACGGTGCGCTGTGGAACGGTGCGCTATGGAACGGTGCGAGACGGTGCGCTGTGGAACGGTGCGAGACGGTGCGGTGTGGAGCGGTGCGACACGGTGCGGTGTGGAACGGTGCGCTGTGGAACGGTGCGACACGGTGCGGTGTGGAGCGGTGCGACACGGTGCGGTGTGGAACGGTGCGCTGTGGAACGGTGCGAGACGGTGCGGTGTGGAGCGGTGCGACACGGTGCGGTGTGGAACGGTGCCACACGGTGCGGTGTGGAGCGGTGCGACACGGTGCGGTGTGGAACGGTGCGCTGTGGAACGGTGCCACACGGTGCGGTGTGGAACGGTGCGACACGGTGCGCTGTGGAACGGTGCGACACGGTGCGCTGTGGAACGGTGCGACACGGTGCGGTGTGGAGCGGTGCGACACGGTGCGGTGTGGAACGGTGCGCTGTGGAACGGTGCGAGACGGTGCGGTGTGGAACGGTGCGGTGTGGAACGGTGCGCTGTGGAACGGTGCCACACGGTGCGCTGTGGAACGGTGCGAGACGGTGCGGTGTGGAGCGGTGCGACACGGTGCGGTGTGGAACGGTGCGCTATGGAACGGTGCGAGACGGTGCGATGTGGAACGGTGCGCTGTGGAACGGTGCGAGACGGTGCGGTGTGGAGCGGTGCCACACGGTGCGGTGTGGAACGGTGCGTTGTGGAACGGTGCGAGACGGTGCGGTGTGGAGCGGTGCGAGACGGTGCGGTGTGGAGCGGTGCGACACGGTGCGGTGTGGAGCGGTGCGACACGGTGCGGTGTGGAGCGGTGCGACACGGTGCGGTGTGGAACGGTGCGAGACGGTGCGCTGTGGAACGGTGCCACACGGTGCGGTGGGGAGCGGTGCGACACGGTGCGGTGTGGAACGGTGCGACACGGTGCGCTGTGGAACGGTGCGACACGGTGCGGTGTGGAACGGTGCGCTGTGGAACGGTGCGAGACGGTGCGGTGTGGAGCGGTGCGACACGGTGCGGTGTGGAACGGTGCGCTGTGGAACGGTGCCACACGGTGCGGTGTGGAGCGGTGCAACACGGTGCGGTGTGGAACGGTGCGATGCGACACGGTGCCGTGTGGAACGGTGCGATGCGACACGTTGCGATGCGACACGGTGCGGTGCGATACAGTGCGATGCGACACGGTGTGGAACGGTGCGACACGGTGCGGTGTGGAACGATGGGACACGGTGCGGTGTGGAACGGTGCGATGCGACACGTTGCGATGCGACACGGTGCGATGCGACACGGTGCGGTGTAGAACGGTGCGACACGGTGCGGTGTGGAACGGTGCGACACGGTGCGGTGTGGAACGGTGCTGTGTGGAACGGTGCGACACGGTGAGGTGTGGAACGGTGCGACACGGTGCGGTGTAGAACGGTGCTGTGTGGAGCGGTGCGGTGTGGAACGGTGCGGTGTGGAACGGTGCGACACGGTGCGGTGTGGAACGGTGCGACACGGTGCAGTGCGACACGGTGCGGCGCGGCAGTGGACGAAGGTAAGTGAAAGTTATCGACAAATCGGTCGGTAAATTCGATCGCGTTACCATTCGCGCGCTGCGATTCCGCTGTGCGGAATATTTAAAGGAATTTCTTTGTTATGCAATTGCCTCACCGCGCGCCCCGCACTCGCGCCACCCGCTCTGTTTGTCTTAGTTATTTTATAAAAGCGCCGTGACAGCTGGAGCCGCGCCGGCCGCGTGCTCCTTGTTCCCACCCCCGCCCAGAGAGCACGCGGCGGCTGCTGCGAGTGCTCGCGTGCTGTCTCAGTCGCACACATCCCTTTCGCCCCTTAGGCTGATTTGTTCTGCGATTTTGTTCTTATGAAACTACAAATGTTTTCTTCTCTGGTGGATACGTCGCGACGCTATATGTGTAGCTTTCGAGGCTACAGGTACGAGTAATAGGGTGGTGGTATTGGTGACAGCAGCCAGTGCCCGTACGCTGTAGCATGAGAAAGTAGCGGTTCGAGGGCGCACGCTTCCGGCTCCACACACAGAGCGTTACCGCATTTTTGATACACACGCATCGACTAACAGTACGTACAGCCGCTTTGTGTGGGTGTCTGTATACAAATACATATACACACATATATATATCATCACCTCAAAATGATCTGCGGCGGTGTTTGGATGATAATGTTAGAATATCTCTCTGATGGCGCGGCGTTGTGTGGCGCTGCTGGTGCGAGTGCTGGTGTAACTGTCGCGTTGTGCTTGGAAGCGATGAGCATAAAGCGGGTAAACTCGGGGCGAGCTGAGGGGTCGGGAGCTACTTCACTAGATGTGAACGTGGAGTATCCGCGTCTCTCGTGCGTGTGTGCGTTGGTGTTTGTTGCGGGGGCGGGCGGGCGCTGGGCGGCAAAGAGGCGGTGGCGACGCAAACCGGATTACTTGTAAATATAAATGACACTTGTTTACTTCCGTTGCGTCTCTGCGCCCGCGCCCCTTCTTAACCCGCCCGCCTCAGCAGTGAACAGACGGCCTGTGACTTAGACCGTGACTTCGGAATCTCTCAACAATAATTTTTAAATAAATTATGGAAATACATGCGCGTATTCAAATCAATGTATTTCATTAGTTATTAGGTTGTTGATGGCGGAGCGAGCGGGGGGCGCTTCCCGCGCCTGCTCACATTTTCCAAATTCGATGTTAGGATATGTTCGTCATATTGAGTGTTGTTGGGCTGGTTTCAAGGCGCCGGAATACCAGAGCAAATGCCCGCCGCTGAGTCAGCTATGATTCAGCACAACGCCGGCCGTCCTGTCTCTACACGACGCCGCACGCTGCACGCCGCACGCTGCACGCCGCACGCTGTACGCCGCTGGGTATTGTATGTGGAAGTGGTACCTGAATAATATCCATTTTGCTGCGTAGTAATTAGTTGTTGAATTTCGTACTCGCTGGTTTCGACTTATTTATTCCTTAATTAGTGCTGGATCGACGTCGAATTGGTGCGGACGCGGCGGCTGGTGCGGGGTGAGCGGGGTAGTGAGGTGTACCGGAAATCGCGCCGCATTTATTTTAGAATTGATAACACAGTGTAAATGTCAGGGCCACTAGCGTGGGGTCCGGTTTTAACAACAAAATAGTTTCTAGTTGTAGGATATGTTAATTTATCAATATATTACTTTAAAACTGATCAACACGCGGACGGATAGCAGGTGCGAGCGCGCGTGTGCGCGTGTACCTCTACGGCGCACGCGCTGCGGGGCCCGCGCCGCGCACCGCATGCCGCGCGCGGTTAGAAAGTGAGCGCCGCGTCGCTGCGATTACATTATTTTTAACAAATTCCCATATTGTGAACTGCAACTGTCAATCAACGGATGGCTTTCTCTAGGCGAGTGGCGGTGTATGGTGCGAACGGGGGAGGGGGAGGCGGGGAGTGGGCGGTCGGAGGGCCGACGCCGCGTCAGGTCGCGGGGCACGTAACGAAGCAGTGCTTTACTTATATTTGTGTAATAGATGCGTTTGTAAAGAAATTGTCAATAGTCAGCAAGTATCGTGGAGTTACATGCGCGGGGCTGACCGTGCGGCGGCCTCGTGTTCAGATGTCCAACCACTGGTGAGGTCTTGAATTCTGAAATAGTAAACAGGGATATCTTACGTTCATGTTAACTGCAGGTCGGCGGGTTCCTTATCACGAGGCTCGCTTGCAGCGAACACAAATCCAGACAATTGTCACAGAACACAAACTCTCTTCTTATCGATCGTGAGCACCTCGCGGGCCGCGTCTCGTGGGGAGTGCAGCGTGCCGAGTGCAGCGTGCGTGGTGTACGTGCGTGGCGGACGCGCGCAGCAGTCGGCCGTGCGGCGTCGACTGCCGGCCGCATTCAAAAATATAAACTTTCTCAAACGGCCGCGTTTTTTAGTTGCGACCGCGGCGCGCCGCGTCTGCGCTCCTCGCCGCCGCCGCGCACCGCCGCCGCGCACCGCCGCGGCCGACTCTAATGTTATTTAAATACAATAAGTGTTCATTAAACTTTCACTCTTGCGATGCGCGTCGCGTGTCCGCGCATCCGTGGATCCTCGTGTCCGTGCATCCTGGCTTGGCTCGGGATGGCGAGATTTGTGTGTGGCATGGTGTAAACTTTCTGGTCTAAAGTTTCGGCAACAGCTCGTAGTTAGTTGATTAGCAGAGGGGTCAGATGAGAGGACGCTTGGTCGAAATAGAACATCGAGCGTTCTCTAAAGTACTTGGCTACGGTTGAGAGTTCGAAGTCACTGTGGAGGTCCACGTCGCGTTGGTACCGTCCAGCGCCGCCAGCGATCCGGGTGAATCGATTATGGAATACTCCCTTGGTGGAGTAAGCGAAAACTATCCTAGCGTACTACATTATGGCTCCACAGAAATCTTATAGAGGTGAAGTTTGTATGTTGGGGAGAAGTTGCTTTTCTTACAAAGTAGGAGGAAAGCGTTCTTAATACCTACGCCAATTTGAAATATCCTGCTGGTAGGTCTCTGTTGCTGGAGATCATCGTAGGTACTACCGCAGCGCCAATTGCAGCCGACAAACATTAATGTTCCGGTTAGGAGAGAAATGTGGCTAATGTAATCATTGGGCATGTGAGCGGTCGTATAGTCGTAACGTCAAATCGTCTTCAGCGCGCGAAGTCGGGCAGGATACTGCAACGAAATATATTAATTTATAAATATAAATTAATGATTCTATAAAAAAAAATTATATAAAACTAAACAAAAATATTTAAAACATATTTTAAACAAACTTTATTCTATGTCTAAAATACGAAAATATATAAAGAAGTTAAATTTGAAGTTAAAGGCCAACAGTTAGGTGTTCGCGAGGCGCCCTAAGGACAGTAATAAGGAACTGTTCGTGTATCGACGGATGTACGGGCGGCGCAGACGCATACTCGCGCTGCTACGTACACACGGGCCCCGGACATGTACTGCGCTGCGGACGTGTCCAATGTAAACGGGTGCTGTGCGCAAATTGATTGAAATATTGATTGGAGATTATTACTGACCTCCAATACGTACTGAAAGGATGTATAAGGATGATGTAATGTATAGTATACCGATTGACATCCTAATAAATATAAAACTATAAATGTAATTGTATAGTGAAAAATTATCAAAGTATAAGAGTGTGAAAGTCTCTAATGATGAATTATAAAAGATATATCGGTTCGAATCCCGGAAAATATGAAAATGCAATTAATAATGTACTATGATACAATACGATAGACTAATAGTGTGGAGGGCTTTAAAAATGGAATTTATAAAGTATACGGGTTCGAAACCGTGTGAAATGGTGCATGGCAATTTTACATATAACATTAAGTTGGTGAAGAAGGTGAGATACCAGCCGGGTGTGGTTGGTGGATACTTAAGTAACTACTTGATTATACTCCGGTTCGGGAAGAGTGTTAGATGGCACTTCGGTGATATCGAAATACTCAGAACCATGTCTTAGGGCTTCCGCTCTATGATACATGGGTGCTCGGCGTCTTAGTGGCTTGCCGCTATGACACGTGTTTAATAACATTTGTTTATTCCAAAGTCGACTCGAACTGTGTCGATGCATTATGAGGTAGCGGAAGCGGATGCGAGCTGCTGCCTCGATGCTTAACAAATATTGATATTGCGTCTTGTCGTAGCGTAACGTTTGCACCGTCACTGAACTGATGCGTATGCGTCTTACGGATTCGGTTGGTCGAGGACTTTTGCAAGATATTGATGTCTGCTGTGATGTCTTGTGCGCCTTTCATGAGGATGTGCACCGATGATAGTCGATTGCATGTCTGTCGCAGTTCAATGATACGTCTTCGACGGTCACCTGGTTAAATGTCACCTTTGGAAGTTGCGCCTCGCATTATGGTTTGGCACTCTATCTTATTAGATTTTTCCAAGTCGGGGTCCCTTGATGACGGGGCTGCAGACTGTCTGCTCTCCCTATTTTATGAATTTTGCAGATGAAGGCCTCAATAGCTCCCCATGTTTTAAGATATGTGGCGAGTTGTCGGTGGGCGAGACAAACTTGATCAAAACAACATTTTACTCAACGACAAAGACTCTATGCCTGATGACTCATAATAAAATTGATATTTGTCGGCTACATCCACTACAGTGGTTGGTGGAGATATGCATTTACTTCATTTATGGTGATTGCTGGTGGGAGTACGATCTCTCAATGCTGGGATATAATCGCTTTGCCATTCTATGAGGTGAGCTATGTGCTCTCCAATGCACACCGCGGATTGCGATCCGTGCTGACTACGTAGTTGGTGGTGATGTCAATTCTAACACTACAATGCGTCTGCATGTGCACCTGGCTGGTGAAGATGGTGGCTCGTACAACGACTATTCTCTGGGTCAGAGTACCCTTTATATCTATTATATGTTCTGGAATGTGCGCTGACCATGCACTGTATATCTGGTTACGGTTGTATCTCGTGCGATGCCTACTCACATTGCCAAGCGCAATTTGATCACAGTTTGTGCTTAAGCACAAACAATGAGCCGAGTGGTCTTCTACTGGTTCGCCAGTAAACTTTGCTGTGGACTGCGGTCCGAGGCCAATTAAACAGTCCCTGTTTCGGGGGGGGGGGGGGGGCAAATATTTGGTGGGCGCTCACCGCATACGGCGGGGTCTGTTTATTGGAGCCGTATGCCATCCCCACATTTTATATCTTTTAAAATGTGAGTATGCGAACTTAACACTTGTGTCGGGGTCTTAAGAATTAATAAATATTGTAAACCCGTAACAAGGTGAGGAGCCGCGTACAAGCTTGAAGGGAAGATAAATAATAAAATATACCACACAAACGGCATCAGACTATCTTAACAAATATTCATCCTTCTATATAAACCGAAAACAACTGAATATTACTATAAACACAACCTAGAACAAGCTCCTAATTAAGACGATCACAAATAATAATAATTAATTAATGGCCAAAACATAAACATCAATAATACTAAAAAGAATAGTATGCATCATCCTGGTCGCGTCAATTAAAATTATATGAGATCCTAAATAGTTTTAAGGGTCTATTTATATTTTCAAAAACTTCTGAGGAGGACGGGAAGGTTACAATATCTTCAATCCGTGCGCTTGATGCAGCAGCGAGTGGATACACCAGCTCGCACGCAGTGAGCAGCGAGGGAAAGTCGCAGCTTGCACGTCGATTCACTTACAGTAAATTATGAAAAATTATGTGTGATCTGTGTTTTAAATAAATTAGACCACTAGTTGGTGGCTTTTCCTCTAAAATGGTTGTCATCGTGGTGGTGGGGCCCAGTACCCGTGGTTTGGTCACTTACGGTGAACTTAATAGGAACTTAGCCGGCCGGTCTGGGCGAGGTCCGTGAGCTCGCTTCGATGTGTGGCAGTATTGCGGTTCGCCGCTATCCCTCTTGGGATTCTGAAACTCTCCGCCACTGATAAGTACCGCACCGCGGTTGCGGCGGCGGTGGGGCTGCGGGGTAAAAATAGAGTCGTTATTGCGTTTCACCGCTCTCTTTATCCTCCACAAGCGTATAACGGTTAGCGGCGGAGCCTAATACCAGATCCGCCGTAGGGATTCGGAAAAGTTTACTCTCTTGGATCTCATGGCCGGGCATGGGTGACGAGTTCGGGGTTATCCGTTGTCTAGGTGTCGATAAGAGGCCGAAAGAAAGGCCCACTGTATGTTTCGGCGTGTGTTCATAGAGGTGGAAGAGGGGGGGGGGGTCTCTTTCCTAAAGATGGGGCTGCTCAGTGCAACCGGCGCTAGCTGGGTCGCGGAGGTGTGCGATAGCATTCTTGGGGCTTTGTCGTGAAGCGAGTATGGGGGAACGTCGTGGGGGTTTTAGTCGGTGCAACTTCGACATAATGCGTCTTTGCCCCCGCGAGGGCAGGTATGTGAAGTCACTTCCCACACGTAAAAGAAAAAGGTGGTTGATCACTGTTGCCGTAGGCCCACGAGGTAGGTACCACCGTAGCGCCTATTACAGCCGACAAACAGTACTGTACAAACATTACTATTTAAAGGACGCTGTGTTCCGGTTTAAAGGGCGCTGTAACTAGTGTAATTACTGTGGTAACAAGACTCAAAATCAGGGTTTCGTCTCACTCGTCTGGTCGCTTAATTTGAATAAAAAAAATTAAAAACTTTTTGGTGTGGCCGCGTCATCTGTTGATGAAAAAAATTGATGATTGCCGCCCTCTTCCTCCTCCCGCGATTCAGATTTAAGTCAGAAGAAAGGTAACACCTCCCTGCTCCCCACTTCTCCACATGTACTTTTAATTAACAATGTTGCGACAATTACGACAGTACCGCGGGCCGTGTACTTAATGTATTGTTTTGTTTCCCGTTTATATTATTTTATTCAAGATAACAGGAATATTAGGATCTAGTCATATCATCCTTGTAAACGAGATTCACGAATAAAGTGTCAACATAGCATTATAGTTCTCACTGAATGGAAAGTGATCGCTGACTTGCAAATTAGTACCTGGAAGGCACTAATGGCCACAATAACAATTTCCGGATGTGACCACAGCGCTATTTACAATGAAGACATCAACACCAAAATTGAATGCATTCGGTGTCCAGCCCTTACATAGCCTGTACCGTTAAAAATTAGGTGCTTAAATAAAGATTTTCTTAAATTAAGTTCTATTTAAAAATTTAACTTCATCATCCCACAAACTTGACTATCAATATCTTGTGATACACGTTAAAAACATAGCTACTTCATGCGACAAACTTAACTACCTGTATATTTTGATATACGTTAAAAACATAACTCCTTCACGCGACAAACTTGGCTACCTGTATATTTTGATACACGTTAAAAACATAACTCTTTCACCCGATAAACTTAACTACCTGTATATTTTGATACACGTTAAAAACGTAACTCTTTCATGCGACAAACTTGGCTACTTGTATATTTTGATACACATTAAAAACATAACTCCTTCATGCGACAAACTTAATTACCTGTATATTTTGATACACGTTAAAAACATAACTCCTTCATGCGACAAACTTAACTACCTGTATATTTTAATACACGTTATAAACATAACTCCTTCATGCGACAAACTTAACTACCTGTATATTTTGATACACGTTATAAACATAACTCCTTCATGCGACAAACCTAACTACCTATTTATTTTGATACACGATAAAACATAACTCCTTCACGCGATAAACTTAACTACCTGTATATTTTGATACACGTTAAAAACATAACTCCTTCACGCGACAAACTTAACTACCTGTATATTTTGATACACGTTAAAAACGTAACTCTTTCATGCGACAAACTTGGCTACTTGTATATTTTGATACACGTTAAAAACATAACTCCTTCATGCGACAAACTTAATTACCTGTATATTTTGATACACGTTAAAAACATAACTCCTTCACGCGACAAACTTGGCTACCTGTATATTTTGATACACGTTAAAAACATAATTCCTTCATGCGACAAACTTAACTACCGGTATATTTTAATACACGTTAAAAATATAACTCCTTCAAGCGACAAACTCAACTACCTGTATATTTTGATACACGTTTTAAAAAAAATAGCAAGTTTATATTTAAGTACAGAGAACGCAGCGACTTCACGGGACTGTCGCGAGTCGTATGGAGCGCCGCACTCGGACAACAGGAAGGTAAAAAAAGTGATACATTGTAAGATGACGAGTACACCATTGATTATAATATTAAATCATTATCATTGGCCAGAGTGTACGAAAGTGCAGGCAACGGATCGTTTTGTAAGATCGTGGCTGACGAAAATAAACAGGCGCGAATGAGTCGCGTCTAGGTTTGGCGGTGCCGGCTGCTCGTACATTGAAAGCTTTCTAAAAATTACTAAAATTATTTCTTTAGATATATTTCCAACGAGATGTGTAGCAGGAGTACATACTGTGCCGACCCCACATAGCTGGAAAAAGGGCAGGAAGGAGAAGAAGATATTTTTAACGAGAGTGTTTCGGTATCATTTTATATAAAATTTAAAACTAGCGGAATTTTTCAATACGAAAATAACACAATGGAGTTTAAAAAGTAGACATGTATTACCAACATTATCATTTGTTTTCACAGCATCTTTGTTGCTGTACGCAGCGACCAACGTCGTTACAACTTTCCGTATGATTATTGCAACACACAGGACAGATGCGTTTCATCTTTCCCGTTCTAAATAACATAAACTTAATTGAGGTTTAAGAATCTTTATTTCTCACAAGAATATATACAATTCACTTATGCGAGAAGACAATAAGCATTAGATTAAGCTAAAATTACGAGCGAACAAAAAAGGACATACAGTGATTCCATAAACTTAATGCATAGAACAACTGACACTGCAGTCGGCCAAAGGAAGGTAGTCTGCAGTTCGCGGCAGTGGTCGGTGGTCGGTGGTCGGTGTGATTGAATTTTACAATAAGCAGAGATGGGAAGGCAGTCGCTAAAAATTTTTTAAGTCGGTTACATAGAGTGAGTCAAACTAGAATAGTCATGCACAATGTTTTGTTATATTAAATAAATGTTTTGTGGTGAATTTAAGACATGTTTGACTAGTAGTTTTTTGAAAATTTGATAAGATTTAGCATTTTTTATACTATCGGGTAGACTGTTGTATAATTTAGCTCCTTCGTATAGTAGACTTTTTTTCCCATAGTTAGTTCGCGGAGGCCGTAAATATAAATTATTCATTGGATTAGAAGTCTCTCTACAAGGAAAATGAGTCACTTTTTTAGGAAGAGTTATTTTAGTATGTATTTCTTTATTTAGTATTTTATGCACTAACATGCAAGTGGTATGTTTGAGAAATGTTCATAATCTTAGTATTTTTATATATCTTTTCGGTAGATGTTAAATAATCGTAGTGGAAAAGAACCTTTATTAGATTGTTTTGACATACATTAAGACTATTTAAATTACTTTTTGCTGCGGTGCCCCAAATTTCTATCAAATATTCCATGCGGGGTTTTGCTAAACAATTATATATCGTATATTTCACTTGACTTTGTAAACATCGAGTTATGCGTCGTAATGATCCTGTTAGGGATATAATTTTGGTTTTGATTTTTTCAATTTGCGGTTTCCATGTTAATTGATCATCTAATATAATTCCTAAATATTTTTCCTGACTTTTCTTATTTATAATTTCGTTATTTCTTTTTAAATGAAAATTATTATTGATTTTGTTATTTTTAGCAAAGAAAATTACATAATTTGTTTTTTTAATATTGATTGTTAGAAGATTATTCGAAAATCAATTATTAAGTGTATTTAAATCCATTTGCGCATCTTCCGTTAGGACATCTATAGAATGCCCATAGTAAAAGAGACTAGTATCATCTGCATATAATGTTACATCACCCGAGAGGCCTATGTCTTTCATGCTATTAATATAAATAAGAAAAAGCAGCGATCCCAGCACCGATCCTTGGGGTACGCCATAGGTTATTGGCATGAGATCACTTTTGTACCGTCCAATCTAAACAAGTTGATACCGGTTTGATAGATAAGACTCAAACATGCTATACGCAGTTTGAGTGACTCCGATGTCTCTTAACTTATTGAGAAGTATGCAATGACTAACCGTGTCAAATGCCTTTTTCAGGTCTATAAATATTCCGAGGGCTACCTTTCTTCGATCGATATGTATTTTGATTTTTGTAATTAGATCGATTACTGCCGCGAGTGTGTTTGATTTTGGCCTAAAGCCGTATTGTTTTTCATATACATAACTTATTGACGTTAAATATTTTTCAAGTCTGTTGTAGATAACTTTTTCGAAAACCTTTGATAATACAGGCACGACTGAGATTGGGCGATAGTTGTTTGGGTCATTTTTGTGTCCAGATTTATAAATTGGTGATACTTTTCCTAGTTTCAGAGAGTCAGGAAATACTCCAATTTCGAGACATTTATTTATACATGCGGTAAGTTCATGCAGTATAAGTGTTTTTACACACTTTAAGGTTTTCGTATTAATACCATCAATACCGGCACTAGTGTTGACTTTAAGATTGTCAATTAATGTATTTATTTCGTGAACCGATGTCGGTGATAGTATCGAAAGATTTTTATTGGCCATCGTATGAGACATTCCGGTGTAATAATGATTATGGTGATATTTTTTCGGTATTTCTTTAGACAGGAGTGTACCGATAGTCGAGAAAAACTTATTAAAACAATTACATATTTCCGTGGGATCACTAATTATACCTCTTTCTGTGTGCAGTTTTGGCAGTGATATTTCTTCTTTAACCTTGTTCTTTGTAAGGTCATTAATTAAGTTCCGCATCTTTTTTTGGTCATTGCTACATGCTTCAAAAGCTTTATTGTAATATTGTTTCTTATTATTTTTAATAGTTCGCAACATTTTCTTTCTTTTTTAAAGTCTTGTTTTATTTTGGTATCGTAAGGATGATCTTTTGTGAATTTCCATAATAAATTTCGTTTATTTATTTCGTCCAATATCTCTTTTCTTATCCAATCTTGTTTCGGCGGATTTAAAATCTTTGTTTTTTGAATTCGGCTTTGACATAAACTGTTTTTCAGCATATTTTCAAGATTTACATAATTATCTTCTTGGTTATTACCTTGGTGTTCTTGTACTGATTTATAAAGTTGTACATAATTTATTGCTTCATAGTCTTTCTTTATTAAAGTTTGAGATCGATATTTCTTCATTTCAAAAAAGGTTTGTTTGTGATCAAACATCGATGAATCAATTATGGGAAAATTAAAATTAATGTCTCCCACGTTGGTGCACAGATGGTCCAGGATTGTTTTTGTTTCTGCAGTTTCGCGAGTACTATATTTATCGTTTATATAGTTCAAAAAACAATACCCACATTCCACCAATTTTTGTTTATACATATCTGTCAGACGATCAGGTTTTAATAGGTCGTAGTTGAAGTCTCCAAAGACTATTGCTCTTTTTCTTTTAAGTAAATGTTGAGAGTACGTATCATGAAAGTCATTTATTGCTGTACTGCCAGGTTTGTATATTGCCCCTATGTCTAAGGAAAATTTCTCAAGGTGTATCCAAAGATAATGGTTATCTCTGAGACATTGTGCTTCCACAATATGGTGTTTTAAGTTTTTGTGGGCAAAAATGGACACTTCGCTGCCTCTGCTATTGTGTCTGTAATTATAATAATGTTTATATCCCGGTAGTTGTATAGATTCAGCTTCGATTTCGTTTTTAATCCATGTTTCACATAGTATAACAATATGAATAGTATTTGGAAATGATTGCAAAATACATCGTAACTTATCCATTTTACCGGGCTTTACTATGCTCCGTGCATTGGCATAAAGGAATTTTAAAGAATTTCGATTGGTGGTTAAATCTTCGTATTTATTTATATGTTGATAGGGAAAATTATAATTTATATGACCTCTGTTAGTTTCTATATTTTTGGGTTTATCTATATCTATTAGTTTTTTTGAAAGGTCTACTATAATCTTTGGAGTACCTTTAATATATTTAATGGTTAGGTTGTTCTCCCCCTTGTCAATACGATGCTTTAGTTCTTTTTTCAATGCCTTCATGTAGTTTTTTTGTTGTGATGTTTGATCAGCAAAGATTTTTGTAGTGCCCAAATTAAGTTTGTTTTTATTCCGTAATATTTCCAGTACTAAATCTTTTGTGGCAAGCGTAATTCTCAAAGGGCGGTTTAAGCCTGATACGTACTTTCCCAATCTTATTACTTTCACAGGTTTTATGGGCTTTCCAAGTAAAGTCTCAACAATTTTTTCGATAGTATTCAAATCAAAATCTCTACGTTCAGTAACATTTTTTGAGTTTGGTTCACCCATCCCGAGAATGATAAAGTTTTTCTCCCTTGCGGTAAGTTCATTTAGTTCACTTATTATACCTTCATATGTTGTAGATTCATTAAAAGGGGTGGTAGTCATATTAGTGCAGGCACTTTTGACTGATGTCATATCCGATTCATGGCTCTTGATTCTCTCGTTAGCTAAGTTTAAAGTTGTGTTAATTTTTTCTAAATCAATCTTTAGTCGTTCTGGTTCCGAGCTTAGACGATCAACGTTAAGATTGTTATTATTCACCTGATGCTTGATTAACGCAATATCTGAACAGATCTTCTTCATATTCTCAGCCTGGGTACTGTTTAACGTTGTTAAAAGAGCCATCATTTCCCCCATTTGTTTTCTTATTTCAGATAGTTCGACTTTAATGAATTTTTCATCATCATTATGCTTACTTTTTTTTTTAAAGGTGATTTGTGGTGTTTCTTTATTTTCTGACAGGTTTGGTTGCGCGCCGCTACGCTGTCTTAGGTCACTTCTAGATGGCGAGCGGTGGACGTTCATTGTTGATTCGTGTAGATATTTCTTACCGTCGTCTGGTTAGGCGTAGTCGTCATTAGAACGAGAACAAAAATATGGAGCCTGTTTCTTTCGCCCGAAGAGGTGAAGAGCGGTTACCACGTAGATTTTACGTTGGTGTAGCGGAAAAGACGTATGCGATACTTGATTAAGCAAAAACACTTTGAACTTAATTGCGCCTGTTTATTTAGTTTAAATTTAAATGCGGAATGTATTAAAAATTTAAATTATTTTGTAACACCACTGCTCCGTAGGCTCGCTCGAAGCAAACTTAACAAATTAATAATGATATTTAAATTTAATAAGAATTGCGCACCGTCTTGAGTCTCGAGAGGGTATCTCGTGCCGCTATTAATGAATGAATATATAAACGATGTCTTCTAATGTGCAAATTGCAATGTTGAAATTAACGAGCTCCTTGCTTTCTTGAACAATAAGCTCGCGGTAATGGACGACGTCAATATAAGCAAGATTTGTACTAGTGCCTACTCTGAACAAGATATTGTGACAGCAAAAAATTTGTTATCGGCTCATTGTCGAAAAGGAAACGGAGGATAGTTCGCAAAAAGACTGCCGAAACGCCGAGAGATATAGATGATATCATATGCCTCTTGCGAGACGTTGATTCAGAGGATATTCCTGTCTTTGTTGCATGCGATCTTGAGAAACTACCCTCAGTTTTGTTAGACCATGTCGATGTAACAAGACTATTAAAAGATATTATGAAGATGCAGCAGGATATGAACGCTATTAAACTGGAATATGTGACTATGGAATACTTAGATCAATTTAAATCTGAACTCAATATACAAAAATATTCCTTCGTGTTAAATAACGAGGATCACAATGTGAACCAAAAAAAGAGGAGCAGTTTGTTTACTTGACAGCTCTGAGCGCCATTGTAGACTCATGGGACTGCTCCCCATTGTGAATGATGACAATGAACAACATGAGTTTTCCTTAGACGAAACTACCTATCATGATAATGGTAAGAAACTTTTTTCATGTGAGGGTAGTCACTGTACCCGTACACCGGACCATTACGGACGGGGGCACGCGGATGCCCCTCGCGTTGTAAATTCTTCGATTCATAAAATAAAATATGTAGCCGAAATGGTTGAAGAAGGAGAACGGAAACAGCAGACACAGTGATGAATGGATAAAAACGCAAAGAAAGAGATTACGTCATCGTTTAATGGAGAAAAGCAAATATATAAGTTGAAAATAATTTTAAAGCAGCGGAAATTAAAATTCCTATTTACATTTATAATGTTGCAAACGGAGCGCCCGTATGCGACATCGAGGAATGTATTAAGAAAATGACGAACATTGATGTTAGTATAGAAAAAGAAAATACGAAAATAAATAAAGATTATGAATCTTACGAGATATTTGTACCTACACAGAAATTAGATACATTCATGTCGGAAGAGTTTTGGCCAGAAGGAGTTGCTGATAGGCGATTTGTTAATGTGAAATACCGTGAAAAAGGGAACGTCCCGAATTGAAGCGTAGAATGTAATTTTAATGTAACAACATCTCAAATATTTGTACACAACAGTTATGTTAATAAAAAAAATCGGTAAAAAAACTTTTAAGTTAAACGGTTTTATTTTTTGTGCACTGAAAACTACAAAATAAATAAATAGTTACTTACCTATCAACCTACGTAGGTGATCTCGGTCATAAATATCTCTGATGGTAGTGGTTGGCATAACATGAACCATGTCAGCGGCCGCCCCTCCAAAGGGTTCTCGCCTTGTCGTGGCAGAGGGGCTTAGTAACCGTGGTCCGGTACACGGTGAAGCCAAGTGGAACCCACCCGGCCGGCCCGCGGCGAAGGACTGGCCGAAGCGGCCGCTCCAGGTTCGAGCACCGGTTGGGGTAACTGGAGCTCACCGGAGCGGCCGGGGGCCGCAGAGGCGGTTTCATACCGCCCCTCGCAGCCGAGGTGGGGTCGCGGAGGGAGTACCCTCTGCGGCCAACCGGTGTTGCACCGGCGATGCGGCGGCAGTGAGGCCGCGGGGGAAGAGGAGTGCCGGTATTGAGATGCGCCGCTCTCCCTATCCTCCGCGGCCGTTGACAGGTAGCGGCGGGCCTAACATCTCTCTGCCGCGGGGAGCCGGGAGAGGTTTTCTCCAGTGGCTCTCATGGTCTCTGGCAACAGGTTCGGGGGAACCGGTCGCCCGCACACGCATGAGGTCGAGGAGGGGGCGCGCCGCATGTTCCGGCGCGCCCTGGAAAGGGAGGGTTCATCCCTCCCTCCCGAGGTGGGGCTGCGCAAGCGGCCAGCGCCGGCAGGGTCGCGGTTGAGTGCGAGCGTTCCCGTGACCCTGCCATCATGGCGATGAGGCGGAACATCGTGGGGGTTTTAGTCGGTGCAAGTCCGGGTCTCGCGGGGGCGAGGACGAGTATGCGTAGGCATTTCCCCCACGTAAAACAAAAAAAAAAAAATGTCAGCGGCCGAAAGGCAGTTCAAGAAAGAACACTAACACCAGGGTTTGCTTGGTAGGTAAACTAAGCAGACCACATTATAACAAGTAGGTATTTTGACCTTCTAGTTCATAAATATTTTAGTACTAGGCAGAATAGGTTTTAGGCATATTAGACTAAAATAAAAACGTGGGGCCCCTCTGAAATCATACCTATGGCAGAGCATATCTTATACTTTGGTAGATCATGAGCTCGGCGTTCGCTGGTGAAGCCGCCACGGCTGGTTATTGACGGTTAAAACCTCCAGTTACGATTATAGTAAGTCGATTCAGCGGACCCTGGACTCCGGAGCTATGAGGTTTCGGATGCGACCGGAATAAACCGCTAGGATGATGATGATGACGATTATAATAAGTCGATGCAATCCACACTTAGTATAGTAAAAAGTAAAACAGAAATAGTTAATAGGTCCCACGTTTTTATTTTAGTCTAATATGCCTAAAAGCTATTCTGCCTAGTACTAAAATATTTATGAACTAGAAGGTCAAAATACCTACTTGTTATAAGTGGTCTGCTTAGTTTACCTACCAAGCAAACCCTGGTGTTAGTGTTCTTTCTTGAACTGCCTTTCGGCCGCTGACATTTTTTTTTTTGGTTTTACGTGGGGGAAATGCCTACGCATACTCGTCCTCGCGGGGGCGAGGACGAGTTATGTCGGACTTGCACCGACTAAAACCCCCACGATGTTCCGCCTCATCGCCATGATGGCAGGGTCACGGGAACGTGGGTGCGTACTGAACCGCGACCCTGCCGGCGCTGGTCGCTTGCGCGACCCCACCCGGGAGGGAGGGATGATCCCTCCCTTTCCAGGGCGCGCCGGAACATGCAGCGCGCCGCCTCCTCGACCTCATGCGTGTGCGGGCGTCCGGTTCCCCCGAACCTGTCGCCCAGAGGCCATGGGAGCCACTGGAGAAAACCTCTCCCGGCTCCCCGCGGCGGAGAGATGATAGGCTCGCCGCTACCTGTCAACGGCCGCGGAGGATAGGGAGAACGGCGCATCTCAATACCGACACTCCTCTTCCCCCGCGGCCCCACCGCCGCCGCATCGCCGGTGCGACACCGGTTGGCCGCAGAGGGTACTCTCTTCGCGACCCCACCTCGGCTGCGAGGGGCGGTATGAAACCGCTCCTGCAGCCGGCCGCTAGGGCAGCACATAGCCGCCCCTGCGGCCCCCGGCCGCTCCGGTGAGCTCCAGTTATCCCAACCGGTGCTCGAACCTGGAGCGGCCGCTTCGGCCAGCCCTTCTCCGCGGGCCGGCCGGGTGGGTTCCACTTAGCTTCACCGTGTTCCGCATCACGGTTACTAAGCCCCTCCGCCACGACAAGGCGAGAACCCGTTGGAGGGGGGCCGCTGACATAGTTCATGTTATGACAACCACTACCATCAGAGATATTTATGACCGAGATCACCTACGTAGGTTGATAGGTAAGTAACTATTTATTTATTTTGTAGTTTTCAGTGCACAAAAAATAAAACCGTTTAACTTAAAAGTTTTTTACCGATTTTTATTTGATACCCATATTGTGGTGGTGGGCCCGTTCGATCCGGGCACCGAACGGGGGTTGCGAAAGAACTGTTTCGTGTTATCCCGCGACTCTCGTGCATTTATTTGCGGAAGTGATGCAATACCGTGTGAAGCTTTTTAGTCGGTTGGAGTCCGACACTACCCCGCTACCGACCCAGTATTGGTATGGGGTGTGCGTTCCGTTAGCATTTTGTTACACACGTTAACAATAAAAAAAAAAAAAATATTGTAGTGGTTGTGAAAAAATATGTACCTAGTCCGCCATATTGGAACGGCGTCCATCTTGAATTTTAAATTTTGACATAATCATCGTGTTTTACTAGTGTAGCCCTTTCATTTGATACCCATATTGAGGGTGTTAAGGAAAAATATGTAATCCGCCACTTTGTATCGGCGGCCATCTTAGATTTACAATGTTATTGATTTTATTATATTGTATTGTCATCTAAATTAAATGTGTGTACCAAATTTCAGATCAATCTGACAACGGGAAGGTGCTTAATTTTCAATTTCTAATTTTGACCCAAATAAATAAATTCCGTACGGGTCGAGCTAAATAAAACTGTTTAACTACGTGGCGAGAACGCGATTGTGATCAGATGTCCAGGTATCATAATGAATGTTACTCTAAATTAAGTAAACTAGATTTATCATTGCAACTTATAAAATGTTACGAAGGTATGTGTAATAATAAGTGTCACAGAATATTAATTAATAAATTGTATGAAAATATCGTACGTATACTCTCAGCGGCCGCAACACACAGTTATTGTTGGGAAAAAAGTGAACGCAAACGTAAATATTTGCCTGGTGGTGGGGCGGAACAAGCGCGTCCGCGGGGCTCCCGGGCTCCGCTCACGGCTCCATTGTATTATCAGTTATGGCTACTACATGGAGAATCAAAATGTGGAAAGCTTTACGATAGCATGTGCCAGTCGAGGCGTATTTTTAAAGCTAAGTTGAAATGATGTCAAAATAATGAGGAAGAAATAAAAATAGATATTCTGACAGAACATCATAAAAACAAGAACTTCAGCCAGTTCTGGAAAAGTACCAATAAATTGAACCATAGGCCGGGCCTGTCCGCGAGTGTCGCCGGTGTCCACGAGCCCCGTGATTATAGCCAATTTGTTTGGACAGCACTTTACAGTTGAATCTCCGTCAGGGTCGGCCGGACGCAGCGTGCGTGCTGCTGACGCATGCATTGTGGAGCGGAATGTAACTTTTATTGCCACCGAAGTAGATAAAATAATCAAGGGTATGGTGAGGGGAAAATCTCCGGGCTTTGATGGCCTCAGCATCGAGCACCTGAAGTATGCCGGCAGTCAGTTGCCGAGGTGTTTTTCTTTGTTTTTTATCTTGTGTGTTGGGCATTCTTATTTACCCGAAAGCCTCATACGTACTGTGGTTGTACATATTGGGAAAAACAAAACAGGTGATGCCTCCGACGTATCCAGTTGTAGGCCTATTTCACTTGCAACAGTTATTGCAAAAATGCTGGACAGTCTGCTGGGCGGGCGCCTGGATGATCACGTCTCGCTTAATGATACTCAATTCGGTTTTAGGTCAGGTATTTCTACCGAGAGTGCCATCATGTGCCTCAAACAGACTGTTCATTACTATACTGCACAAAGTAGCCAGTGTATGCTTGTTACTTGGATGTGTCTAAGGCATTTGATCTCGTATACTATGATATTCTTTGGAACAAGGTGAAAACTGAAACAGATCTGTCTAACGAAGTTATATTGCTTTTTGAGTACTGGTATAACAATCAATTTAACAGTGTGAGATGAGCTGGTGCGCTCTCGGATGGGTACAGATTGGAGTGTGGCGTAAGACTTGAGCCCTCTGACACTCTTTAATCTATATGGGAACGGGCTGATTAATGAGCTCAGCGGGACAGGAATCGGTTGTCATATTGACGGTGTGTGTATTAATAATATTAGTTATGCGGACGATATGGTACTGCTGAGCCCATCAAGCGGTGCTTTGACAGAACACATTAAGATTTGTCCTGAGTCCTACGCTGTATCCCACGGGCTCAATACAACGCGGCGAAAAGTGAATTCATGATGTGCTGGCCAGATGCAAGCGTTGTTCTAATGAACCGCAGTTCTCGCTCTGTGTGGTATGTGGTTCAACGTTAGAAAAGGTTGATAAATTTAAGTATTTGGGTGACTGGATCACGGAGGATATGAAAAATAACTTGGACATTAAAAAAGAGCGTGGGTCGCTATCTGTTCGCTGCAACATGTTGGCCCACAGATTAGCTAAATGTACTAAACAAGTTAAGTCGACTCTTTCTAAAGCACATTGCCAATCTTTTTATGCATGCGGTCTATGGGTTAGCTGCACGCGGAGGGCACACGGCGATCTGCGCGTGCAGTATAATAACGCGTTTAGGGTGCTGATGGGGTTATCGCATCGTTGCAGCGCTTCCGCCAGGTTCTCGAACGCGTGTGCAGATGGATTCGCTGCCGTCATGCGCAAGCGCTGCGCATCTTAACTTAAGCGAGCGCGGGCCAGCACCAGAACCATACTGCGCGTGCTATCGGACAGATGGGACTTAGCGATGCCAGCTCGCTGGATACAATTACACGCTGTCAAGTAAATAAGCGTTATGCTCGCAATGGTGTGTCAATATATATTTGTATTATAACGTTATTATGTGATTGTTACTAACACTCCTTTTAAATATTATTGTAACTAACCTAATATGGACTACATAGTTATCTGAAATAAATGATTTATTATTATTATTAATAAAGGTATAGAAAGGAAACACTACCGCCCTCCACAAAGACGGTATCAGTAGCTGAGCAACAGATATTTTCCTGTTTCCCGTTTCAATCCAACAATAACAACAAAAACAACACCTCTCGCTCGGTATAGATTCGTAAAATGTTGCCCCGTTATGTGTTTTAGCTAATTAACGGGCGTCAGGCGACGCCCCGGCGAGATCACTTAGTACATTTACTTGGATTGTTATACAACTTATTTCAGTAGGTATCTATAACATTACTGTTGAGAATAACTCAACGTGTCGTTAAAATTAGTAGGATGGTTAAAAAATTGTAAGTCTGCATTCATGTAGCTTATTTATTAGTCAATATTCCGACGCGTACCTCGTGGATGTGTTCAAATTTTAGATTTCTCACATCAACAATACGATTTGTCCAACGACTTTACCAGGAAACAGAATCAGTGTCCAAAAAAAACTTCTGGACACTGATTCTGCTTTCTGCGATTGACCTGGCAAATTAATATTAAACTCTGATGACACCGCTTTTTTGCATTGACCCTCACGTTGAATCCTGTTTGGACTTGCAACAATTTATAAATGTCTGTTAAAAGATGTTGCATACCAAACTGCAGCAAAACCCGTTAGGACCTTATTTGTTCTTAAGTTACATTACATCTACAAAATATATATCATGAAACATATTTGGAGTTTTGCTCCATCGTGACCAGAAAGCGTTTCAGCTCAAAGAGAAAGTAGACGGGGAGGGCAGTTCTGTTGGCTGCGTTCTCCAGGGACCATAACCCTTACACTCACGTCCCGACCGGGTTGTACATTTTATGTATTGCACCTTTTATTTTTTATGTTCTGAGATTTGTACATTTTGCTTTTGTAAATTATGCTCCGAAGGGATAAATATCACATAAAGAGAATTTCTTGTTTTAAGAAAATGTCTGAAAAGGGTTCTCAATTATATCATTATCATCAGCTGATAGACGTTTACTGCTGGACATAGGCCTCCCTGAAAGATCTCTATATCGATCGGTCCCCTCAATTTTATATATATATGTCAGAGGTAGTGGCGGGTTGGGTTAACTGATGGTTGTATAAAGCGAGGTGTCAATTGTTTACACGCAAAATACTTTGCAAAATCTTATTTTATTTTATTTCATTTATTTTATTATTTTGTACCTTGCAAATTGTTATTAATTTTCTTAAGAGTGAGAATGAATGAAATGAACGAATTAATGAATGAATGGAGAGCGGAGCACGGCCTCGAGTGGGGTCGAGGCGCCATCTTGTCTCTTGCGTGGCGCACACGGCGCACACGGCGGGCGCGGGGCATTCCTTGGAGAGCGGTCGATCGAGGTGGATCGCATAGTGTTTCATATTGAAGAGTTAGATCGTGCCTTGAACCCGCTGCTCATGTTTAATTGTTACCTATCTAGTTAAATCTACGTTTCTTTAAACTAAAATTATTAGGAACCTACCCACTTAGTTAAAACTATATGGGAAAGTGATTTGTGTATTGTTCTGTGCTCACACTTCACGCTAATGACGCCGACAGGATCCGTTAATGTTGACGACAACGTCGAGAAGTCTCCGACACATATATACAGGAACAATAAAACATTTGCAAATAAGCTGAAAATACAGCAGTAATTAAATTAAAAAGGCGCTAACCTTATTTAACCCCCACTAACAGAATAATTGAAAACTAAAAGTGCCACACAAATATCAAGTGTAGCGGTGGCAGTAACCATGTGATACTTGGGAAGTAAGTTGGTTAGTGTATAATAACATTTTAAAATTTAAGTAACAAGATATTACGAATTTTGAATACACATTAAACTCCTAAAATTATTCAATAGACAAATTTGTAATGCCGATATTGTTTATTATTATTATTCACAGTATATTTATATTGCAGGTGTTGGTGTACTTACGAGAGAATATTAGGACACGGCGGTGAGGTTGCACAAACTTGCATATTAAAGTGCATCAAGACAGTTATATCAATCTGCACTCATCCTTATCAGCTGACAGTAACTTAATGTTATTGATATTAATCCAGTGGAATTGATTCTTGGAAACATAAAAAAAAGTAACTAAGCAAATGGTTGTATAAAATACCTGGCAAAGAATTATTTATGCAGATGTAAATTTAAATAGAGATTGTACGAGTAACCCGTCTGGCAAGTAAAATTACAAATAATCCTTTGTGATGTAGTGGAAGTAATTATTGGTATTGGCCACAGTTTCACACGGGTGGGGATAGCGCTGAAAATACAATATAAACAACTATAAATGTAATACTACTCGTATAAACACAGCTCGAGCCACCGGTCCGACTCTTCCACTTGTTCACGGGATGGTACTCGGGGCACGGCGTGTGTGCTCAGTGTAACTGGGAGGCTGTCCGAGTGTATAAATACCCGAGTGAATATTAACTCCATTATTACTACCGGCACTCGCAGTAAATGTACCGCTTATTTCGTCAGTTCTGTTGTTTTCTTTCATAAAAGTCTTAGTGTCACCAACATCAATATAAACTTTTTTGGTATATACTGTCGGTTGTGATTGGCCATACCGTGTGAAGGTTTTTAATTGGTTGGAGTCCGTATACAAAGCATTCTGTGGACAATGTACCCGCGACGTCGACGCGTCGGAGCGGTCGGCGCCGCGGGGCACGCGCACGCGCAGGCGCCCGCGCCCGCGCCCGCCGCCGCACAAACGCGGCGCCTGTCACCTTGGTGCACTCGCACTTGTAATGGAGGACGTCAGAAGTAAACGTACACGATATCTGCACTGAAAATATTTTTATATGTATTTGTGTTTATCTATGTTACTTATTTAGTCACGCTTGTTTGCGTAATTATTGCAATAAGACATGTGATTATTAAAAACCAACTGCCGACTAGTTGCTCTGGATTGGACCGAGGTGCCGGAAGCATCGCGTTTTGCCATTTATTTTATTTGCCAATGATTGTTATGTCAGTGAATATGGATTTTTTTCAATCCTTGTTTATTCCGACGGCGAAGAATATTTCTCCGATCTATGCACAGTTCCAGAATAACATATTATTTTAAAATATCTTCAGTAGTCGAAATACATACATGTAACTTTACTTTGTCTTTACCTATGCCCTGTCGTGCGATGTAACTGGTGTGCACCACCCCCAGCAGTTGAAGTGTGCGTAAGTATACCAAAAAATTCTCTCGCCCCTGCGTCTTCCCGAGCGGTTTCACGCAGCAATGAGTTACAGCTACACATATTCTGTACATACATACCCCACGGCACTAATCATAAATCATTAATATCTTCTTTTTACGACAGACTGACCTACAAATTACACTCTAATGCCGATGACATTTCTCTTGTATTGGGTAACTTTAATATTACCAGCGCATCATGGAATTACGAAGAGAAGATAGACAGTATGGTTATACGATACAATAATGACTCCTTGTCTTCTATTACATCTGATTTTATGAATCTTACAACTTTATACCAATTTAACAATGAAAACGACTCGAACAATAGAATACTTGATTTAGTTTTTTGCAATATTCATTGCACTGTTAATGCTTCTGATGATCTATTAGTACCTGAAGATTTTCATCACAATTGAACTATGCATCAATCTCGCTCCCTCAAAACTCTTGTTTAATAAGGAGACACTTATAAGAAGAAATTTCTTTAAAGCGGATTTTATCTCTATAAAATCTGCCTTATCAACCTATGAGAGGGAGAAGTCTTTTTCGGGGTTGAACGATGTCAACTCTCGAGTTGGTCACTTTTATAAAGTATTATATAATTTAATTGACAAATTTGTATCTACTGTTATATTGCATCGAAACAGAATAGCTTATCCGCCCCGGTATACACGGCCACTAATGAAGCTTAATAATGAAAAAAGGAAATACCATAAAAAATGGAAAATCTATGGTAACAGAAACGACTACAGAACCTTTTCTTTTTTAAGAAAAAGACTACGAAAATTAGAACGTGAATCTTACACAATTCATTTAACATTTTGTGAGAATAAAATTAAAGAATATCTAAAATTTTTCTGGTCATACGTGAAATCTAACAATCCTTTTGGACAAATGCCTCAATAGGTGTCATTTGATAATGAAGTGTTATCTGTTAGGATTTCTGCGAAACTTTTAATAGGCATTTCCAATCGGTATTTGTTTGAAGCACCTCAATATAATACTAAATCTCTCACTACTAATTATTGCACTCTCACGGAGTTTTCTCTTATTTTTAATAACATTAACGACAAAATTTACTTAATATGATTAGAACTTGTAAATATTCATAAAGGTGCCGGGCCTGACGTGTGCTGTGCACAAGAACTACTAGAACTACTAAAACCAATATCTATTATATACAATTCATCTCTTTCTTCAGGTATTTTCCCTACGATTTGAAAAAAAGCACTTATTGCTCCTATTCCTAAGAATAATAGAAAGGATTATAGGCCAACATCCAAACTCAGTATTTTCGGTAAATTGTTAGAAATAATTGTTACATCCGAATTAACGTATTATATTCAACAACACATCTCGGCTAATCAACACGGTTTTGTGAAACATCGCAGCGTTCAATTTAACATGTTGACTTTTACTGACTACATAGTTAAAGCTATGGATCGTAATGATCAGGTGGATGCAGTTTACACCGACTTTTTAAAAGCTTTCGATAAAATAAATCATGACTTGCTGATTGTGACACTTGCAAAGATGGCCATTCATGGTAATGTACTTAGATGGATGAAGTCCTATATACGTAACCGCACTCAGGCGGTCTGTCTTAAAGGTCACTGCTCAACTTATCTACCTATACCATCCGGAATACCCCAGGGGTCCCGTTTGGGCCCTGTTTTGTTTACAATCTACGTCAATGATGTTGGTAATGCCTTAGATGACACACAACATTTACTCTACGCAGATGACACTAAACTATTTAGAGTTATAAATAAATCTGAAGATTGTGAGATCCTGCAAACTTGTATTGACTCCCTGTGTACACATTGCAAAGATAATCAATTATTTCTTAAAGCTGATAAATGTTGCGTTATGACTTACACTCGCGACTCGCAAAACTAATGCTGTATTACACCTTTACAATATAAATAATGTAAACTTAAGACGCGTAAATAATAATCGAGACTTGGGTATCCTTATGGATGATAAACTTTCATTTAATTCACATAGATAATATAATAGAAAAGGCATATAGCAGTTTAGGTTTCATAACAAGAATCGCCCAACCTTTCCAAAACATTCAAACACTTAAAATTTTATATTTAAGTTATGTTCGGTCAATTCTAGAGTTTGCCGGTGTAGCCATGCTATGCCCTTCTCATACATCTCATATAAATCGCGTTGAAAAAATACAAAAGTACATTGTGAGAATAACTTAACTATCGTTGTCACCACTCCCATAACTCTTATGAAGACTTGTTTACGAAATATCATGTGCTTTCTTTAGAAGATCGCCGTGTACTTTTCGATGTAGTTACGTCTTTACAAGTTACTCAATAATAAAATAGATTCTCCACTTTTGTTGTCCAAAATAAACTTTGTATCTAAAGTCCGCCGACTCGCTGTCCGCTCCTCTCGCATCGTTAGCTTGTTTCCGCCACCGATACACCGATACATCGATATATCGCAAACACTACACGTATAATAACTTCTTCACGCGATGTTATAATAACTACGATACGGATTTTTCTGAATTGATTATTCGATAATTCCTTGAATATTTTTAAACATAAAATTTCAATGTTAATATGTCAGACTAAGCAATCTGCTATTAAATATGTAATAGTGACTACCTCTGTATTAATTACTTTAGTGTTGTGTGCTTTTCCTATTTCAGTGTTGTCTCTTGTTTGTTTGTTTCTCATGTCTGTGACATATCATATAATATCGGGCACTATTTGTCTACTTAATATTATACACTATACTAATCATATATTTATTTGTAATGACTGTTTGTGCCAAAATAAATAAAAAAAATTGTCAACATCATTATAACCCGACAGATGTCCGTTGCTTAAAGTGAAGTGTCACTTTTTTAACTTTTTGAAATAATTGAAAAATGTCAGATTAACTAAATAAATATAGGTGGCGCAAAAGTAATCCTCCTATCAGAAAATGCTATAAATTTTGCCTTGATGTAAAAAAATTAAAAGACCAAATAAAAACAATCCACAAGAAGAATCAAAGTTTATCATATTTTTTTTTTAAATTACAGCCAAATAACCTTGCGATGTTTTTTGGCTGTTATTTAAAAAAAAATATGAAAAACTGATTCTTCTTGTGGATTATTTTTATTTGGTCTTTTAATTTTTTTACATCAAGGCAAAATTTATAGCATTTTCTGATAGGAGGATTACTTTTGCGCCACCCTATATAATATCTTCTTATCTAGACCTAAAAAAAGTTCTCGATGCCCGTTATCTTAATCTTATCTATATATTTTTATTAAAGTTGCCTTGGCGCAGTGGGGACGGCATATACACTTCAAAAAAAATATTACTGATGGAAAACGGTGCCGTAAAACAGAACACTGTTCAGAAATAGTCTTTCATTAGAGAGCTATATTACAACGATCCGTCCAACGCGAGGATCCTTATTGACGAGCAAACGAAACGTCCCTGCTACTCGTATACGCCACAGACTAGCGTTACGCGTCGCTCCCGCAGCGTCCGCGTCGCGGGCCAGCGACCCGCGCGCTGCTCGTATACAGGCGCCACAGACATGCGTTACGTCGCTCCTGCAGCGACGCGTCACGGGCCAGCGACCCGCGCGCTGCTCGTATACAGGCGCCACAGACCAGCGTTACGTCGCTCCCGCAGCGTCCGCGTCGCGGGCCAACGACCCGCGCGCTGCTCGTATACAGGCGCCACAGACATGCGTTACGTCGCTCCCGCAGCGACGCGTCACGGGCCAGCGACCCGCGCGCTGCTCGTATACAGGCGCCACAGACCAGCGTTACGTCGCTCCCGCAGCGTCCGCGTCGCGGGCCAGCGACCCGCGCGCTGCTCGTATACAGGCGCCACAGACATGCGTTACGTCGCTCCTGCAGCGACGCGTCACGGGCCAGCGACCCGCGCGCTGCTCGTATACAGGCGCCACAGACATGCGTTACGTCGCTCCTGCAGCGACGCGTCACGGGCCAGCGACCCGCGCTTTGCTCGTATACAGGCGCCACAGACATGCGTTACGTCGCTCCTGCAGCGACGCGTCACGGGCCAGCGACCCGCGCGCTGCTCGTATACAGGCGCCACAGACATGCGTTACGTCGCTCCTGCAGCGACGCGTCACGGGCCAGCGACCCGCGCGCTGCTCGTATACAGGCGCCACAGACATGCGTTACGTCGCTCCTGCAGCGACGCGTCACGGGCCAGCGACCCGCGCGTTGCTCGTATACAGGCGCCACAGACATGCGTTACGTCGCTCCTGCAGCGACGCGTCACGGGCCAGCGACCCGCGCGCTGCTCGTATACAGGCGCCACAGACCAGCGTTACGTCGCTCCTGCAGCGACGCGTCACGGGCCAGCGACCCGCGCGCTGCTCGTATACAGGCGCCACAGACATGCGTTACGTCGCTCCTGCAGCGACGCGTCACGGGCCAGCGACCCGCGCGCTGCTCGTATACAGGCGCCACAGACATGCGTTACGTCGCTCCTGCAGCGACGCGTCACGGGCCAGCGACCCGCGCGTTGCTCGTATACAGGCGCCACAGACATGCGTTACGTCGCTCCTGCAGCGACGCGTCACGGGCCAGCGACCCGCGCGCTGCTCGTATACAGGCGCCACAGACCAGCGTTACGTCGCTCCCGCAGCGTCCGCGTCGCGGGCCAGCGACCCGCGCTTTTCGCGCTGCGGTGTGTTGATATACTTTGTTACACACCAAACCGTCGCCCTGTAAACGGACGCATTACACGTATTTATTTATACGCTAATAATTTTGTTAATATTATAATTGCACTGTTTATACCATCGTAAACTCTTTGTTCCTATTCTAATCTTTTGTTTGCAACCATTTGTAGTATTCTAATAATTTGTCGTGACCAATTTCTAATTATCTTTACTTCACCTCCCTCCTATTCCGCTTTCTAACATTAGATAGACTTAGTCTAATTGAAAACAACAGATTTACTCGGACACGTTTATAAATTATATTTTGAATAGTTATAATGTAAATTTTAAATATTTTTTGATGAAAAATAAGTTTTTGTGCAGGACGTGATACTCGTTCTCCCCACTAGGCCACAGGGATGATATTCGCTCACTCGAATCGTTTAAATATTTATATTCTTTTCTTTCCAGTGTCGTGCTGGCCGACAGCTGTTTCACAAAGAAATAATAACTTTTTTTATTCCGTATCCCCATGATAGACAGACCTAAAGTAAGTAATAAAGGGTTTAGTTACATTAACTACGTCCAAAATTCATCAAGTATTATGTCAGGGGATATAGAACTACTGGCCAACTGCTTGAAAGAACTGCAAACTGCTAACTACTATACTCGAGCAGACGTTCTGGCTAACTGCGCTCAAACGGATCGAATTTTAGATCTCATCTACGATTTGGGCTCTGAAAAAACTAAAATCTCATATGAAAATAAAGCCTTTATAGGCCCCTTACTCGAAAACTCATTGAAATCCATCGAAATTAACATAAAACGCATTGCTATTAAATACAGATGGAGATTAGACACAGAAGTTTTAAGAAAACGATCTGCTCTGCAGTTTCTGACCGATGATTTTGGTGATTACCCAACAAAGACACCAGAAAAGAAATACTCGGTTTTTTTCGAATTTAAAGAAATTTATAGAGATCCTAGATGATCTGATCACCAAGTGGAAAGAACGTAAAGATCCTACAGATCCGGATTTTGATCGTGACGAAGCTGAGAATTTATCAACTTCTCATACTTGGTGGACAGACTAATGACAATAAATAGGTAAACAAAAAAGTAATAAGAATCAGAAAATTACTCCCATTAAATCCCACTTCTTTAATAATATTTGATTGTTTATGAATGATTACAACAACTGCCGCATCGTTATGGTCACACCCAACTGCACAGGACTTGTTCATAGTTCCTTAGAAAATAAATGATTTAAAGAAAAAGAAACAAAATCTGTTAAATAAATATTTGTAAGAAATAACAGAACCGATTTGTGAATTAATTTGACTTTATTTCCGTTTAAATAGAGAATAAACTTGTGTTAAACAGGAACATGGGTATATAGATCCAGTTACATCAATTGTTGGCTTAGGACTAGTTGCTGTAAGTGCATTGGCTATTGTCCTTGCAGAGAGCGAAAGAGAAAATGAACGGAAAAGAAGACAAGAAGAAAATATCAGAAGATGGCGCCGAGAAGCAAGAGTGAGTGAGAGCGAGAGGAAGGAAGTAGCAAGAAGAGAAGAACTCGAGAAAAGGGAGTGTAAAATAAGTACAAAACGAGAAGAAAGAGAGGAACACAGATGTAGAAAGAATACTTTATCATATACTATATCGGACTATAATTATCCAATGGAGAGTATATCTGAATACTATCCATCTCGCCCATATTACTACAGGTTCGAAAGAGAATCACTTAGCAGCCCGTATGGCAGACGTAACCTATTATAAGACGTAAATTGCGGATGCGATATATACAATCCTAAACGAGTTTGCAGATGCATTATTTGCGATTTTGAACAAACGCAATCTAGAACTGAAATGTCTTGCACCTGTTTTCGATGTCAGCCGGTGAATTTCAATAATTTTGAAATTAAGAAGATTTCCGTCACTGTAATTTTTGAACCTCCACAGATAATGCAAGATAAGATAAGAATGCTAAATATCAAGGTTCTAGTAACCAGCCCACTTTTAGCAATAATTACGGTGCTACCACTTCAAATTCTTCTCGAAATGTTTAAAAAAAAACATGAATTCTTCCTCAGAAGCACCTAATTCTGGATTTCAACAGCCTCAACGAAATAACAATAATAATAACAGCAACAATAGTAACAACAACAAACAAAATACAGTCCATGATTACGGAAAACTGAACGACTTTATCAGTAAATTAAGAATTGTTTTAGATCACTGCAATGCTTCAGCAGAATTACGTGAAATAATAATGTCTTTCTTTAAGAAATTTGAAAAACATAAAGAAAATTTCTTAAGACTGTTAGAGGATTATAGAATTCAGAATATTGCTGTAGAAGATATATTGCCGATCGTGGTTGGACTCTTGCAGTCGGATTATTTTGCGAAAGATGCCACCTATGAAAACTTTATCGCTCTGATGGAAATCGTTGCTTAATACATAAACGATAAACTTATCGTAGAAATGGTAGAAGATAGTATAAGAGGCAATAAAAAAGCATTTGCTCAGCAGCGTGCAGAATGTATGAAGAAAGTTTTACAAATATTAATATTTTGACTGAAATCGCCGAAATGTTTGATAAAATAAGAAAAGAAATCGTCGAAGACAACACAATCCAAGCGTTGGAACCAGATTTTTCTGGAATTTTCATGAAAGTGTATCATTACTTGAAACATAAAAATATTGCAGGCAAAGAGTGGACCGTCACAGAGTATTTCGACTGGATTTGTAAGCTATTGACTTTACTTAAAGGTCTGAATCCAGAGTACGTAGAATTAACAGATGCCAATCACAGCAGGCGACAAATTGTCTTAGAAGTGTACTCGGCAGTATTTTGAGGACGGTTTCAAATAGTGGTCAGAGCGTACGGTCAAAGACTGAACATTTGCACGTTCTACTGGAAGGAGAGACACGACAAGATAGCTAAAGACGGCCATAAGTATGTGGATGGTAAAAAAAAACAATAAAAATGTTTGCAGTATACGGCAGCACGCAAATCTGTTGCGGGACGGTCCTCTTGTGACACCGGTCAGGCTTAAGTTGGTGTTCAGGTATTCAGTGAAAGGGAGTCCTGGGAGAAACGCGTTAATTATTTACTTATAATTTATCTTGGAATGTTTTTACCGCATGTATCGCGCACGCTCCGCTTTCGCCTCAGCCTCCGCCTCAGCTCGGATTTAACGTTCATTTATCTTCCTTACTTCGTATTCACAGATTTATTCAAGATTTACCTTGACCTCGGCGTCTAGTTGAACACTGACTTGAGTTTGACATACATATTCGTTTTTATTTTGAAATAAGAAATTAATCATTGCATTTTTCATACATTATTGCATTGCATACTTCTCAATAAGTTAAAACACGTCGGAGTCACTCAAACTGCGTATAGCATGTTTGAGTCTTATCTATCAAACCGGTATGAATTTGTTCAGATTAAAGCACCCTAAAATGCATGACTATTCTAGTTTGACTCACTCTATGTATCCGACTTAAAATTATTTAGCGACTGCCCGCCGATGTTGCTTATTGTAAAATTCAACCGCACCGACCACTGCCGCGTATTGCGGACTACCTTCCTTTGGCCGGCTGCAGTGTCAGTTGTTCTATGTATTAAGTTTATGGAATCACTGTATGTCTTTCTTTGTAAGCTCGTAATTTTAGCTTAATCTATTGCTTATTGTCTTCTCGCATAAGTGAATTGTATATATTCTTGTGAGAAATAAAGATTCTTAAACCTCAAGGAAAATGAACTGTTCATCTAAGTTAATAAAATATTAATAATCTGATCAGGTAATAATTAATGTTTATTATCAATAAATAACTGCAATACCATATTCACCGTGGTCACTATATTTGCACAATGGTAGATTTTGTCGATAACATTACCGTGAAGGTGTGAGGTGTGAGGTGTGAGGAGCGGGGAGATGCGTGCAAAATGAATAACACGTCTGATACGGACAATGCTCCGGTTTAATCTGTTTAGTAGTGTTACATTGATATATTGATACATTTCCCACTTGATCACAGGGGTAAAAAAAAAATTTTTTTATACATATTGTAGTTTTAAAAAATTTTATGCAATAATAAAATCATAACAAAAGATTTAGCATTAGTAGTAGTAATGGCAGCAGTAGGTGTAGTAGGTACTTACTTCAAATTATTATCATGTTCTATTTACTCATACAATAATATCTTGATTTTATGTTACTAATGACTAAATACATTAATTAAGTTTTACAAATGGTTTATTCTAATTTTATGAATTGTTTAAATTTCACCTTTCCTTAAAATCTTTAGATTCGGTTCCTGTTCTTCTACAACTACATACTACGGACGATGGTACAACGATTCTAATACGAGTAATACTTCTTGTTTCGTTCTTTACTAATAACATATCATTTGGTTTATATTTGATTTACATTTTTAACATAATTGTTTCCTTTTCTCTTTACATTTTGTAACGAAATACATTAATTTATAAAAATTATTTTATTATTCTATAAAAAAAATAAATAAAACTATACGAAAATATTTTAAACAAACTTTATTCTATGTCTAAAATACGAAAACATATAAAAAAGTTAAATTTGAAAAGGATCCATTATGAATAAATGATAAAGTTAAAGGCCAACAGTTGGGTGTTCGCGAAACGCCCTAAGGACAGCAATAAGGAACTGTTCGTGTATCGACGGCTGTGTGGGCGGCGCAGACGCACACTCGCGCTCCTACGTACACATGGGCTCCGGACATGTACTGCAGACGTGTCCAATGTAAACACTTGCTGTGCGCAAATTGATTGAAATATTGATTGGAGATTATTATTGACCTCCAATACATATTGAAAAGATGTATAATGATGGTGTACTTTATAGTATACCGATTGAAATCCTAATAAATATAAATGTAATTGTATGGTGAAAAATTATCAAAGTATAAGAGTGCGAGTCTCTAGTGACGAGTTATAAAGGATGTATTGGTTCGAATCCCGGAAAAATATGAAAATACAATTAATAATGTACTATGATACAATACGATAGACTAATAGTGTGGAGGGCTTTAAAAATGGAATTTATAAAGTATACGGGTTCGAAACCGTGTGAAATGGTGCATGGCAATTGTACATATAACATCAAGTTGGTGAAGAAGGTGAGATACCAGCCGGGTGTGGTTGATGGATACTTAAGTAACTACTTGATTATACTCCGGTTCGGGAAGAGTGTTAGATAGCACTTCGGTGATATCGAAATACTCAGAACCATGTCTTAGGGCTTCCGCTCTATGATACATGGGTGCTCGGCGTCTTAGTGGCTTGCCGCTATGACACGTGTTTAATAACATTTGTTTATTCCAAAGTCGACTCGAACTGTGTCGATGCATTGTAGGGTAGCGGAAGCGGATGCGAGCTGCTGCCTCGATGCTTATCAAATATTGATATTACGTCTTTTCGTAGCGTAACGTTTACACCGTTACTGAACTGATGCGTATGCGCCTTACGGATTCGGTTGGTCGAGGACTTTTGCAAGATATTGATGTCTGCTGTGATGTCTTGTGCGCCTTTCATGATGATGTGCACCGATGATAGTCGATTGCATGTCTGTCGCAGTTCAGTGATACGACGTCTGCGACGGTCACCTGGCTAAATGTTACTTTTGGAGGTTGCGCTTCGCATTATGGTTTGACACGCTATCTTATTAGATTTTTCCAAGTCAGGTCTCTTGATGACGGGGCTGCAGACTGTCTGCCCTCCCTATTTTATGAATTTTGCTAATGAAGACCTCAATAGCTCCCCATGTTTTAAGATATGTGGCGAGTTGTCGGTGGGCGAGACAAACTTGATCAAAACGACATTTTACTCAACGACAAAGACTCTATGCCTGATGGCTCATAATAAATTGATATTTATTGGCTACATCCACTACAGTGGTTGGCGGAGTTATGCATTTACTTCACGTATGGTGATTGCTGGTGGGAGTACGATCTCTCAAGGCTGCGATGTAATCGCTTTGCCATTATATGAGGTGAGCTGTAAGCTCTTCAATGCACACTGCGGATTGCGATCCGTGCTGACTACGTAGTTGGTGGTGATGTCAATTCTAACACTTTACAATGTGTCTGCAAGTGCACCTGGCTGATGAAGGTGGTTGCTCGTACAAGGACTAATCTCCGAGTCAGAGTACCCTTTATATCTATTATATGTCTTGGAATGTGCGCTGACCATGCACTGTATATCTTGTTACGGTTGTATCTCGTGAGATGCCTACTCACATTTCCTTGCGCAATTTGATCACAGTTTGTGCTTACGCACAAACAATGAGCCGAGTGGTCTTCTACTGGTTCGCCAGTAAACCTTGCTGTGCACTGCGGTCCGAGGCCAATTAAACTGTCCTTGTTTCGGGGGGAGGGGGGGGGGAATATTTGGTTGGCGCTCACCGCATACAGCGGGGTCTGTTTATTGGAGCCGTATGCCATCCCCACATTTTATATTTTTTAAAATGTGAGTGTGCGAACTTAACACTTGTGTCGGGGTCTTAAGAATTAATAAATATTGTAAACCCGTAACAAGGTGAGGAGCCGCGTACAAGCTTGAAGGGAAGATAAATAATAAAATATACCACACAAACGGCATCAGACTATCTTAACAAATATTCATCCTTCTATATAAACCGAAAACAACTGAATATTACTATAAACACAACCTAGAACAAGCTCCTAATTAAGACGATCATAAATGATAATAATTAATTAATGGCCAAAACATAAACATCAATAATACTAAAAAGAATAGTATGCATCATCCTGGTCGCGTCAAATAAGTTTATATAGGGTAGTGCAAAAATAACCTATTTTTGCGCCACCCTATATAAGATCCTAAATAGTTTTAAGGGTCTATTTATATTTTAAAAACGTCCGAGGTGGAGAAGGTTATATTACGAAGGTTGAAAATGAATCAAATGCAGATATTAAAAGATGATCATACTTATTGAGAAGGTGTGCAGGTCGACTGTCCGGTCGAAATAGTACACATCAGCATAGTTGATGATATGGAGAATTAAAGTTTGTACAATCACTGTCTTAATTCTTGACGGAAGAAATTTTTCAAGCGGTACAGCTCGAAGAGTACCGGTGACTTTCTGGCTAACAGCCGCCACTTGTTGTTGCCAACTAAGTGTTGCGTCGACGTGAAGACCAAGGTCTTTAACAGAGGGTTCTAATTCAATTATGTTACAATCGTATATTATCGTCGGTAAAGTTGTTGGATCCAGTTTACGGATAGTCCGATGGTTCTTCACTATTATAGCTTGACAGTTGGAAGGGTTAACAGTTAGTCCAAACCTCTTAGACCAATCTTTAATGTACTCTAGGTCTATGTTAATCTCGCCTAACGCTACATCTGCACTATCCACACTAGCCAGTGCATATAACTGCAAATCTTCGGCATAAAGATGGTACGCACGTTGAAGACCACGGGTAATGAGATTAATGAAAATTGTAAACAGCAAAGGAGATAGAATTGAGGAACGCCAGAATTAAGGTTACACCAGGTTGACGAAGTCTTATTGATGCGAACCATTTGCTGGCGTCCTCGAAGATAGGAAGAAAACCAATCCACGGCTGCGGAAGAGATCTTTGAATGAGTAAGGACCTATAGTAATACGTCGTGATCGATGGCATTAATCGCATTGGAGAAGTCGATTAAAACAAGTTCAGTAACGGTGGAGTTCTCTATGCCTACCCTGATATCACCAGTGACATTAAGTGCCGTAACGGTACTGCGGCTTGGTCTAAGACCAGATTGAAAGGGACTTAATAGATTGTGATGGTACACAAAATGTGATAACTGTTTATGCACACTGGGTTCAAGTACTTTGGATAGGAATGGGAGCATACATATAGGTTGAAAATGACAGGGTAAAGAAGAATTTGCAGTTTTGGGCAAAGGGACAATGTATGCAGAATCAAGTGATAAGTTTATAATATGTGTGATAGGCAGAAGAAAGTAATCTAATATGGAGTAAATCATGCGACGGCTAATGTTGTCGCAATTTAGTGCATTGGACTTATGGAGAGGATAATTTTCTTGATCTCTTCCTTAGCAACGTATGTGAAATAAAATTCCTCGAGGTTTGGTCGTGGTAAAGCCTTGATAGAAGTTGTGGTGTCACACTTCGATCGGTGGTCCAAGGGAATATATATGAGCGCAGAAATAGCTATTTATATCGTCTAAAGCAACTGTATTTGGAGGTTCAGCCCTATTCTGCGTGCCTTTGCCTAAAGTTCCCAGTAGCTTCCACAGACCTGTGTAGGGGACGAGGAATTAATGTCAGTGAGAATATGTCGGCGTTTAGCGTTACGTACCATCTGGTTGCAGCGACTTCTAGCAGTTTTATACGAGCACCAATTTTCTTCACAGCGATCACTTCTATATTTACGAAAGGCCTTATCTCTGTTTCTCATCGCGTTTCGTACTTCATGGGTCAACCAAGGCGCTGGTGGCCGCTTAATCTTCACATAGTTTCATCATAAATGAAACGCTCTTAGTTTATTTTAATTGGACATTTGAAACGTTTTATTATCTATTCATTGTGACCTGATGCGGATTCCAGTCCCCTTTATGGCTTCCATGCACTAAAGGTGTATAGCAATGCAGACTTGTGTGTACATGTATATTACGAGGACATCGTCACCATCAGCCGAGACCTCCACTGCTAGACAAATGCCTTCCGCAAAGATCTCCACATCGATCGGTCCCGCGTGAGGATTTAACTTAATACATTTTATTTCAAATGAACATGCTTAACGCTTGACCACAATTCCACCGGATGTTGTTTTTTTATATTAATTAAAAGAGACAACAAACAGCTACAATCATCAGCTATAACATTCACTGCTGGTAGGTATCTGTTGCCGCAGACCGTCTAGGTAGGTACCAGCGCAGCGCCTATTGCAGCCGACACACAGTACTGTGCGAACATTGCAGTGATCCGGATTGAAAGGCGCTGTGGCTAGTGTAATTACTGGGGTAACGAGACTCAACGTCTTATGTCTCAAAGCCACGAGAGCAATGTGGTGCTGCGCCCCTCCAACGGGTTCTCGCCTTGTCGTGGCGGAGGGGCTTAGTAACCGTGGTCCGGTACACGGTGAAGCCAAGTGGAACCCACCCGGCCGGCCCGCTGCGAAGGGCTGGCCGAAGCGGCCGCTCCAGGTTCGAGCACCGGTTGGGGTAACTGGAGCTCACCGGGGCGGCCGGGGGCCGCAGGGGCGGCTGTGTGCTGCCCTAGCGGCCGGCTGCAGGGGCGGTTTCATACCGCCCCTCGCAGCCGAGGTGGGGTCGCGGAGGGAGTACCCTCTGCGGCCAACCGGTGTCGCACCGGCGATGCGGCGGCGGTGGGGCCGCGGAGGAAGAGGAGTGCCGGTATTGAGATGCGCCGTTCTCCCTATCCTCCGCGGCCGTTGACAGGTAGCAGCGGGCCTAACATCTCTCCGCCGCGGGGAGCCGGGAGAGGTTTTCTCCAGTGGCTCCCATGGCCTCTGGACGACAGGTTCGGGGGAACCGGTCGCCCGCACACACGCATGAGGTCGAAGAGGGGGCGCGCTGCATGTTCCGGCGCGCCCTGGAAAGGGAGGGTTCATCCCTCCCTCCCGAGGTGGGGCTGCGCAAGCGGCCAGCGCCGACAGGGTCGTGGTTGAGTGTGAGCGTTCCCGTGATCCTGCCATCATGGCGACGAGGCGGAACATCGTGGGGGTTTTAGTCGGTGCAAGTCCGACATAACTAAATTCACTCGAACTCAATCATTTAAATGACGACCACCAGAGAAGTGTTCGTTGAGCATGTTTCTGCTAAATACGCTGATGTGTATTTGATTAACCGCAACATTTTATTTGATGCAAGTTTTCTTATAACTAAATTAAAGTTACAAGTTACCATTAGTGGGAAATGAACTGACCAGTAAACACCATATTTTTAAAAAATATTCGAAATCCAAGCTATGGTAGTCGAACAGTGGTCCGACCAGCGTTCACTCCCATGCACTTTGCTGATGAACCTTAAATTATCGGATAAGAGAAATAAAGCTTAACCCATCTGTACACTAACTGTACACTTTAAAAACACCAATGACATTTATTTTACACCCAAGCGGTGCCAAGTCGCGCGATAAAAATGAAAAACCAGTAACATCCCCTGGCAGTACTCAGCTGTAGATAAAAAACCTTTAGCAATTGTTTGGTCTATCAAGTTTTTTCATCCTATTTATTGGTCAATACTTTTTGCGTATATATATATATATATATATATACTGTTGCGTATGAAAGATCCTTCCAGTAGCTTAGTCGAATACAGACTCACGTTAGGAGAGTATTCATCCGACGTAGATGTCCCGGATCTGATTAACATTTGGTGAACCTGTATAACACTGATTTGGGCCGTTTTTCACCACGTTGCTCTAATACGGGTTGGTGGGAGAAGAATTCGTGAGTGAGATACATTTTGTAAACTTCCAATGTTAAAGGAAGATGTTTTGGGAAGAAAAAGGATAATAGATTTTTATAAAAAGATTAGTGGAAGATATAAGATCTACTAAATAAGTACGGTGGGTGCACAAGGAAGACTTATGCGTCAGCTCCGTGTTTACAATGGCAGGCGCCGGCAGGGACTGCGGGGCGAGCGGGACGAGCGGGGCGAGCGAACGCGCACGGCATCGGGACGTGGCTCCGTCCGAGCGCGCGTGCGCGGCCCGGGGCGAGCGGGGCGAGCGGGACGAGCGAACGCGCACGGCATCGGGACGTGGCTCCGTTCGAGCGCGCGTGCGCGGCCCGGGGCGAGCGGGGCGAGCGGGACGAGCGAACGCGCACCGCGTCCCGAAAACATATTTCAATCAAAAAATCATTGACGAAAAATATAAAATACTTAATATTGGCAAAATATTAAACTTTATAGGTAATAGCGTAATTAATATAAAATTGTCATCGATCATACGACCGTTTCGAACATCTGTTGGTCTGATAATGAAGGTTGTGGATCCGAATATATAAGTGGTGCAAACGGATTCCGACAATACGACGTCACCTAGCGCGGTACTGCTGCAGACTTGCATTGAAAGGACATGGCATCCAAAGTTTCCCAGCTGTAGACCAAAGCGATTCCGGGGATACAAGCACTGTGCAGTTCACAGTCTGACAATAAAAAATATGAATGTCTAAGTTTAGTCGAAAATGTCGATTAATTTTTTACGGAGTGACCACTTCCGCTGAAAGGAGCCAATCATTGAGACAACTGGCCACTGTTCCGTACTAAGACATGGTCAATCAACCTGGTTAGACGCACCCAGTGAGAGAGTAAAATTACGTAAATTAAGTTTTAACAGAAGGAAAAGTTTCACGGAAAATAAGTTTCTATTTTTTTATGTATTAAAATCTTTATTGCAACATCTAAAAGCAGGTGACGACAGGCGGACACAATGCTTACGGCCATTCTCTAACAGCCAGCTCAGGAACATAATTTTGAAATTGAATGCTACATCATTCCACCGAAGCGACGCGTGATGGCGCGCGGGGCGGTGCGCGGTGCGGCGCGGCGCGGAGCAGTCGGTGTGCGCGCGCAATTTCGCGCGAGCCGGACGGGAGGGCGGTCACTGCGAGCAGCGCGCGAGTTTGCGTTGCGCCCTTAAACAAGTTTATCCTGCAGACGGAGCCGAAGGACGCGGTGCACAGTCCACGTGTGTGTATGTTAACATTGTTATTATTGTTATTGGTGCCAAAGAAAACTCAAAGTTGTGCTTGCGAGTTCAAACATTTATTAGTACAGCTGATCAAACAGAAAAAGAATTCGTTCATTAAATTTATGGATTGTACTTTTGTGCGGGATTCTAATTATTTTTATATAAACATATATACCAGAGGAGCTCCGGCGCCACGCGACCCCGCCCTGAACAGTTCATGACGCGCGACCGGCCATGTGCACTATGTCGGAAGCGGCTGCGGGTGCGCGCCGCTACGTATAAACATGAACATACGAGTATTTGACTTGCGCGGGTGTTAACAATGAGCCAGTCACTTGGTGCGTATTAGTGAATTAGGATCGTCCGTTGCAAAGTGAATGCAACCGCGTCCATGCGCAGCACCAAGAGCTGCGCGGGCGCGGATGCTGCTGACAGCAGGCCATAACAGCGGGCGCCACGGCTGCAATCATTAGACAAATTATAAATGAAACGCATACACAAAATTTTTTTTTATTCTACGTAGCGACAACACAAGCGGGTCGTTCACCTGATCGTAAGTGATAACAGCATAACGTCTGCTCATAACAACAGTGAGGTTGTAATACACTGCACCACATCGCGCTCGTCGTCTTGAAATATAAGATATAAGAGTCTCGTTACCCCAGTAATTACACTAGGTGCAACACCCTACAATCCGGAACAGTACTGTTCGCACAGTACTGTTTGTCGGCTGCAATATGAGCTGCGGTGGTACCTCGATGGTCTGGGGCGACGTGTGCGCGTGCGCTGGTACTGTATTTAATTTTTTATTATTTTTGTTCTCTTCACATATCAACAGGTGGACAGGAAACGAGTTTTTTTTTTGTTTAACTGGGGGAAATATCTACGCATACTCGTTCTCGCGGGGGCGAGGACGCGCCGGAACATGCAGCGCGTCCCCTCCTCAACCTCATGCGTGTGCGGGCGACCGGTTTCCCCGAACCTGTAGCCCAGAGGCCATGGGAGCCATTGGAAAAAACCCTTTCCGGCTCCCCGCGGCGGAGAGATGTTGGGCCCGCCGCTACCTGTCAACGGCCGCGGAGGATAGGGAGAACGGCGCATCTCAATACCGGCACTCCTCTTCCCCCGTGGCCCCACCTCCGCGGCATCGCCGGTGCGACACCGGTTGGCCGCAGAGGGACTCCCTCCGCGACCCCACCTCGGCTGCGAGGGGCGGAATGAAACCGCTCCTGCAGCCTGGGCCCCTCTAGGGCAGCATACAGCCGCCCCTGCGGCCCGCGGCCGCTCCGGTGAGCTCCAGTTATCCCAATCGGTGCTCGAACCTGGAGCGGCCGCTTCGGCGAGCCATTCGCCGCGGGCCGGCCGGGTGGGTTCCATTTAGCTTCATCGTGTTCCGGATCACGGTTACTAAGCCCCTCCGCCACGACAAGGCGAGAACCCGTTGGAGGGGAGCCGCCGACGGAAGTGCCTCGGTTAGTGTTAGGTTAGTGACAGTGAGGCACCGCTGCCGCCGTCGTATAAAACGTTACCTTTGAAAAGTCAATTAATGGAAACAAAAGTATAAAATGACACGCACAAATCATTAACAAATTGACCATTTCAAGTTTTAATTGTTTTAACTAAATGAATCGATGCCGTTATAAAAGTTCTGAAATTTAGAAGCAATGGCCGTTCTAGGCCGTTCAATGCTGAAATTCATAACATATTAATATAATACTGCTTATTGCTGCTGGTAGTCTGCTGCCGGAGACTGTCTAGGTAGGTACCATCGCAGCGCTTATTGCAGCCGACAAACAGTACTGTGCAACCTTTAATGTGTTCCTGGCCCGTCTAAAACAAGCTGCAGCCAGTGAAAGAACTGGGGTAACGAGACATGATATCTTATATCTCAAGGCGACGAGCGGAATGTGGTGCAGTGTATATCATCCTAAGTAGCGCCACGTTGTTATGGGCAGGAGTGTCGCTTACCATTTGATGAATGTCCCGCTCGTATCATGGTCTCATTGCATCATTGTAAAAAAAAAAACCTGAAACTGAACACAAGGATGTTTGTGTAGCAGCCGGACGGGCGCAGGGAGCGCCGCGCCAGATGCCCGCCCCGGTTCCTTTCCTTACATGATAACGAATATCCTGTTTATTTAAACAACACGTATTGAACGTTTGTGAGATCGCGACGAATAACTTGAATATATTTCATTGCAGAAGGTGTGGTGATGTCGGCTGACGACAGAGATCTGGAGAAGAAGTATTTCGAGGCTGTCGAAGAGTGCAATATTACTGAAGTGGAGAGGTTGCTCTTCTCCGGTGAAATTAATGTAGATTTGAAAAATCCCGAGTTTTATGATCGCACTGCGTTACATGTAGCCGCCTACTTCGGTAACTCCGAGCTGGCGCAGCTGCTGTTGGACGTGTACCGTGCGGCCGTAAATGTCCCAGACGCGCGCGGTGACATCCCGCTGCAAGTCGCTACAGATTACAGGAACATTGACATTGTAAAGTTGCTGTTGGAACGCGGATCTGATCTTCGAGAATATGCCGCCGAGTATTTAAATGATGATGAAGTGGAAGAATTATTCCGCGCCGCCGAGGACAACAACATAGGGGAAGTAACGAGGCTGCTTGACGAGTATGATCTAGACGTGAACACGGAAGACCGCAGCAACTGGAATCGGACCTTACTGGAAGTCGCGGCCGCTAACGGCTATTACGACCTAGTTCGCGTCCTGGTGGACGACTACCACGCCGACGTACTCCACAACGATGATTTGGAAGAAAGCGCGCTGGTGAAAGCCGTGAATAACAACCACGACAACGTCGCGAACTTTTTGTTGGAAAATGGATCAGCTAACGTTTTATCTGAATCTAGTGACGAGTCTGAAATAAGTTTAAATCTATTCATAAATTAAACTCCTGTCTGTGTGATGTACTCGCCGTAGCTTTAGTTTAGTGTTTGGATAAAACAGGTTCAGTAACAGCGTATAACATATTTCTTCAGCTGCTTCTGTTTTGATTAAACTATTCTTAAGTCCCTTATCAATTATGGAGACAACAGCAATTGCAAGTACTTCCGACGATTCCGAAGGACTGTCTTTGGATATGCTGGTACATGTGTACAGGGAGCTCGTCGACACTGGTACCACCACGCTGATAGACGACCACTTCGTTACACTCTTGGAGAGCACGGCGCTCGAGTGCCGGCTACAGTGCGCTCTCCACGAACTCCTGCAGAGAAAACGGTATGCATTCAAATGTTTGTGTCTTATTTCGTACCACTTTTCAGATAACTTTTGCGTTATGGTTTATGACAGCATATCTACGATTTTATTATTGATAGATTCGGAGTTAATAGAAAATTCTGGTTTGAAAAAGTTAGAAGATTTTATGAACTCTGAATCGCCGCTCGAGGGGAAAGTACTCTTACTGCAGTCGTTTGCGACATGTTTGTGTGAGAGCGATGTGAACTTCACAGTGTTCGACCGGTTCCCGAGCGAGGTATGGCGGCGACAGATGCTGCTCTCGGCGCTGCTCGGCGCCAGCGGCGGCCACGGGCTAGACATCCGAACTGTCCGAACGGTTTCAGAGCACGTCGAGAAGCTCCACCAATTCCTGCTGGCGACGCAGATCGAGTGGAAAGTTGAAGACGTTTTAGAAAAATTAATCACATTACAGAAAAGTAATCGTTCGATTATATACTTCACAATAGACGTTCTCGTCGTTATTCAGTTTCACCCCGAAATATTTTATGTGTTGGAACAAGACCTCGGCGCAGTTAAAGAAATAATCAATGAGTTCATGTTCACGGCACTCTTAAACGAAGAAAGCGATTTTGTGGAGTTTTTGTCTGAACATTATTTTGATACTTTACAATGCATTTTGACGTTTCCGCTGCCAGTAGCTTTGGGTGTTATAACGAAAATGAAGACGTGCGACAACTTCGCAGGCGTCGTTTCGTTTGTGGACATGTTAAAGTACAGCGCCATTGGCCAAACGAGCTTAATAGATTTCTTGGTGGGTTTGGATTTTAACGAAGAAATTGATGTATTGAAGTATAAACTCTTTTTTCAAATAATACGACGTGTCATCAATGTTTATTTTCCATATTATGAAGGTTATGAGAAAACCAAATATAGTGCAAATTATACGCAATTAAATAAAATTTTCTTGAATTGTAATTGCTTTGTTCCAAACTTAAAGTGCGAGTTGCACCAAAAAACAGAATTCAGTGATTTACTTTACGTATTAAATTGTACGATAGCAAGAGTGTTTTTGTCATGTACTAATGCAACGGAGCAACTCTTAGACCCAATACGCTCTTTGATTTCAAATATTAAAACACCTCTAAATATAATTGAAGTTTTAAACGCCTTGGGAATACTAGAAGAATATAATATAGAATACACTGAAAATGAATTTCGGAATTTACTTCCCGAATCCAATTCAGGAAATTATGAGCAAAAGTTGCACAAACTCGTAGTGGAACATTCATTTTCAGGTACGTATGAAAAGTCTGCCCAACAAATAATCGATGAAATGGAAAATTATAATTCAGGACTTACACCACATATATCTGGTTTATTTATAGATGTACAAAGTGCATACCAAGATAACTCCTGTCTTTTTCCAAATGGTGAGTGTATTAGTAAGTGGTGTAAACGACAAATAAAGTTATGGGCTTCATTAGTACAAAAAAATTTCGTGGAGGATGCAGAAAAATTTGCGGTACTTAAGCGTGCAGCCATTGTTACGTTGGATTTACAGGTCCGAGACGTACAGCTGCTCACAGTAATATCTATAGTAAAATCTAACGTTGGAAAAGGTAGATTGATTCAAGTTAATACTGGTGAAGGAAAAACGTTAATTATCGCTATGGCAGCAGCTTTTAAAGTTTTGGGAGGGCATAAGATTGACATATATACAAGTTCGCCTGTTCTCGCTGTACCGCAATCTATCGAATTTAACAAGTTCTTTGAAGTCCTTGGTATATCTGCTACGCACAATATAGATTCAAATGCAAACTACAATTGTGATATTATTTATGGAACTAATAATTCTTTCCAAAAAGATGTACTTTTAGATGAATTTCGTAAATCTGGCATACGAAAAGGACGTACCTTTGATGTCGCAATAGTTGATGAGGTTGATAACATGCTTATTGATGGTAATAATTGGATACTTAAACTAACTTGCGATATGCCCGCCATGGATCATTTAGAAAGTTTGCTAGCTGCAATTTATATTCAGGTTAATGCTGTTGCCTCAGCGTTAATAGAAAAACACGGAGTCACTTATTTTAGAGAGGAAGATGATATTTTTGAAGAAGATGGAAACGTTAAGCAAGAGATTAAGTATAGAGATATCCCAATTGAAGGAAGTAGAAGAGAGTTCATTATAAAATGTACCGAAAATCACATAAGAAAGTTGATTCATGATACTGGGGACGAAAAGGTTGAAGATAATTATCCTGAAATTAAAATCCCACAACATTTACGCAAAATTGTTTCAAAAATACAAATAAATAATTGGATAGATAGCGCTGTAGAATCCATTTTTGATTACGTACAAGATGAAGACTATGTACTTGATAATGGAAAAATTACTATCGTCGATTTTAATAACACTGGCGTATTAAAAAAAAATTCTCATTGGTGTGATGGATTACATCAGTTTCTTCAAATAAAACATGGAGCCAAATTGCAACCAGAAAATTTTACATCTAACTTTATATCGAACGTCTCGTTGTTCACGCGATATTCGTCTGTCTTTGGATTAACTGGTACCTTAGGGAATACTGACACGAAGAATTTTTTACAACTTACTTATGAGGTGGATACTGTTATCATGCCTCCTTTTAAACTAAAACAACATAAAAAACTTCAACCTGTGATTTTAAACGATATCGAAAGCTGGTATTTCGAAATAGCGAGAAATTGTGTTCAAAAGTTAAGAAACGGCCGTGCAGTATTAATTATTATGAAATTTATAAGAGAGACAGAAGAACTGGCCAAAGTTTTTAAAGAACGTTTTCACTACGATTCTCAAATAAAACTTTACAAAACGGATAACAACTCAAAGGTGATAAGCTCCCCTTTATGTCCCGGTGATATTATAATTACGACTAACATTGCGGGGCGAGGAGCAGATATCAAGGTAAACAATTCAGTGGAAAGAAATGGTGGTTTACATGTGTGTTTAACATTTGTTCCGCAAAACTCGAGAGTGGAAGAACAAAATGTCGGCAGAACGTCTCGAAAAGGAAATCGAGGTACCAGTCAACTAATTTTATGCATTTCAAACAATGATTCAACCAATATTGTGGATATAAAGAATAATCGTTCAAAAAAGGAAACATCATTTATAAAAGGGGCTATGACCACCGTTCAGAAAATTAAAAAAAAGGATAAAGTATTCCGCCAATTTTGCAATGTTTTAACTTTAATTGAAGGTCGTAACTCGTTTGTGAAAGAATCTGAGATTAAATCCGTAGAAGAACAATTTTCTATATGGTTAAAGTTACATGAAAATAAAGTAGATGACGAACTTGAAAAGGAATTTCAAAATTTTAAGGATTTTCTTAAAACAAATGATAAGAGAGGCAAACTTATTCAAAACTCATATTTTTATGTGGAAATTGGTAACAAATATTTAAAATGTGACGATTTTGAGAAAGCCATTTTTGAGTATACAGAGGCTATAGATTTAGACCAAAATTTTGCGGAAAATGCTTTTTACAATCGTGCGTGGGCTTATTTAAAACTTTACGGTGATAACGTTAGTGGAAATAAGTATTACATTCAAAAGGCAGTCGGCGATTTTAAGGATTCACGAAAACTGATTCAGGCAAGAGAAAACGATTTGCATTTATTACAAACGGCTTCAAATAATGTTGTATTTTCAGAACAAGTTACAAATAAATTGAATCTTTACAACTTACAAAAAAATGCCATTGAAATGGCTATTGGACCCGACACCGATTCTATTGATAAACAATTGGAAGAAATAAGAACTTATCTTAAAAAAACAAAAGATGTTTCACCGGATACTAAACAAAAATTCGTAGAATTAAAAAGCAAACTTGAAGAAGACAAAGACAACATTGGAGTAATTGGAAGAGCTGTACAAAATAATCGAGATATTAAAATTGAACCATTACCGGAAGAATTTATACCTAAAGCAGATAAAGATAAATATGAAGATGAATTAGAAGAATTCGTGAGAAACGGGTGGCTTCCAGGTTTTAAGATTTCTGAAGTTAAACCTATAGATTGGATATCAGTTATTTCTCTCCTGGGAATTGGTCTCGGTCAATTAATAATTGGTGCAGCAATAACTATATTTTCTTTGGGTACTGGAGCAACTATTGGAATGGGTTTTATGTCAGAGGGAGTTAGTGATATAATCACGGCTGTAAAAGATGGAATCATAAACCGAGATTTTGATTGGGCCACATGGGGTCTAATGAAAGTTATAAGTTTAACCGTTAGCATAGTTTGTGCTGGTTTGAAGGCGATTAAGGACGTTGCCCGTACTGCTTACTCCGGTGTTAAGAACATTGCTACAGCGGGTTTTAAAGCTTTTAATAAAGCAACTACCGAAGGATTCAAAATCGCCGCCAGAAAACTTGGTTTTGAATTAGCTAAAGGTGTTAGCAAGGAAATAGTTACGCAATTAGTAAATTATGGAATTGATAAAAGTTTAATACCGAAATTAGAAGAGGCCATTGTGGAATTAGTAAGAGTTCCGATAGAAAACAACCTTAGTAAGAATTCCAAATTAATACGTATGCTACAACTTGATGAAAAAAATAAAGATAAAGCATTTGAAAATCAAATAAGAACTATTGCTTATAATTTACTATCTCCAAAAATAAATAGCCAATTTAAAACACTGGCTCTACATACTGCAAGTTGCATTTCGGGAAATTTAGGACTTGGGACTGTGCAGAAAATTGTAACAATTCTTAAAGGTTCAGTTGACTTCGTTTCGTTCACGAGTAAATTTAATGAAGATTTTAATGAGAAGATCGATGATATTAAATTAAATAAAGACGACAGTTGTCCCCGTGACAAAATGGAACAAAATAACGATAAAAACAACCTTAATGAGTCAGAAAACATGTCCAAAGCTGTCGATAAAAATGAAGATATCAATTTAAATAAGGTAAGAAAGAAAGTTGAGCAAGTTGAGCAAAAAGCAAGACGGTGTACATTAAAAGATTTATCTAATGAATTTGCTGGTGCAGTTTCATCTAATATGATTCAATTAATGAAAGCAAATATAGTTTCACCTATAACTCAAATGGCTGTTAGTTATTCTATTGATGGATTATCTTCTAAAGTTAATAAATCTTTAGAGAAAAATATAGAAAAATATAGAGCTGCTAAACGAACATGTGACAACAATAATCGTCATTATGAAGACACTCCGGTTAAAACTGAAACTCATAAGTTAAGTAAGGAAGATTTGGATGAGGTGAACAGTATAATTGATAGCATCGAAGATGGTGGACCGGTAAGTCTTGTTCATTTAGGAGCTCTGAGTAAAGCTGCAAATAGACCTATAGAAGTATATGATCAAAACGGTGACCTCATGTTCCCAGTGCGCAATAATCAAAGTGACGAACCTATCAAATTACAATACCATGACAATGAAAATTCCGTTGGTCATTTCACATTACTGGGAAAAAATGAACCGTTTGAAATAGGAGTAGGAGATAACATGTGTGCTTTCAACTGTGTCGCGCAATTGTGTAACAAAGATCCAAACCAACTCAAAAACGAAACGATTAACAATTTGAGGAATAATTGCCACGTTCTAGCGAAGCAACTTAACGATATTAAATTACTAGAGACATGTAAAAATGCAGTGTTTTCTTTAAAGGGTGGTGCTCAATATTCCGGAAAAAACTATTTAGACGCGATGCAGTATATCACCAGTTCAGAAGGAAAGCGTGGTTTCAGGAACCAAAATCCTGGTCACCCGGAAATTCACATATCCTACAAAGGTAATCTAAAGATTAGACTTGCAATGTTATCAGAATCAATAGGTAAGAAAATTGTAGTAAGAAATAAAAAAGGAATTGAAATGTTTACAACCGGAAGAGAACATGAAGGGCCCCCGTTGATAATGGAGTATCACGTGGACAAAAAAGATCCAGCCAAGAGTTATTTTATAGAACCTGGTGGAAACGAAAAATTGATATTTAATCATTACGAGGATTCTAAATTTTATTCGTTTATTGGGAAAAATACTAAAATGTCACCAGACAATATTAGACGCGCCACCAATGAAAAGCTCGAGACGTTCTTGGTGCCGTGGGACGCTACTTGTGTAGAAAATAAACGACTGTCACCCAGCGGTAAGCTACCGACTGGATTCTTTACCAAAGAAGACGAGGCTTTGATTTTAGATAGCGTGATGAAAACTAAAGTTGCCCAAAACAAATTGGTGAAACTGAACGATAGTAGAAATAATTGCTTTAAAATTCCGTTGACTATTTCAGAGAAAGATTTAAACCTACCACGAACAGTAAAAGCCGGGGAGTGGTGCCAGGGGCGGCTGGTTTGCGAGTTCCCGGTTAGAAGTGTTTTTGTTTTGCTGCAGCATCACGACGGACACCAGCAAAACCCGCAAGCGCAGGTTCAGATACAAACGATTTACCCCATTCCCTAATGAATTTGATCTGTTCATACAGTTCGTGGCGCGTAAGTGAATGCAGGAGAGTAATTACTGACCCAATTATTGTCTACAATTGTGTCAAAAGTCCTTGATAGCTAAGGTAATATCCATCTAGAACTACTACTCGTGATTCATGACACACAGTTTGGTTTTCGGAATGGGCTATCCTGACATGCAGTTCACTGGAACAGCGATTGTAAGCTTAAAACATATAGTGCAGTATTGCACATAGCGTCGGGCACCCGTCTACGCTTTGCTCTCTCAACCTCCTGTTCCTCTTACCCAAGCATTTGACTTCGTTTCTTATAAGGTTTTGTGAAATAAGTTACGGGTGAGTTACGGTTAAGATCCGGTGGAATTATTTCGTGTTTCTCAGTATTGGTACCACAACCAGACTAATAATGTGAGGTGCGCCGAAAAGTTCTCTAGAACTTATGTGTTAAATTTTGAGGTTAGACAGAGAGGCATAACGTCTCCGAATTTGTTTAATACATATGTCAATGATCTAATTGCCGAGCTCGGCAGTGATTAATAATTAGTTGTCGCATTTATGATATAATAAGAGACAACAATATCAGCTAAGCCGATGATACGATGCTGCTGAGCCCTACAGCACGAGAACAGAGAGAGCTGTTAAAGTGCTGCGAGTTATGCCCTGCTGTATGGTTTAACGCCCAATGTTAAGAAAGGCGTCTAAATATTTAAGGCTTAGGGTAGGTGTCCTGAGTCAGTGCCGTCGTTTCACTAAGTGGCTATGCACTCTAGCGCACTTTGTTTCTAAATATTTTGGACAGTACGGTGCGGATGATGTTATAGATGAAGCCCTCACTGAGAGGGAGCGCAAAGCGTCGGAGGCGCGACGTGGCATTATGTCTATTACTTACAGTCTTTAAGTAAATATTGTTACTAACTCAATAATATTCTATTGATTATTATAAAAACATCTAAAATTAGGTTAATTTTGAAATAGTGTAAAATTATAATTTATTACTAAAATAACGTTAAGTTATATATGTCTTTACAAACTGCTAACACTACAGCCTCGGAGACCGAAATGAAGTTTATTTATAATATTATTATCAAGCAACAGTTGCGTCTGCGCAGTCGGACGGACGGACGTCGGTTAGTTTATGTCGTAAGACGTACCAACTGCTGGGTGTCGCCTCTTAACAATTAAAGAGGCGGGGTCATCGCCTGTGCGACACAAACTTCTCCAATTGGTCTAGTCCTGCGGTGAATGTCCATGCGCTGTGTTTAGTCGCCAGGTTTTACATATTTTTATTGTTAATTGCTGCGTTCACAATCTCGGTAAACCATAAGTATGTTTTTCAAGAAGCAAACTGTCGCGCGCGCAGGCGGATAAAGTCCGTTTTATTTTATTTATTTATTGTTTCATAGTGTATTTACACAGATTCCCATGTTATAAAAATGTTAAAATGTGTTTATATCAGTTTTATTCACTTTGATGTACTTCCATGTTGAGGCTTTAATAAATAAAATTTGTACTTTTTATCTTTTCTTTTTTGTATTAGAGAAAAATGTGATTAGATCGTTTGAACGTCGAGCGGCGGAGGAAGCCGCTTCCGAAGAGAAGTCCCCGGGGTCTGTGACAGCCCGTGAGTGTGGCCGACTTTTTCAGTCGAACACACATCATCATTTAAAATCTCCCTTCTCCCGTGAAGATATTTTATTATATTATATTTGATGACATACTAGCGATCCGCCCAGGCTTCGCAAGAGTCCAATGCTGATACTAAATATACTACAGAATGTTTTTATATATACTACGTTCACAGCTTTTTTGTCATTAGACAATACAAACATGTTCCCTTTAGCAGCAGGCTCAACCCTCAAATCTAAACCTGCAAGGTTGAAAGTTTGGCCCTGCGATTTATTAATGGTCAATGCAAAAGATATCTTTACCGGAAATTGTAGGCGTTTCAATTGGAACGGTAAATCCGATAGTATCAGAAGAATTCGAGGAATCAATACATATTCTCCGGTACCACCAGTGAGTATTGTGCACTCTATTAATCAAGTTTTTAGTGATTTCACCAGGAAACACGTGCCATTGCAGTTTAAGTGGATTCAGGTTTCTTATTAAAATAACAGAACAAGTTTCTTTTAACACCATTTTTGAGGAGAAAGTCCAGACGGATTTAAAGAATTAAGAAATTCTGTATGTACATGAACAACTGCTTCAAAGTAATGAACAGTATCGATTGAGTAGTATATTTCCGTCGCCGCATCAATCTATAAAAGAATCAAGTTATTTACCTTTTCTAATTTTTTTTTTTCGTTAGTTGGTGACGAAATCGCTTTTTCTATAAACCAAGATTTAGTCTTAAAACTTATATTATCAATGTCGGGATAGACATTGTTGACCAACTCTCGCATTTTGTCTATCAAAACACAAAAGTTTTCTAGATTAATCCTTCCAATAATTTTTCCTTCATTGTTATTAATGTAATTAATTTCTTTTCTCTGATCGATGTTCAATAGAGGCTCCTTTAGGTGAAGTGAAGTGAAGTGAAGTACATAAATCCATGCGTGATGATAAATTACGTCGTCGTACGATGATGATGATACCATTCGATGTCCATTCGATGAATGGCGTTCGATGACGATACCGTTGTTCCGATTCGATGGCGAAGTAAATCGATAAAGTCCAGTAGAGTAAATCCATCCTGAGTAAGTGCAGTCGAGTAAGTGAAGTAAATGCATTCGATCGATGTCATATGGTGAAGCAAGTGAATCGATAAGTCAGATAAGTAAAGTCGATAAATGAAGTAAATCGATCGATGAGACAGTAAAGCCAATCGTGGGAAGTAAATACATAAGTCAGATAAGTAAGTAAGTGAGTAAATGCGATTAAAGTAAGTAAATACATTAGCGTACGATGATAATACATTAGAAGTCAGTGACGTACGTACGTACGTACAGTAAATCGACGATAGAAGTAAGTAAGTAAATGAAGTAAGTAAATGGCGGCGATAGAGTAAGTGATGAGTAGGTAAGTGAAGCAGATGAAGTAAGTGAAGCGATTGGAGTCGAGTGGATATCCATTCGATGGCGATCGATATCCATTCGATCAAGTCCATTCGATGATTCCATTCGATGCGTCCATTCGATGATGATCGATCGATGATTCCATTCGATGATCCATTCGATCGATCCATTCGATCGAATCCATTCGATAGATCGATCGATCGCATTCGATCGATCCATTCGATCGATCGATGATCGAGTCGATGATCGATGATTCGATGATTCGAATCGATGATCGATGACCGTCAATTCGATGATCGATGATCGAATCCATTCGATAAATCCATTCGATAAATCGATTCGAGTCCATCGAATCCATTCGATGAATCCATTCGATGAAATCCATTCGATGAATCGTCCATTCGATGAATCCATTCGATGAATCGATTCGATAGAATCCATTAGAATCGAATCGAATCAAATCCATTCGATGATCGATTCGAATGCATTCGATAAATCCATTCGAATAGATCGATTAGAGTAAGTCGATGAATCGAATCGATAATCCATTTGAAATCGATTCGATAATCGAATCGATGATCGATAATGGCAATCGATAGAATCGATAAATCGTAATCGATAAATAGAGTCGATAAGTCGAATGTAAGTCGATAAATACAATAAGTAAGTAAGTAAATAAGTAAATAAGTAAGTAAGTAAGTAAATAAGTAAGTAAGTAAGTAAGTAAATCGAAGTAAGTAAATAAATAAATAAATAAGTAAATAAATCAGTAAATAAATAAATAAGTAAATAAATAAATAAATAAATAAATACAATAAATAAATAAATAAATCAATAAATAAGTAAATGATCAATAAATAAGTAAATAAATCAATCAGTAATCATCAGTCATCGCATCGATCGATGCATATCGTCGAATGGAATGGAATGGAATGGAATGGAATCGAATGGAATGGAATGGAATGGAATGGAATGGAATGGAATCGAATGGAATGGAATGGAATGGAATGGAGTCGAATGGAATGGAATGGAATCGAATGGAATGGAATCGAATGGAATCGAATGGAATCGAATGGAATCGAATGGAATCGAATGGAATCGAATGGAATCGAATGGAATCATCGAATGGAATCGAATGGAATCGAATGGAATGGAATCGAATGGAATCGAATGGAATCGAATGGAATCGAATGGAATCGAATGGAATCGAATGGAATCGAATCGAATGGAATCGAATGGAATGATCGAATGGAATCGAATGGAATCGAATGGAATCGAATGGAATCGAATCGAATGATCGAATGGAATCGAATGGAATCGAATGGAATCGAATGGAATCGAATGGAATCGAATGGAATCGAATGGAATCGTCGAATGGAATCGAATGGAATCGATCGAATGGAATCGAATGGAATCATCGAATGGAATCGAATGGAATCGAATGGAATCGAATGGAATCGATATCGAATGGAATCGTCGAATGGAATCGAATGGAATCGAATGGAATCGAATGGAATCGAATGGAATCGAATGGAATCGAATGGAATCGAATGGAATCGAATCGAATGGAATCGAATGGAATCGAATGGAATCGAATGATCGAATGGAATCGAATGGAATCGAATGGAATCGAATGATCGAATGGAATCGAATGGAATCGAATGGAATCGAATGGAATCGAATGGAATCGAATGAATCGAATGGAATCGAATGGAATCGATAATCGAATGGAATCGAATGATCGAATGGAATCGAATGGAATCGAATGGAATCGAATGGAATCGATCGATCGATCGATCGATCGATCGATCGATCGATCGATCGATCGATCGATCGATCGATCGATCGATCGATCGATCGATCGATCGATCGATCGATCGATCGATCGATCGATCGATCGATCGATCGATCGATCGATCGATCGATCGATCGATCGATCGATCGATCGATCGATCGATCGATCGATCGATCGATCGATCGATCGATCGATCGATCGATCGATCGATCGATCGATCGATCGATCGATCGATCGATCGATCGATCGATCGATCGATCGATCGATCGATCGATCGATCGATCGATCGATCGATCGATCGATCGATCGATCGATCGATCGATCGATCGATCGATCGATCGATCGATCGATCGATCGATCGATCGATCGATCGATCGATCGATCGATCGATCGATCGATCGATCGATCGATCGATCGATCGATCGATCGATCGATCGATCGATCGATCGATCGATCGATCGATCGATCGATCGATCGATCGATCGATCGATCGATCGATCGATCGATCGATCGATCGATCGATCGATCGATCGATCGATCGATCGATCGATCGATCGATCGATCGATCGATCGATCGATCGATCGATCGATCGATCATGATCGATCGATCGATCGATCGATCGATCGATCGATCGATCGATCGATCGATCGATCGATCGATCGATCGATCGATCGATCGATCGATCGATCGATCGATCGATCGATCGATCGATCGATCGATCGATCGATCGATCGATCGATCGATCGATCGATCGATCGATCGATCGATCGATCGATCGATCGATCGATCGATCGATCGATCGATCGATCGATCGATCGATCGATCGATCGATCGATCGATCGATCGATCGATCGATCGATCGATCGATCGATCGATCGATCGATCGATCGATCGATCGATCGATCGATCGATCGATCGATCGATCGATCGATCGATCGATCGATCGATCGATCGATCGATCGATCGATCGATCGATCGATCGATCGATCGATCGATCGATCGATCGATCGATCGATCGATCGATCGATCGATCGATCGATCGATCGATCGATCGATCGATCGATCGATCGATCGATCGATCGATCGATCGATCGATCGATCGATCGATCGATCGATCGATCGATCGATCGATCGATCGATCGATCGATCGATCGATCGATCGATCGATCGATCGATCGATCGATCGATCGATCGATCGATCGATCGATCGATCGATCGATCGATCGATCGATCGATCGATCGATCGATCGATCGATCGATCGATCGATCGATCGATCGATCGATCGATCGATCGATCGATCGATCGATCGATCGATCGATCGATCGATCGATCGATCGATCGATCGATCGATCGATCGATCGATCGATCGATCGATCGATCGATCGATCGATCGATCGATCGATCGATCGATCGATCGATCGATCGATCGATCGATCGATCGATCGATCGATCGATCGATCGATCGATCGATCGGTCGGTCCGGTCGGTCGGTCCGGTCGGTCCGGTCGGTCGGTCGGTCGGTCGCGATCGGTCCGGTCGGTCGGTCCGGTCGGTCCGGTCGGTCGGGTCGGGTCGGTCCGGTCGGTCGGTCGGTCCGGTCAGGTCGTGTCGGTCGGTCGGTCGGTCGGTCGGTTCGGTCGGTCGGTCGGTCGGTCCGGGTCGGTCCGGTCGGT